>CM056722.1:54616544-55016544 GCA_029844215.1 Przewalskia tangutica | reverse complement strand
GATACCTCGGGCGGCGAAGTTCAGCGATGCGCGCCCGGCCGAGGTTTAGCGCGGCCGTGGGTGATGAGACCACAGTACCACTGCCTCCGGTCCAATCCGGCTGGAAGGCGAGAGGAGATGGGTTCTGAGAGATGGCCCGATTCTTGGCGAGTTGTGGCTAGAACATGAGGATAAATTTGGATCTGGCGATTCCGATTCAGTAGCACCGTGGTTCACCCGGTCCGGATAGTTTGAGGCTACGGGATTTTTACGAGTTGTATCCCGCCGAGTTCTGGGTCGAGGCACGAGGATGATCGCGAGGAGTTCATCAAGCGATTCTGACGGATCATGAGTGATCAAGGCTTCGGAGACCGAGTCCGTGATCTTCGGTTCGCATCGGCTGCGTGATACCGCAGTCGACTGGTTTGATTCGTGGGAGCTGTCCCGGGGAGAACATGCGCCTCCAGCTGTATGGGATGAGTTCTCGTAGGCTTTCTCACTCACTTCTTGCCTCCGCGGATGAGGAGACGCGGGGCGACAAATTTTGATCTTTGAGGCGAGAGGCGCCTGTTGGAGTACAACGTTGAGTTCGATTCGTTGGCTCGATATGTCCCGGCTTTAGTAGCGGATATGGAGGACCGAGTGCACCGCTACGTCACCGGGCTAGATGATTATTTGGCAGAGTCTTGCTCGGGTATAGCTCTTTGACCGGGCATGGACATTGCCGCGTTCGAGCTCATGCACTTGGATGCGAGGCGTAGAGGCGGCGGGTTGTGAGATATCAGCGAGAAGAGGCTAGGGCGGCGAGGATCTTTTGGTAGCTCGCGGGGTGGGCGGCCTCGGCGGCGATCTAGATTTGCACCACGGCCGGCTCGAGCACTCTCTGCCGTCTTGAGGCGGACCGGGGCCCGGGACTTGAGCGTCGAGGGTAGCGAGGTGCTAACCGATCGGGACCACCCGCCGGTGTGGCGATCGGTAGATCCCATTCGGGTGTGAGTGCTTTGCTACGGAGTTTGTTTCACTTGCGGCCAGCGGTCACTTTGCGAGGCTGTCAGGCGAGGCGTAGCGAGAGGTAGGAGTCGGCTCTGAGGTCTTTGGCGGGTCTTCTTCATCTCCTGATTTACTCGCCCGGGCGAGGGTACTCATGGGCGGCCAGTCGCGGCGGAGTCGTGGCGGGTCCCGATTCTAGCGGTCCTCGAGAACCGCATATATACCTGTCAGCCCGGCGGGACGGGAGGCGTGTGGATGCATCCACGCAGTACCTGCTCCAGTTTCTTGTTGTAGCGTGTATGCCTTGACTCAAATCGAATTCTACTACATCCCTATCTCCTCCTGTGCTAGTGAATGAATGAAACGATCCATGAACCACTTTCGAGTATCCTTGATGCGGTGATTCGGTGGTATTTCGGCGGGTATATAGAAACGCCACGGTGACTTTATGCGATCGTCGGACCTATGCTTGAAGCAAGCTTGATAGGAGTTGGACATGGCGATTTCGATGTGATCATGGGTATGGATTGGTTGGCGCCAACCTTGCTCGCGCCCGATGTGAAGTGCTGCCGAGAGGAAGACTAGTGAAATGCGGTTCGATTTCTGAGGAAGCCACGATTTATTAGTGAAGTGGGAAGACTCTTGTGTCGTAGAGAGGTAGAAACTGGTTTATTTCCTACCTCGAGGCGAGGAAAGATGATGCGAGAAGGGTATATCTACCATCTACCATTCGGGTATTAAATCACGAGGCTGCGGTACGAGATCTTGATCAGTTTCGATGGTCAGAAGGAGTTCCGAATGTGTTTCGAGATGACCATTCCGAGGGTATCCCTCACGAGAGAGATGAGATTTTATATCGATGTCTTTGCGGACACTGCGGCTTTATTTCCATTCCGCCATCTGAATGTACTGCCCGATTTGAGAGTTGGGACGGTGAGAGATTTCTTTGGAGAAGACTAATCGGGCTGATGTTCTCGCAGGAAGCCGTGTGCGTGAAGAAGAAGGGCGGGGCCCAGCTGCGCGCTATTGTGTTGATTACTGACCCGGTGAACAAGGTGACCATTAAACGAATACCCCTTCCGGGATTGATGATTTGTTCGAACCCGGTTGCGAGTGCGAGATGTTTCTCGAGATTGATTTGTGATGCCAGACTATCGCCAGTGCGAGTCGAGAGGCGGATATTCCTAGGTGCGTAGTCGGACCGATGCAGGCACCTTTATGAAGTTCGAGTCATTGTCTTTCGGTTTTTTGACCGATGCTCACGGCCCAGTATTTATGGATTTGATGAACCGGAGTGTTCGAGCCCATTTTTGAATCGTTTGTAATAGTATTCGATTGATGACATCTTGGTTTTATTCGCTCAGGCGGCGGGAGGCGTCGCGAGGCGTGTTGAAATTTGTCTTTGAGAGTTCTCGGGACAACGGCGAGTTAATGCGCCGAGTTTTCCCAAATGTGAGTTTTGGTTAACCGGTGGCTTTTCTTGAAGCACAGCGTTATGGTACCGATGGTATTGAGTGGATCGGCCAAGATCCCAGAAGCGATCGAGGACTTAGCCTGAACCTACTACTCGTGAGGTCTGCGTAGTTTTACAGGCCTCACTTGAGTTATTACTCGGCCCGGTTCGTGGAGAAGTTTGTATCTATCTCTGCACATTGACTAGGAGTGACTCGGAAAGCGACTAAGTTTTGATGGACTGATGCTTGTGGCGGGGTTTCGATTCTTGAAGGATAGGTACGACCAGCAGCCCCGTTGCGCACTCTTCCGAGAGGGTCCCGGATGGCTATGTCGATGTATTGTGATCACGTCGGGCCATCGGGCTTGAATGTGTGTTGATGCGGCGGGACAAAGGTTATAGCTTATCGCATCCAGAAGCGACTTAAGAAGCATGAGAGGAACTACCCGCGCCCCCATGATTTGGAGTTGGCGGCGGTGATTACGCCTTGAAGTCTGGCGGAGGCACTATTTGTATGTGGGGTTCATGTGGATGTTTATCTGACCACAAGAGCCTCGATATATCTTGACGGGAAGGAGGGTGAACTTCACTGCGAGAGCCGGTGGTTGTGCTCAAGGATTACGATGTCGAAGCGTCACTGTACCACCCGAGGGGAAGGCTGATGTTATGGCGGATGCTTGCGCCTTAGTCGTAGGTCGATGGGGAGTCTGCTCGGATGTGCAGCCGGGAGGAGGAGGGCATGGTCGCGAGTTACGCTCGGTTAAGCGAGCGCTTGGAGTCCGCCGATTGATTACGATGGCGAGTGGGGTTCGGAGTTCCGAGAGGTTGCGAGTCTTAGTGTCGAGAGAGTGAAGAAACGGCGATTTGAGATCTGTTTTGGCGATATCGTGTAATCGACTCTTCGTGAGGAAAGGGTCGCACTTTTGAGGAGTAGTGACACACGATGGGGTGCTAAGGTTGAGGCGGAGTTGTGTGTTCCGGATATTGCGAGGACTTGTGCGGCAGGTTCTAGGAAGCACGCGCTTGCTTGGCGTTCTCTATCCGTCAGAAAGTCGACCAAGATGTACCGCGACCTCGGATCTACATGTATTGGTACAGGATGGCAGAAGAGGGCGTTGCGAGTTTGTGGCTCGGATTGCCGTGTTGTCGGGTGAAGGTAGAGCACGAGGCTGGTGGTTTGTTCTGCGGCGATAGAGATCCGGAGCACAGGTAGTGGGGAGGTGATGCGTCATGGACTTTATCCGCACGGGATTACCTCCGCTCGGAGGAAGCATGATTCTATCTGGGTTATCGTCGGCGGTGACAAATCCCAGCCCACTCTTCCGTCGAGGAGCGACTTTTAGTGAGGATTATGCCGAGACTTTACACATCAGAGATAAGTCGAATTGCGTAGAGTCTGTTCTATCATAATTAGCGAGAGAGCCCGGTTTACTGACTAAGCTAACAAGGTCTTTCGAGAAGGAGTTTAGGAGGCATATGAGTGAGCTTTGACAGTGCTGGTGCATTCCATCCTGGAGCGAGACCCCAGGGCCAGACGGAAAGCGCCTTATCGGACTGCTTGCGAGGATATGATGCGAGCATGTTATTGACTTCCCGGGAGGTAGGCTGGGAGGATCATTTTCCTACAGTTGAGTTTGCATATAATATAGCTACCACTCTGAAGTATTCGGATGGCGCCTTGCATGAGGCCTTGTATGGGAGGAAGTGCGGTCGCGATAGGCCTGGTTTGATGGCGGAGTGCGAGTTAGTAGGACGGACGTCTGACGAGAAGCGATGGATAAAGGTAAAGCTTATCGGGAGGCGATTCTGCCCGGCGACAGACTCGGAGAAGTCGGCCGAAGTCGTATCACGGATCATCGTCGTAAATGCGGCATCCCGGAGTTGAGGTTGATGATTGGGTTTTCCACGAAAGTGTCACCCGTGAAGGGTGTGATGAGATTTGGCGAGGAAAAGAAGCTTCGGTCGAGAATACAGTTGGGCGTGTCAGTTGTCCGCGAGGTAAGCCCGAGGTTGCACATGAGTTGAATCTGCGGAGTGCCAGATCTTGAGGCGGTGCATCCGGTTTTTTCATGTTTCTATCTTTGAGAGATGTATCGGGGATCCATCTAAGTGCACCCGATTGGCGATGTCCGGAGTGGCCGGGGTTATCGTATGAGAGATTCCGTAGCGATGTCGATCGTCCGAGTTAGGCGTCTGCGGACCAAGGGCGTGGCTTCCGTCAAAGTCTTGTGGCGTGAGCAGGCTCGGAGGAGAATGGCGGTGGGCGAGGAGGACATGAAGGCGGTATCTCACTATTCCCAGTGCCTCGAGGTAACTCATTTCACATGCCCATGTAAATTTTCATTGACATATTTGTAAGTATTGTATTGTGGCCGTGTGTGGCATTTACTGCTTGTTTTAAGTTATGAGGAACTTTATCATTATATGTCTTAGGAAGGAACATTCGGAGGCGAATGTTTCTAAGGAAAGAGAGAAGAATGTTATACCCAGTATTTCAGTATGCGTGTGTGGCGTCGCGTTACAAAAGTTTAAGCCTTAAGTTAGGCAAGAGGGCGAAATTGTGCCTGACCCACGAAAAGAATTGTTTTAGGCAAAAAATTTTCCAAACCTTGCGAAGGGAAAATTACGAGTTGCGACATTTATAATTTTTACGGATTTTTAGAGATGAAATATTTTGGACGGCGAGAGAGCGACGTGTGTCACGCACTCCGAGGTTAGCTTGTGGAGATGTGGAGCGATTTCATATGTACGTTTTTGTCATGAAAAAGGGCTTAAACATTAGTCGAAGGTTAGGTAGGATATTTTGTGATATTTTTGGAGTAGATGGATACAAAGGTGCCACGCGATATTGCAAATCCTTTAAGACAGCACCTCATTTACGCCTTAATCTTGGCCAATCTTGAAGAGAGTCATATAAATACCCACAAGTTGAAAGATTCTTCGTCCACAAATATTTTCCAAGTCGAAAATTCCCTTCTCCCTAGTGAGCTTCGTCAAGCCTCGCTCTCCCACCCACTCTTGGGTGAGCTAGCCAAACATCCATGGTAGAAAAATATTCTCAAGTGTTGTTACTATCCCAAAATACCTTAGCCAATCCATGTAGTATTTCCAAGTTACCTCATGCTTGAGCCGGGAAAATACTATCTTATATCCAGTTAGTCACTAAGCAGAACCCTAGGAGAAACCGTAGTTGGTTGAAGTAGTAAGAAGAAGTTGTGTAGAAACTACAAGGGTTTCTTGGGCGGATGGGCGTGCAGATTAGGAGCTAAACCTTGCTCGGGGATGAGCTTATATCTTGGATAATTTTGGGCTTATCGAGGTAAATAATCTTATCCTTATTGTAATTGGAGATTACATCTTGTAGTAATATAGAAATAAGTATAAGATCACGTAGAAGGATATTAAAGAGAGAATTAAGTGTAGTTACATTTGAAGAATAGAATTGAGCGAAATCACATCGGAAGAATCTAAATGAATAATTGATTTGTACTTACATGGGGTGTATTTCTGATAGACTTGAGTAGTTTGTGGTGGAAATGCTGCTTGATTTTAAGTAAATTAAACATACGCTTAGAATATCCTCTGAGAATAGTCTAGGCGTTGATAGGCGTATTTGACTATTATAGGTTGATACTCTGCCTGTAGCGACATACTGGAAGCTTGGCGGTGGATTTGCGAGGAAGGTATGTGATTCTTCCTATCCTCTTGAGCATGATATTTTAAAATATATAGTATGCGGTGACGTCGTGTGTTAGCGAACATGGTTTTACTTGGCGTCTTTTGACTTGAGTCTAAATAATAAAAAGAATCTTGAAGTATTTCAAAAGAATTATGAATCATTTTTGAAAGAAGAGTAATACTTGGTTTTTAAACAAAAGCTTAAGAGTTATACTAGCTTTATGGGAAGTTAGGTATAACGACTTAAGAAAGATAAAAGGAGCAGTTTTACTTATGTGTTATGAAAGACTTGTATTGATTTACGGAAAGTATAGTAAGATGGTTTGATGAGTAGACATATTATGATGCTATGTGTGTTAGTGTCTTGTAAGCGTTTGTATAAAGAGGTTATTCTTATTGTGCTTATGTTGTTTTAACGATAAAGCGGTTATGTTAGTATTATACCACTACGCTATTGACATGATATCACAGGGGTTAAAGCTGCCGTCGAGGATGCCTCATGCGGGTCGAGGACCTATCGCGGGCTACGAGTTCCCGGGTTAGTGTGCGGGAATACCTCATGCGATCTATGTGGACATCACGGACTACGAGTCGGGGCGATCACCCGAGTAGCTACCCTCGTGCGGGAATACCTCATGCGAACTAGGTGGCTATCACGGACTCTGAAGTCGAGGATTAGGCATGCATGCAATCTATGGGCGATTGGCCTTGCTTGATCATTAGCGGCCTAGAAAAGACTTTATTCAGTTTACCTATTATTGCTCTTGTTTTGTGATGTGGCCTTATGTGCGATTACATTGAAGTTGTTTACGTGCGTACATATTTGTAAAATTGGTTTTAAAAATGATATGATTTCATTTAAAGTACTTTCTGATTTCACATACTTGGTACTGTTATGCGACCTCCTTGATTTTGCGTTCATACCCCTTGGGATGAGTAATTAGGGGGAAAGCAGTCTTTAGATCACGCGTTCTTAGGATCTCTACTTTGGTGTCGAGGAGCTCATCTTCTAGGAGGCTCGACTTTTGGTATGATTCTCCACAGTGTTGTAGATATATGTACATTCGAGGTATGGCGGGGCCTGTCCGCCATAGTTATCTCTTTCTTAGAGGTTTGTAGTCTATTATGCTTTGTTGGGATGTAGCGCCGGACATTATATATATATATATGTCGAAAGCGACTTTCTCGAATAAAGCGTGTCTCATTTACAATTGTTTCATGTCTTGTTTTTATATTACTGCGATTACTACGATGTATGACTACTTGGGTGCGGGTAAGGCACGATCCACGAACCGGGCAGGTCGTGACATATTGACCTTAAATGTGGCATGTTGGTTATTGATTTCGGGCATGAAAAATGTGGAAAAATGCGTGAAACAAAGTCTTGCCCAATTTTCCGTAGAATAAATTTGTATGCTTAGTATCATTCGTTAGAAACTAAGTTGATAGTCGTGTTGTGGCCATTATGGGTTGACAATTCTCGTGCGTATTCGACTTAGCTTGTGGATTAAGCGGGTATGTGAACCATCATCTTACAGCATGATTCCTTATGATAAAGAAAGTAAATACTACTCATAAATGATCCATCCTTGATTGTACTTGGATTGCCTAATAGAAGTTGTTAATATCTTCCTTGATTATTACTTGGATTGCCTAATATAGAAGTTGTTCTATATACTTACTGATTGTACTTTGGATGTTTAAATTGGAAGTTGTTATAATCCATTACCTTGTGAAATTTGGATTTTCAAAGTGAAAGTGTTTTACTTGAAGTACATAGAAGTCTTGAAAAGGAAGTGGTTTCCTAATCTCTTGGATATTGCCTTAGTTCCAAAACCTAAAGGTTGTTATAGCGACTTTAGAAAGTCGAAGAAGTGATTTACTTAATTGATTTTAAAAGGAGAAATGGCATGATTTAGCGAGTAACTTAACCTTTTAAAGGTGTGAGTTACTTGAGTTTTAAAGTAGAAATGACTTGGTTTCTAAAGTTAGAAACTTGATTTCTAAAGTTAAGAGACTTGAAGTATTTTGAAAGTTATGTAACTTGATTTCTAAAGTTAAGAGGCGAAGTATTTTGAAAGTTATGTAACTTGATTTGAAAAGTATGATACTTGGTTTTAAAAGTATAAGTCTCTTTGTTATAAAAGAATGAATTTGTCTAAAATCATAAAAGGTTATAACGGCTTTATGAGAAGTTAGTTATAACGGCTTTATGGAAGGTTAAGAGAAGTGTCTATTTTGATTGATAGGTATGAGTTGCCTAGGTTGTGTAATTAGAAGTTACTTGGTTTCATAGTATTGAAATGAATTTCTAAAGGTGTAGTAACAAGTTGAAAAATAGACATGCCTTGATACCTACGGGTGCTAGTATCTTGGGGTTTTATATAAAGGAGTCTTTGAAAAGAATGGAAATCGTAGTACTTAGGGTTAAAACCAGTTTTTATATAAAGCGAAGTGCCTTGAGTTTATAAAATGAAATTCATTTTTGTATGATAATGAAAGTCTAAAGATTTTATGAACTTGCCTATGCTTGCTTGTGATAGCCTTTGAGTGCAAGAAGTATTATATTTTTCTGTGCCATGACTCTGAGTTGGAGGTAGTTTGTCATGTTGTGAGTTGACTTGGAGCGTCACAAGCGGTGATGGGGATTCCACGGGTATGTTTCCATTGTGATTGATCCTTGGACATGCTTATACGATGTGGGATTAGGGCGTATGACCATGATGCGAGTTAGATTCGGATTGTTTTATTACTCGCTGGACATGCTTGCTCTGATGTGGGATTAGGCGTGCGACCGAGGCGGAGTTAGATCCGGATTAGTTTTATTACCCGGCGTGGACATCTTATCTCGATGTGGGATTAGGGCATGCGGCCGTGTTGGATATTGTTATTCCATGGACTAGCCCTCCGTGAGGTTTAGTATTATTTGGATGATGCGGTAGTTGGCTTTCATACTTGCCCCGTCGATGTTGCGGGAGATGGTCAGTAGTTGGCTACGTCTTCTTGCCCCGTCGGTTACATTGCTGCTTTGATTTAGTACGGTAAACTCGGTGGAGATAGCTTCGCCTTGCCACGATCATATCTCGTGGCGTGGTGAATCACGGTAGTTAGCTTTACCGTACTTGCCCGATCGATTGATAGCTTGAGATGAATCGGTAGTTGGCTTTCGTACTTTCCGGTCAGTTTTATGATGCGAGTGGATCTGGTAGTTGGCTTTCCTCGCCAGCGTCTGATTTTATAGCCCGAGTGGGACTTGGTGTTCATGTATGCTTATTGATGTTATATTATATCATGGGTAGCCGTGATGAGAAAGGATTCCACAGGAATGATTGATGTTATGGGCATGAGACCACGTGGTTATGTTTAGTAATGACTTTGAGGCGTGCGTCCACGACTTGACATGACTTCTTGTATATGTGTATCTTGTAGTTTGGATATCATACATGTCTCTTATTTTATATAGTGTTATGATTTCATTACATTATTCATTTCACATACTTGGTACATTCTTTGTGCTTATCCCCGAACCCGGGCCCATGGTGGTGCCTGCAGGCACCTACTTACACACAACTAAGCAAGCTGCGAATTTAAATAAAACCTCATTTTTAAAAAAAAAAAACCAACGTGCGTCTGAGGGCAAAAGCCAAGCAAAGTTTGCCATATAAAATACATAATAAAAGACCTTCAGCGTACATGAGTCAATCCAGCGTATGAATACGGACCTCAGAGAGTTTGGAAATATGGCGGGACAAGGCCAGCCGTACCATGCCGATACAAAAGCACATGCTTGAAGGAACTATGCAAAAGATAAACTCCTGAGCAGAGGGCTATCCAAAAACTACGGCGAGGTCCACCTGCGAGATCACCAAGCTGCATTACCTAAACTCAGGCGTGAGCGGCCCCGAAAAGGAGTCGATGCGAAGAATGTACCAAGTATGTGGCCGAAAAATCATAATGAAATCATGTGATCCTAAACAAAGCAGGAGACATGTATGATGGCCAACTTACGTTACGATACCTCGCGATCGTATCAAGTCGAGGGCGCGTACCACCAAAGTCATTACTAAAATATAACCATGGGTCTCACGCCCATGTATCAATCGTGCCGTGGAATCGCCCCCCTGCGATCCATGATATAATATAACACCAATAGGCATACACCGAACACCAAGTCCACAATGTCCTAAAGCTATGCGGGCGAGTAGGAAAGCGAACCACGGATCCGTCTGTATCATAAAGCGGCGGGGCAAATCGAAAGCCAGCCCCACCGGATCGGCTGCGTCGACAAGCGCGGGGCAAATGCAGCTAACTACCAGATCGACTGTGCGTCACGAGATATGGCCGGAGCAAGTCGCGAGCTATCTCAAGAACTATCGTGCAAAGCGTGCAATAGCAGCGGGGGCAAGTCTGAATCTGCCAACTACGAGCCGTCCTGCGTCGACCGGCGGGGCAATCGAAAGCTATCTGCGAGCCATCCCTCGTCCACTACTCCTCATGGAGAGCTAATCCATGGAATAACAATATCACGTGGTCGCGTGTCGGAATCCCACATCGTATAAGCATGACCGTGGGGTGTCTGAACAAATTCGGAATCTGGCGCCTCACCGGTCACGTGCCGGAATCCCGCGTCGTATAAGCATGTCAAGGAGTAACACAAATAATGGAAGCATGCAGTGGAATCTCACATCCTATTGATGCGTCGAAGTAAACTTCTGACAAGATGACCACCGGCGTAGAGTCGCGCGTAATAAAACATAATACTTGCGCTCAAGCTATCAGCGGCAGCATAGAGCAAGTTATAAAATCTTTAGACTTTCATTTTATAAACTCAAGGCAACATAGAATAATTCTCAACTAAACAAGCCAAGTACTTATCGAGGCACCGTAGAATAATTCTCGATTAAACAAGCCCAGAAGTACTTATCGAAGCGCCGTAGAATAATTGTTACACCGTACTTACATGACATGTTTTAGAGCGTGCGTAGAACTCATGGGTGTCCAAGATTTGAGACTTGTAAAATTTTATCGGAATTATGAAATTGTCGGGCGTCTTATTTTGGCCAATGGGAGGCGACACGTGTCACCTTTTATATGATGCCTTGGTCGAATTTAGGCATGGCTAATATGGTGCATTTACCATAAGTCTTGGATGACTAATGTCTTGCAAGTTGTGGCATGAGAAAGTTGACTAAGTCAAAGGTCGATTAGTCTTGATTTTTAGTAAGACTTACGTCTAAATCACCCGTTTAGTTACATCTTAACCCTCAGTGCCCTTTATTACACTACTAGTAGCAAGAGTGTGTCATTACACTTAGAAAAATTTCCACAAAATTGAAGAACATAGAGGAAGCTCACGGGTTCTCTTGGAAGAAAAGGAAATTTTTGATCATGATTCTTTAGCTCCCAGCTTTAAACCAAGGTTAATGAGTGTTATGTAAGTGTAACTCGATAGAAAAATCCGGAAAAAGAGAGTTTTCGTATTAGTCGCAAAGTGAATACCTAGTGACTTTCTAGGTTTTGGATTGAAATGGAAATTTGATAAGAATTGAGTGCAGTTGAACTCGAGGTGGCGAATTTGGACTTTTAGTTTGTTATTCATTTGTATTGGACTACTTTCTAAATTGTGAGCCAATTGGGCTGTTTAGTTATTCATTTATATTGGACTACATACTCTATTGTTGTGAGCCAATTGGGGCTGTTTGGTTATTGTATTCGACCTTGAAAAGGTGACAAGTAAGTAAAAACAAAGGAGGTCTTTGTCAGATTTTTCGCATAGTAGAATTTAGCGACTTAGCACACAGAAGATATTCACGTTTGAAATAAGAGGTTAATGGGCGTATGGTGACCATTATAGGTTGATGTACTAAGTATAGCGTATCTACTTGAAGAATGGAATAGCTCGAGGTTGAAGTACTTTGGAGCATTTTGCTCTTTATGTCGACAATGATAAATGCATGAGAGTATGTGAACCTCCTACTTTTCATTGGCATGATCCTACGTATGGAAATATCCGTGTGATAGTATTTCAAGATTCCTGCTACTCTTAGAAGTTAAGAAGTATTTACATTGTTGAATCTAAGTTAAGAGTATGTTTAAATTGTCTGAAGTCCTTGCTAGGTCTTATGGGAGGCGTTAGTAAGAATGGTTAGGAAATTATGAGATTTGATTTAAAGGCTATGTGCCTTGATTTGTTTTAAAGTAAGTAAGTTGATTTTATGTTTGAAAATGACTTGAAATTTATATATGAAAAGGAAATTGGTTTTAAAAGTGTAGATGACATGATTTTACAAGTATAAGTAAATGGACTTTAAAGAATGTATGTTATGAAGTTTTAAGACTATGAACTTTGATTTTCTTTAAAGGATTATGAAACTTTATTTTTCCAAGTTATGGACTTGATTTCTAAAGTATAAAGCGTCATGATTTTAAGAGTGTATACTACAGGTGTTAAGACTATAAGCCTTGATTTTATAAGGGAAATGACTTAATTTTACAAAGTATGAAAGCCTTAATTTATTTCAAAAGATAAGAAGATGGCTTCGAAAAGAGTATGTGACTTTGGGCTTTAAAAAGAAAGGAGTTCTACATGATTCTTTTAAGTATGTATGTATATACGTAGTATTTTGGATCCAGTTTTCCTAACTGTTGTAAGAATAAAGTGTCTTAAGTTCTCTAAAACGAAAGGTTGTTATAACAGCTTTATGGGAAGTTGTTATGGCGACTTAGAGAAGAAGTGAAAAGATGGTTTGAAAATGTTATGTAAGGAAAATCACCCCAGGAGCCTACAAATAGGCGGATGCGTTATGAAATACACGAGGCCTACAAATAGGCGGATTACGTTATGAGATACAGCAGGAGCCTACGCGTAGTAGGAATTCACGCCATATTACCCCGAGAGCACACACGCATGGCGGGTTACGTCATCTTCTGCGAGGCCGCTGATGGCGGAGCGGGCGGTTATGTTATATGATTCCCGCGATGCAGGAAGCCGGGCGGGCGGATTATATTATATGATTCCCCTGTTACCATAGACGTGATGGGCGGATTATGTTATATGATTCCGCGATCTGCAAAGGCCCAGCGAGCGGGCGGATTATGTTATATGATTCCCTGAGTGCAAAGAGAGCCGCGGCGGGCCGGATTATGTTATATGATTCCACGATGCAAAGCCAGCGGCGGGCGGATTATGTTATATGATTCCACGATTACCGCGAGAGTCACACGAGTGGGCAGTTATGATATAGGATTCCACGATGCATGACCCGCGGGTAGGCCGATTATGTTATATAAGATATGTAAGTTATGTGAAAAAGGCTGGATTAAACTCTTAAGTAAGTATGTAAGAATATGTTGTTAAATCTTATCGAAAGAAGGAAAGGAGCAGTTAATATATGATTGATTTGAGAGTTTAAATGACATTACTCTTACTCTGGATATGATTTAGTTGTGCATTTTATTTACATTCCATACTCAAATTTTTGTGCTCGCCGGCCCACCCGGGGCTAACGTTAAATGCCACATGAGTTTTAGGTACCCGGAGTTGGTGATCACTTGCTCTTAGGATCTGCTGTGCGATTTTGGAAAGAAGCGCGCCTTCAGCTCCGGAGTACTTGGCTTAATAGCACGAATGCAGGTTCACTGATGTGATAGGCTTATGTGCATTGGGGTATGGCAGAATACTGTCACGCGCTGATTGCATAATTCTTAAGTGCAGTGATCACGTGTTGGCCGGGTCGGTTTAGCAAAAAGGAAAGGGATATAGCTAACTTTATTATTATGTATAATATGTATATGTCCAGAAGGTAGCACTTATCAAAGCTAACACGTGGTTTAATACAATAGATTATTTTTATTTTATAAGTTTTCATACTTAATATGTTCATTTGCTATTCTCTGATGTATGCACGAGGCAGGGTGCCCAGGTAGGGCACCGATCGGGCTTGAGGGCCGAAATTGGTCAGTGACAATAATTACTCAATTAAATGTTTACAAGCGAAGTACTACGTGACATTACATTCTTTTCAAAAAGCATCGGCTTTTTATGTAAAACCCAGAGATACTAACTCACACATGTAGTATCAAGTAGTGTGTCTATTTTTCAAAGTAAGTTACTACACTTTTAGAAAACTCATTTCAAAGCTTGAAATCAAGTAACACAAATTTTCACAATCTGTCCACAGGCAAATCTTTATGCGCTAATAATCAAAATAGGCAACATAGCTTAACCTTGCCATAAAGTGGTTATAACCAAACTTCCCGTAAAATAAAGCCAGTTATAACCACTTTGTATGGTTTTAGATCTATTCATTATCTTTTATAACTAAGAGACTTATACTTTTAAAACAAAGTATCACGTCTTCTACAAATCAAGTTTCTTATCTTTCAAAATACTTCAAGTCTCTTAATCTTTAGAAAGCAAGTTTCTTCTACACTTTTAAACCTCCAAGTAACTCTAAGCATAACCTTTAAAACAAGTTACTTCTCTTAAATCATGTCATTTCTCCTCTTTTAAAACAATTAAGTAAATCTTTCATTTAATATTTTAAAGTCATTATAACAACCCGCTTAGGTTTTGGAACCAAGGCCTTAAGCGATGTTTGGAAACCAGCACCATTTTCGAGACTCTGTGTACTTTAAGTAAAATACTTTCACTCTCAAGAATCCAAACTTCCACTAAGGCAATGGATTATACAACTTACAATTTAAACATCAAAGTACAATAAAAGGAAGTACATGAAACAAATTCTATTTTAGGCAATCCAAATACAACGATGGAATGGATCATTTAGGAGTAGGACATACTTTTCTTTTATCGTAAGGAATCATGCTAGAATGAGAGATAGTTCGACATACCTTTCGCTAAATCCACAAGCTAAGCCGAATACGCCTTGCGAGAAGTGTCAGCATAATGGTGTGGCACAACAGTGACCATCAATTTCTAGTTCTAACGAGAATAATACCAAGTACTCGGTCTCTTATTCCATGGAAAATCGGGCGACACTTTGTTTCTACATACTTTGCCACCTTTTCAAGGCCAAATTCAATAACTTGACACGCCACGTTTAAAGATCAAAACAACAACCAACTAAAGGGGATTACACGCGCTTTACAATCGTGTAAAATTCCGCCCACAATTCATACAGTAGTTTAATACTCAAAGCATTCTCGGCCAACAATAACTCAACACAAGTCCTTTCCAATTCTTTTTAAATTCCAAGTTCTAAAGGCTGCAACATGTATATAGTCATAAACAACTTCAATAACTACAATTTCCTTCTTGCTACAACATGCGACTTAAACTAACAATCAACTTGAATTGTAATCTTAAGGCTAAACATGCTAGTTTTGATTAGGGTTTCTAAATAGCCAATATATATCAAACTTCATACTATACAACTCATGCTTTGCCTAATATCCATAACTACAATGACCAAGTAAACATTGAATTGCTAAAACGACAAAATTTATACCTTCTGAGTCTTAAAATTTCCAAGATTCAAAGTCGGCTCCTTAGCGATTCTTAGCTCCTTCCCTTTACGCCCGATCAGCTATTTGGAGTTTTAGAGTAGTGTCACGGCCAGAACCGGGCGTGGTGACCTGCCTACCTCGGGCACCTGGTGATACAACATCGAGAGAAAAACCAATAAATAAAAACTTAAACATATAAATAGATATGGATCAGATGAAGAAAATAGGCCAACCAAAATGGTTGCCTTTAAGATATATATATATATCGACCTTTGAGCGATTCTGATCCTTACAACTGCGCGCCGCCAGCGATTGCTAGACACTCTAAGATTTTTAATGCAACTATGGCCGAACGGGGCCCGCCGTACCACACGAATATACAAGAACCTACGGACTCAGGGTAGCATGCAAAAGAATAAGCCTCGAGAAGGAGCTTCCAATCTTGTGAAATGTGATCCTAAAAGCGGGGATCGGCGGTGATGTACCTCTACTGCGGCATGACGCAGCCCGAGAATTCGGTCTACAAAGGTGGTATGTGAAATCCTTAAATACTCTAAATGAAATCATAATAGTCTATATAAAGCGAGAGGCATTGTTATGATAACCAAACTACAGAATACATATATGATTATATCAAGTCGGGGACTCGCGCCACCAAATCATCACCGTGCAGTGGAATTCCTTCCTCACGGCGGTCTACTATGATATAACAACACCAGAGTATCGAACACGAGTCCCACCTGTGGCATAAAAACCGTACGGGGCAAGTATAACTACCAGATCCGACCGTACCAATAATACTGTACAATCATATCATGGAAGGCGACCACGTGGCAAGTGCGATAGCCTCCGCGGTCCTCCTGCGCATACCGTAGGCGACGGGGCAAGTGAATCGACTACGCGCGGATCGGCCAACCGTAAGTCCCGCTAAGCTCCATCCAAACACCGACTCGCCGCGGCTTAACATGGCAAGCCGTGCTCAGCCTCCACCGGCTCCTCCTGCGCCACGATGACGGCCGGCGGGCAAGTGAATCGGCTAAGCACCGATCCTGGCCGTAAGTCACGATGCCGCGCGAAGGCGACCGCGTGGCAAGTCTGATAACCTATACCTGGATCCACTGCGTCCGCGTGCTGACGGGGGCAAGTAAGCAGCTACGCCCGATCACAACCGTAGTTCACGATGCCGCCATAAATAACCATAATGGTCACATGTCCGCGAGAATCCATCATCGGTGTAGACATGCCCATGCCAGCATGATAATAATGGAAGCATGCCGTGGAATCTTCCGTTTGCCGACGCGTCGGTAAGTTCTCAACAAGTCAATCGCCCTCCATCGGAGACGCGGTGGTATAGAAACACAATTCTTGCACAAAAAGGCTATCCACAAGCAAAAGCAGGCCAAGTTACACAACAACAAGCATGGGCAAGTTACACAACAACAAGCATGGCAAGTTATATACAACTTCGAGGTACTTTCATTTTATATCAAGTCCGGGTTTTAACCTAAAAGTACTACGTGCGTTAAATTCCTTTAAAAGAGATCCATCTTTTATAAAAGTCACCGATACCAGTGAGTATTAAAATAGAGTGACTCGCATTTTTAGGTAAACCAAAACACTTTCCTTTTCAAATAACATTCTTTCCCACAAAGTTCCGATTTACTTTAATTTCAATTACTCAAGTCTCTTTAATTTAGAAAAGTTTCATAGTTTCAATGTCTTAATCTCTTTTAAAACAATTGAGAAATATATGCCATATGTGTGAGAAGCGATTTATTCTTGTTTATAACCATCTTATTAGCGACCATGATCTAGAAAATGTAATATCATTTTGTCTAAATCTTAGCTTTACATGAAGATGGAGGTTTCTCTTGGTTTTAATAATACTTCATTATTATACATTTTCCTTTATTAACTGCAGTTGGTTTGTCGATACTCATTACGATTTAGAAATCGGTTAAACATTATTCCTTTTAAAACCGAAAGTACTCGTTACTCACGAATGAGGTTTCACACAAATTTCATATAAATTCATTTTAAGACAAGTCTCTTTATCTTTAAGATTAAGTCTCTTTAACTTCTAAAAATCGAGAAACCATTCTCTTTATCTCTCTTAAGATGTTATACCTAACTTCCATAAGAAAGCTAGTATAACTCTTATGTTTTCAAAACAAGTATTACTCTTCTTTCAAAAAGGTTCCTTAGTGTCTTTTGAAATACTTCAAGATTCTTATTATTCGAGCTTAAGTCAAAAGACATTGTAAAATCTACGCTCATTAAATGGCAAATAAATCACTGCCACTATATATATATATCTTTAAAATATCATGCTCAAGAGTATAGGAAGAATCACATACCTCGCGCATGATTATCGACTATAAGCAAAACGCTCACGGCCATAACCCTAGCCTTGTCCACCTTCAAGTGACACATGCTCTTTCGCATGAACATTCAACCAATAAAGGTTATCACCATCAAATACTGATCTATGTAAATACAATTTAAACTTCTACTTATATATTCTTGATGTGATTTGTTTCAAGTCTTTGATTGTAATATCCTCTCATTACAATTCAATTCTTCTATGAATCTTATATTCATTTCAATACTACTACGGTTATGTAATTTCCAATTGCACTAGAAGGATAGGATTATTTACCTCGATAAGCCCAAAATTATCCAAGTTTAATGTGGCTCCTACAACGTTAAGCTCCTACTCCGCGCTCAACCCGCCTCCAAACAACCGCCAGAAGTTCTACACAACTTCTACTTAACACTTCAACCAGAGCTATGAAGGTTTTCCTTGGGGTTTCGTTTTTGTGATTGAGGGAAAGTATAATAGTATTTAGGACTCTATGGGGTAACTTGAAAGTACTACAAGGTATATGGGCTAAGGTATTTGGGCATTATATCAATACTGGAGTATTTCTCATCAAGGGGGTAGGCTCGGCTAGAACCACGGCAAGGCGGGTGTGATCGCCGAGGCGTTTCTCAAGGGGAGGGGATGGCTTGGACGAAACTCAAGAGGAGGGAGTATTTTGAGACTTAGAAAAATGCTCAAGTTTGGATGAAGAAAGTCTTCAACTTAGCGGTATTTATAAGTCAAATGGCCCAACGATGGCGAATCAATCCAAGTGTTAGGCAAGTGTAGGGCTAGGATTTAACCATGTACCTTATCCATCTACCACACCAGCTCACACAAAATATCCACCTAACCAATGCCACCAATTTCGCCCATGCCGCCCATTCCTTTTCCAATGCGAGGTGACACATGTCTCTCCCGTTGGTCCAAAATGTTTAGATCGCCTCTCGAAAATCCGCAAAATTAAAAATGACATAGCCGATTTTTCCTTTTCGCAGTCTTGTAAACGCTTCGTGAAAAGCGTTTCTTTTAAACACTTAATGTACAAATTTCGAACCTTGCCAACCTTAAGGCTTAAATTTTTATATGTACGCCCTCACGTACATACTCTGGAAATACGGGGTATAACATTCTCTCCTCCTTAGAAACATTCGTCCCGAATGTTCCTTCTCAAGACGGATAACGATAAAGTTCCTCTAACAAGTTGTCAACGCCACACATGGCCACGTAATAACACACGTTCTCTTCCTTCCTTACTCGTCGTTCCCTTCTCGAACACTTGAACTCTCCCAGTATGTACCACACTTCAGTCACCGCTTCAGTTTCCAAAACTTTGGAGTCACCACCTCCAAACTTGGTCATCTTAACTTGGGCCTAGCACCATCGTGACCCTACCACCTGGCGGGACCACCCAGAGCTGACCCCACCTCGAAACAGGCCGCGGGTTGGCCCGCAACATGGCCCCAACCCGACCCACTTAACGCATCAAGCTCTTGTTTCCCGATCCGGAACAATCTTACCTATACAGGTCATGAAAGCTACCACTTCCATTTACACCATGAATTTTCCCACAATTACTCCACGTATACTTATACATTCTGACAAAGATCACCCGCAAAAATCTTGTACTTAAGACGGCCTTACATCTAAGGTCTCAACTGTAATATTCTAAGGTTCATCATTTTCTCACCCCCAGGCTTACCCTTTTTCACTAACTAGGCTTATAACTCACATTTTAGCACAAAGCTATCCGAACATAACACTAAACACATCAACATACATTAAAACATACAAAACTCTGAGGTTAAGGATATACTGAAAATAGGCGGTTCAAAGGACCGCTAAAATAGGAACCTCCACCGCGACCTCTCGTGGCTCGCCGGCAGTGTATGAACATCTGCCTAGCTATGGTAGGTGAGAACCCGCAATTGATCTAGTAGTGCTGTGCTATCCGCGATCTTTACCACAGTGAGACGATCTCATCAAATGGCTCTGTCGGCCGCAGTATAACAATCTCCCAAACGACGACATTCCCTCTATGGGCTTTACCACAGCTGCCACCGAGATACGGGTGGCCTCGTCCGCGAAAGCACTTTACCCTCGAAAATCTGAACCCCGAGCCACGACCGCTCTCGAATATCCCAAGCGTCCCGACGACGGTGGGGGACCACTTGCATCGGCGTTGGCGCATAATCGCTCTTCTTGCGGTCCGCCTCGAAAGTCACCAAAGGACCTGCATTGCGGCCTCTTCTGATCTTGGTCATTCCGTCGATTTCTCGCTCCTCACATCCTGCCGCATGGCTTTGTATGCGAGCGATGTCCATGCCCGTACGGTGAAGAGCTACACCGAACAACTTTCTGCTAGGTAATCATCGAGCCTTAGCATCTCGGTGCTCGATCCTCCATACTAGCTACTAACGCGAGGGCGTCGCCATCGATGAGTCGAACTCACATTGTACTCCCGAACGCCTGCGCATTCCGCCGCAACATCAAAAATCGGGCCGAGCCCTCATCTCGTGGAGGCAAGAAATGTGCAAGAAATGCCCTCGAGAACTCGTCCATAAAGCTGGAAGTGCATTCTCTCCCGGGGCAGCTCACGAATCAAACGATCGGCTAACGGTGATCGCGCGGCCGATGCGAACTCGGACCACCGGACTCGGTCTCCGTGCCTTGATCACTCTCTTGATCCGTTGTATCGCTTCGGATGAACTCTTGCGGATCATCCTCGTGCCTCGACCCATAAAACTCGCGCCACAACTCAGAAAATCTCGTAGCCTCAAACTATCCGATCTAGGGTGAACCATGAGTGCTCTTTGGAACTGCCGCGCCCTATCTCAGTTCGCCACAACCTCGCCATTAATCGGGCCCACTCCTTGTAACCCACCTCCTGCTCCGGCTGTGGACTGGAGGCTCGTGTACGTGGTCTGCCAGAGATTGCAGTGCCGCTTACTTCGGGCAGCCTCTGCTTTGCCTTGCCCAGGCGGGTTGCACTGCGGAGGCATAACGGTAAAAGCGAGATACATCGAGAGGGTCCAACTTACAACACGACTCTAAGGCACGATCTCGGAATGAGAAGAAGGGAAACTAATCCTAAATGTCCTATAGCCTCTCGATTATAAGATGTAGTGCACAACACATCGATAATCAAGACTCTCTTAGACACGGTCAGTAGACACTTTCCGAGGACTAAGCGCTCGATACCACTTTTGTCACGACCGAACCGGGCGTGGTAGTGCCTACCCCGGGCACCCTGGTGATACAACATCGGAGAAAAACCGTGAAATAAAAACTTAAACATATAAATAGATATGGATCAAGATGAAAGAAAATAGGCCAACCAAAACGGTTGCCTTTCAAAGATATATATATATATCGACCTTTGAGCGATAATCCTTACAACCGCCTACAAATACCGATTACTGGACCTTAAGATTTTACAACAACTATGACGGACAGGGCCCGCCATACCCTGAATGTCTGAACCTACGCACTCGGTAACATACGAAAAGATAAGCCTCAGAAGGAACGGAGCTTCCAATCTGCTGAAATGTGATCCTAAAATGGATCGGCGGTAGATGTACCTCGCGGCGTGAGCACTCCTAGGAGGTCGATAACAGTACCAAGTATGTGAAATCAGAACATCAGTAAATGAAATCATAATAGTCTATATAAAGCGGGGAGACATGTATGATAACCAAACTACGATACCACATATAACATTTATATCAAGTCGAGGACTCACGCTCCAAATCATCACTCGTGCGTGGAATTCCTTCCTCACCGCGATCTATGATATAACAACACCAAGGAGTATACATGAACACAGGTCCCGCGTGTGTCATAAAAACCGTCTCGGCAAGTATAACTACGAATCCGACCGTACTCAATAATCTTGCACAATCATATCATGAAGTGACACGTGCAAGTGCAATAGCCTCACTCGACTCCTCCTCGCGCCACGTGACTGGGCAAGTGAATCGCTACGCACCAGATCACAAACCGTAAGTCACTAAGCTCCGTCAAACACCGACTCGCAGTCGACACGCGTGGCAAGTGCACTACCTCACCAGCTCCTCGCGCCACGTAGCCGACGGGGCAAGTGAATCGGCCTAGCACCGGATCACAACCGTAAGTCACAATACTTCGCGTGGCGACACGCGGGTCGATAACCTATACCAGATCCACTCGTCCACGTAGGCGACGGCAAGTAAACAAAGCACGCACCCGATCACAACCGTAAGTCACGATTTCGCCATAAATAACCATAATGGTCACGTGTCCGCTGAATCCATCATCGGTGTAGACATGCCCATGTAACAATAATAATGGAAGCATACCCGTGGAATCTTCCGTCACTGCCAGTACATCCAAGTAAGTTCTCAACAAGTCAACCGGCCCTCCATCGAGAGAGGCGGTAGTATAGAAACACAATTCTTGCACAACAAAGGCTATCACAACAAGCATAGGCATGTTACACAACAACAAGCATAGGCAAGTTACACAACAACAAGCATAGGCAAGTTATACACAACTCAAGGTACTTTCATTTTATATCAAGTCCGGGTTTTAACCCTAAAGTACTACGTACGTTAAATTCCTTTAAAAGAGATCCATTCCTTTTATAAAAGTCACCCGATACCCGTAGTATTAAAATAGAGTGACTCACATTTTTAGGTAAACCAAAACACTTTCCTTTTCAACAACATTCTTTCCTAAAGTTCGCTTTGCCTAATTTCAATTACTCAAGTCTCTTTAATTTAGAAAAGTTTCATAGTTCAATGTCTTAATCTCTTTTAAAACAATTGAGTAACATATGCCATATGTGTGAGCAGTTTATTCTTGTTTATAACCATCTTATTAAAGCAGCCATGATCTAGAAAATGTAATATCATTTTGTCTCATCTTAGCTTCTATACAGATGGAGGTTTCTACTGGTTTTAATAATACTTCATTATTCAATACATTTTCTTTTATTAACGCTGCAGTGGTTTGTCGATACTCATTCTGATTTCCGAAATCAGTTAAAACATTATTCCTTTTAAAAACCAAGTACTCATTACTCACGAATGAGGTTTCACACAAATTTCATATAAATTCATTTAAGACAAGTCTCTTATCTTTTAAGATTAAGTCTCTTAACTTCTAAAAATCAGTAAACCATTCTCTTTATCTCTCTTAAGACGTTATACCTAACTTCCCATAAAGCTAGTATAACTCTTATGTTTTCAAACCCAAGTATTACTCTTCTTTCAAAAAGGTTCCTTAATTCTTTTGAAATACTTCAAGATTCTTATTATTCAGGCTTAAGTCAAAAGACATTGCCGTACAACTACGTTCGATAAGCAGCGTGCGTACCGTACTATATATATATATCTTTAAAATATCATGCACAACAGTATAGGAAGAATCACCTACCTCGCGACGATTATCGACTATTAGCTAAACGCTCCAAGGCCATAACCCGGCTAGCCTTGTCCACCTGTCAAGTAGCACGTGCTACTCAACATTCAACCAATAAAGGTTATCGATCTTTGTAAATACAAGTCTATGTAAGAAACGGTTTAAACTTCTACTTATATATTCTTGATGTGATTTCAGTTCAAGTCTTTACCGTAATATCCTTCTATTACGCTTCATTCTCTTCTATGAATCTTATATTCATTTCAATACTACTACGATGTAATTTCCAATTGCACTAGAAGGACAGGATTATTTACCTCGATAAGCCCAAAATTATCCAAGTTTAATGCCGCCTCGAGCAACGTTAAGCTCCTACCCGTCGCCCAACCCGCTCCAAACAACCCTTAGAAGTTCTACCTAACTTCTACTTAACACTTCAACCGACTATGAAGCGTTTTCCTTAGGGTTTCGTTTTTGTGGTGAGGAAAGTATAATAGTATTTCGACTCTACGTATAGAGGTAACTTTGGAAAGTACTACAAGGTATATGGGCTAAGGTATTTAGGGCATTATAACAATACTTGGAGAGTATTTCTCTACCAAGGGGGGGGTAGGCTCGGCTAGAACCACTAGGCAAGGGAGGGTGTGCTCGGCCGAGGGCCTTTCTCAAAGGGGAGGGGGGATGGCTTGGACGAAACCTCAAGAGGGAGGGAGTATTTTGAGACTTAGAAAAATGCTCAAGTTTGGATGAAGAAAGTCTTCAACTTAGAGGGGTATTTATAGGTCAAGCAATGGCCAACCAATGGCCAAGATTAATCCAAGTGTTAGGCAAGTGTAGGGCTAGGATTTAACCATGTGTACCTTATCCATCTACCACACCAACTTGCACAAAATATCCTACCTAACCAATGCCACCAATTTCGTCCATGCCGCCCACAATTCCTTCCAATGTGAGGGTGACACATGTCACCCTCCCGTTGGTCCAAAATGTTTCGTCTCTCGGAAAAATCCGCAAAAATTAAAAATGACATAGCCATATTTTTCCCTTCGCAAGTCTTGTAAAACGTTTCGTCGAAAAACGATTCTTTTCGGCACTTGTGTACAAATTTCGAACCTTGCCAACCTTAAGGCTTAAATTTTTATACGTACGCCCTCACGTACATACTCTAGAAATACGGGGTATAACAAGAAGTTCACAACCAACTTCTCTTCCATTTCCAATCCAAAACTAGGAAAACTACTTAGGTTTTCGCCTTGCGACTAACGTGAAACGCTGCTTCCGTAATCTTTCTATTGAGATATCCTTACAATACCATTAGGGACCTTGGGTTTAAGTCTTGTGAATAATGGATCAAAACTACAAATTTTCTTGTGTGGAACTAGCCAAACCCGAGAGCATTTGTCTTTGAAGAACAAGAATGTGTAATTTTTCTAAGTGTTAGAAGAGCTTGTCTTGCACTAATGTGTATATAAAACACAATGGAGGGCTTAGATTATAACACATGTGGGCTAGGATGAAGATCATTAATTAGATAGCCAAGTGGACAAGTTGACTTGGTCAACAATCTCAAGCTTTGAAGACTTATCTTCCTTGATGGTCAATGGCCATTTTACCCTTACTAAAAATCGTCCAAGACCTTATGTGGGGGTGCCACATGTCGCCCTCTCATTCGTCCATAAAATTTCGTAACCCTCGTGGGCCCCGAAAACGTAAAATTCCTCGAGTGGGCCCCACGTGACCAAATCCGTAAAAATAAATTCCATAATGTTAATAAGTTCCATATTCTTCAAATAATGCATTTTGAGAATCTAATTCTCCTCAACGAACATTTTTCCTTTCCGACGTTCGGAAGATTTCCCATCGGAAAAACAATTCTTCTTTTCGTACCAATTTCCAAGTCTTGATTCCTTACGTACATTCTCTTATACATGTCCTGGACTTACGGGGTGTAACAGTACTGACCTCCTTCGGGGGGCTGCGTTCATGTCGCAGGTTTAGGTACACAGTTTGGTGATCTGCAGGTGTAAGACCCTGCTCCGAGTTTTTGGATAGCTCCATCTGTTCAGGAGTTTATCATTTTGGTATAGATCCTTCATTACAGGCTTTTGTACAATTATGGGTACGACGGGGCCTTGTCCCGTCATAGTTCAGTAAAACTCTTAGAGGTATATATTCATATGTGGGATTGGACTCGTGTACAGTGTAGTGCCTTTTATTATGTATATTATATGGCAGCCTTGTCGGCTTTGCCCTTGCATGTTCGTTGGTTTAAAAAAAACGAGGTGTTATTTAGTTTCGCGGTTTAATTGTGTCATTAAGGTAGGAGGGTGCCCAGGTAGGGCACCGATTCTGAGCTTTGACGTTCGGGCGTGACATAGTGGTATCGAGCGATCGGCCCTGAATGTCTGGGCCGTGTCTAGTACAGTCTTGATTATCGGTGTGTTGCACGCCACACCCATAAACAGGAGGCTACAGGACATTTAAGAGCTGGTTTTTATTCTTCTCACTCTGAGATCATGCCATAGAGTTGTGTTATTAAGATAATTCCTCTCTGACGTATTATTGTGTTACAATTATGCCTCAGAGAACATGCCTGAAGGCAAAACGATGCTTGAGCTACCGACTCGAGAGTTGATAGGGCTCATGCCCAGGGTATACCAAATATTGTGCCGCAGTCGGCGAGTTCTTCTGCGCCAGGTTTTGAGGCCCCAGCACCAGAGCCTCCAGTTTCTCAGTTAGGGAAAGACTATAGGGTCATAAGGGAAGCAGTTATGTTATTGACCAAGATAGCGGTGCTACAGTTTCATCAGCAGAAGGTTATTCGGCCAGTACAGACAGGTGTATAGAGGGTAGATGGCCAACACGGAGATCAGCGTAAGAGGGCTATACCGGTTGGTTATCCCAGTGAGTTTTTGGATGAGCAGCCTCAGCAGCGAGTGAGATATTTGTCCCAGCCTACCCAGGACATACCCCCGCAGCTCACATGTGGGAGATTGGACCTTACAAGGTATTTAGGAGCCGGTCCAAGCTCCAGGGTTCGAGGTTCTCAGAGGAGCAGAGGATTTTCTCAGTCGAGGCCACTTATTCCTCAGTGTTTCCGATGTAGTAAGTGTCATATGGGGAAATGTCGTTATGACACAGGTTTTTGTTTTTATTGTGGCCGTCCGGGACATATACTGAGGGTATGTCCTTTTAGAAAGAGCACCGGTGAGGTGGCTCAGCCTATGAGGCCGGTGGTTGGTTCCCTTTCCTCCAGTATGCGCCCCGAGCGGGCGTTCAGATGTCAGTCAACCGTGGTAGAGGTCAGGGTGGAGTTTATAGTTCTGGCGGTCCTTTGAACCGCATAGATGACGTGGCTACTGGGCAGGATCAAGAGGCAACATCGCATGGGATTACAGGTAGATTTCGATTCTTTTGAATCATACATGCACTGATAGATTCAGATTCCGCCATAGCGTATATATTTCCCTTTGTTACTAGTAGTTGTAAAGTGATAGCACCACCAGAGGTAGGGATACTTTGATTAGTAAAGTGAAAAGTGAAGAATGTTGACAAGAATGATAAAGTGAACTGAGACTATAGTTGTGTAGGGTTCATAAGTTGTAATTACCCCATAACAGTGTGAAGACCGATAGGGAAGGATGTACAGTAGAAATACTTCGGCCTATGTGGAGAACCTCTAGTGAATAGGGGGATAGGGTGAGAAGTACCTTGAGATAAGAGAGAGATTTATTTCAGACTAAGAATGAGAAGTTAAGTGTGACGATGGGTCGGGTTATGGACTCATTTCGGGTCAGCCGGTAGCATGGAATGTGGTGATGTCAGTTGGAAATGGTCCCGCTATGTGATAGGGTCACGAGGATGCAAGGCCCAAGTCTAGTTAATCGTTGTACGAGTTTGTGGACGCGTTCCACTGGAACCAGGTCGTGGTCGAGAAGGGCCTTAACGGGAATACAAGTAGCATAATGGCCAAGTTTGGATAGTAACTCCAAGGATTGGAGAACAGAAACAATATTTGAAATTTTGTACGTGTACGAAAATAAGTTTGGAAGTACGAGAAAGTATGACAAGTAAGAAAAGGAAGGAACAAGGGTTAAAAGAACTATAGTGATTATAGTTATGAGTAATGAAGGTGCTGTCACGACCCGACCCCGGGCCGCGACTGGTGCCCTACCTGGGCACCCTTCTAATCATACAACATAATAAACCGCGGAAGATAAATAACACTCTTTTTTTTAAACCAAGGCCAAGCCGATAAGGCTGCCATAACATAAAGATTACCCGAAAGGGTCTACACTGTTTAACAATTTAAAAACAACTCTAGCCAGTCCAGCCCACAGATGAATACATACCTCTAAGATTTGAACAAATACTATGACGGGACAAGGCCCGCGTGCACTTCAATATACATAGCCATGACAACTCCGGAACATTGGAGCCATCTCAAAATGCTGAACCAGGATCCTAAGCTCGCGGATCCACAACTGTGTACCTAAACCTGCGGACATGAACGCAGCCCCCCGAAGGGGGTCAGTACAACAGGTACCGAATATGGAATGGAAAATAAGGTACAGTAAACAAATCATAACTGTACAAAAGAATGACAGAGGAAAGTATAAAAAGGGTAAATACCAGATCCTACCGTGTCATTACCATCTCGTGAACTTAATCGTACCTTATTATCTTTTCCCATTTTTACATAAAAGTTATAGTCACATTCTTACGTACATGCTTAGGAAAAACCGTCAAGTTCATTACCATAACACTTATCAACTTCATAATATATATCTCATACTTGCTAATATCCATAGCTACAACAATAAGTAATCTTAATTACTAAAACGACAAGAATTTTACCTTTACAAGCCCTTATAATTTCCAAGATTCAATGTCGCTCCTTATCAATTCTTAGCTCCTTTCCTTTACGTTCCAATCCGCTCCAAGCACTCCTTATAAGCTCATGAAGAACTCTTCTTCAAGTTCCATCTTCAAAGTTGAAGATCACCTTAGGGTTTCGCCTTGCGACTAACGTAAAAACGTCATTTTTCCGAGATCTTTCTATTGAGATACTCTTACAATACCCCTAGGAACCTTGGGTTAAAGTCTTGTGAATAATGGACAACAATTGAAAAAAAATTGTGTGGGAAAGCTCACAAAGCCGAGAGCTTCTAAGCCTCACTCAAGTTTCTCTAAAATTTTCTAAGTGTTGGAAGACAAGTCTTGCTACTAGTGTGCTTATATAATACATTGGAGGGTATAGATTATAACACTTGTTAATTTTGGAGGAAGAGTTCAAGCCAAGTGGCCCTTGGACTTAGTCAACAATATCAAGCTCTTTTGTCACACCCCGAACCCCGGGCCCGTGACTGGTGCCCTACCTGGGCACCCTTCTACCTTAACAACTAAGTAAACTGCGGAAATTAAATAACACCTCATTTTTTTTAAACCAACATACGTACAAGGGCAAAACCGACAAGGCTGCCATAATATACATAATCAAAAGACACAACACTGTACATGAGTCCAATCCCACATATGAATACAGACCTCTAAGAGTTATACTGGACTATGACGGGACAAGGCCCCGCCGTACCCATAATCGTATAAAAGCACATCTTGAAAGAACTTATACCAAAAAGATAAACTCCCAACAAAAGGAGCTATCCAAAACTCGGCGGTCCTACACCGCCGATCACCAAACAGCAGACCTAAACTCGCGGCATGAATGCAGCCCTCCGAAGGAGGTCGAGAAAGAATGTACCAAGTATGTGAAACATGAAATCGTAATGAAATCATAACGATCTAACAAAACAGGAGACATATATGATAGCCAACCTACAGTACACAATACATAAGCAGTCATATCAAGTCAGGGACGCATGCCCTCAAAGTCACTACTCAAATAACAGTACACAGTGCATTACTAACAATGAGAGTAAATAGTAGTATACTTACAATATAAAATAGGAAGCTCATGATCAAAGCAGGACCACCCGCGCGATGTCATTAAGCAATCCTACACTGGGACTATTTCACCGCGTAGGTCGCGTGGACCCGCATGAGGTATTCCTCGCACGGACTATTTCACCCGCATAAGCCCCACGGACTCGCATGAGGTATTCCTCGCATGGGACTATTTCAACCGCATAAGCCCTTATGGACTCGCATGAGGTATTCCACGCATAGTCGTGATCGCCCGCACGGGACTATTTCACCCACATAAGTCATACGGACTCGCATGAGGTATTCCTCGCATCATGGGTAGCAAATCCACGAATATGCAAATTCCACAACCGGAATGACCAGTAATGAATAATATATCACTAGCACAAACCGCTATCATCGTAACATAAGCACTACCGCTTACCATACATAACATAAGCGCCACCGCCACCATATTCTAACATAAGCAAGTTAAGAAATCCCTAACTTCTTATTAGTCTTATACATGTGCACTCATTTAGGTTTACTTAAGGCACTAACATGACATTATAAATCCGAGAATCTAACCTCCTCCCGGTCACATGCCCTAATCCCACATCGAAAGCATGTCCAAGGAGTAACACAAATAATGGAAGCATACCCGTGGAATCCCACATCACTGTCGGTACGTCCAAGTAAACTCACAACAAGACAGCCGACCCTCCAACCGAGAGTCGCGGCAACGTAATAAAACATAATACTAGTACTCAAATGCTATCACCAGCACACATTGACAATTCTCAATTAAACAAGTCAAAGTACTTATCAAGGCACACATAGAATAATTCTCGATTAAACAAGCCAAAATACTTATCAAGGCACACATAGCATAATTCTCAATTAATCAAGCCAAAGTACTACGTACGTACATTCTTTTCAAAAGACTCATTTTTACGTAAAACCCCAAGATACTAACACCCGTAGTATCAAGGTGTGTCTATTTTTCAAGGTAGGGTACTACACTTTTAGAAAACTCTTTTCAAAGCTTGAAATCAAGTAACTTCAAATTTTCACAATCTAGGCAACTTATGCCTAATAATCAAAATAGACAACTTTCTTAACCTTCCAAAAAGCCGTTATAACCAACTTCCCATAAAGCCGTTATAACCTTTTATGGTTTTAGACATATTCATTCCTTTTATAACCAAGAGACTTATACTTTAAAACCAAGTATCACATACTTACAAATCAAGTTCTTAACTTTCAAAATACTTCAAGTCTCTTAATATTTAGAAAACAAGTTTCTTCTACTTGTAAACCTCAAGTAACTCACACCTTTAAAACAAGTTACTTCTCTTGAATCATGTCATTTCTCCTCTTTTAAAACAATTAAGTAAATCACTCCTTTGACTCCCCTAAAGTCATTATAACAACCCTTAGGTTATGGAACTAAGGCACTAGCCAAAAGGTTTGGACACCACTTCCTTTTCAAGACTCTATGTACTTTAAGTAAAATACCTTCACTTTTAAGAATCCAAACTTCACTAAGGAATTGGATTATACAACTTACAAATTAAACATCAAAGTACAATCAAGGAAGTACATAGAACAAATTCTATTTTAGGCAATCCAAATACAACAAAGGAATGGATCATTTAAGGAGTAGGACGTACTTTCTTTATCTCAAGGAATCATGCTAGAAGAGGAGATAGTTCACATACCTTTTCGGCTAAATCCACAAGCTAAGCCGAATACGCCGCACGTAGAAGTGTCAACCTATAATGGTAACAACAAGACTATCAACTTCTAGTCTCTAACGTAGAATAATACTAAGTATACGGTCTCTAATTCTACGGAAAATCGGGCAGCACTTCCTTTGTTTCTACTCACTTTGCCACCTTTTTCAAGGCCGAATGCAATAACCAACACACCACATTTAAGGCTCAAAACAACAACCAAACAAAGGGGATTACACGCCTTACAATACGTGTAAAATTCCGCCCCACAATTAATACGAAGTAGTTCCATACTCAAGCCATTCTCGGCCAACAACATAACCAACAATTCAAAGTCTTTTCCAATCCTTTTCCAATTCCAAGTTCTAAGGTCTAACATGTTATATAGTCATAAACAACTTCAACAACTACAATTTCCTTCTTTCTACAACATGCGACGACTTAAACTAATAATCAACTTGAATTGTAATCTTAAGGCTAAACATGCTAGTTTTCGGATTAGGGTTCCAATAGCCAATATACCTATCAAACTTCATACTATATAACTCATGCTTGCTAATATCCATAGCTACAATGATAAGTAAACCTTAATTACTAAAACGACAAGATTTATACCTTTACAAGCCCTTAAAATTTCCAAGATTCAAAGTCGCGCCTTAGCAATTCTTAGCTCATTTCCTTATGTTCCAATCCGCTCCAAGCACTCCTTAGAAGCCTATGAAGAACTCATCTTCAAGTTCCAACTTCAAAGTTGAAGAACTCCTTAAGTTTCCGCCTTGCGACTAATACGAAAATGTCGTTTTTCCGAAATCTTTCTATTGAGATAACCTTACAATACCCTTAGGGACCTTGGGTTTAAGTCTTGTGAACAATGGATCAAAACTACAAATTTTTTGTGTGGATACCCTCCAAACCCGAGAGCAACTCAAGCACAAGAACAAGGTTTCTAATTTTTCTAAGTGTTCAAGACAAATCTTGCACTAGTGTAGTGAATATATAACACATTGGATGGCTTGGATTAATACACTTGTGGTCTAGGATGAAAGACAATTAATGTAAAGCCAAGTGGACAAGTTGACTTGGTCAACAATCTCAAGCTTGCAAGACTTGATCTTTTACCATGGTCAATGACCATTATACCCTTGCAAATTTTCGTCCAAGGTCAAGTGGGGGGAGGTGCCACGTGTCGCCCTCTCATTCGTCCATAAAATTCTGTAACCCTCGTGGGCCCCACAAAACGTAAAATTCCTCGGGTGCCCACATGACCAAATCCGTAAAAATAATTTTCCATAATGTTATAAGTCCCATATTCCTCAAATAATACATTTTGAGAATCCAATTCTCATCAACGAACATTTTTCCTTTCCGACGTTCGGAAGATTTTCCGTCGGAGAAACAATTCTTTCTTTCGTACAATTTCCAAGTCTTGATTCCTTACATACCTTCTCTTATACATGCCCTGGACTTACGAGGTGTAACATCTTTAATTAGCAAGACTTGGTCATCTATACATTGGTCAAATGACCATTTCACCCTTGCAATTTCGTCCAAGACCATTGTGGGGGTGCCACGTGTCACCCTCCCATTCGTCCATAAAATTCCGTAACCCTCGTGGGCCCCACAAAACGTAAAATTCCTCGGGTGGGCCCCACATGACCAAATCCGTAAAATAAATTTCCATAATGAAAATACATTCCATAATCCTCAATTAATGCATTTTGAGAATCCAATTCTCCTCAACGAACATTTTTCCTTTCCGACGTACGAAAGATTTTTCCGTCGAAAAAACAATTCTTCCTTTCGTACCAATTTCAAGTCTTGTGCTCCTTACATACATTCTTTTAAACATGTCCTGGACTTACGGGGTGTAACAGGTGCGTTGAGAAAATTCCTTTTAGGCCATGAGTGGAGGTTAATTGTGATGATACACACGCCTTAGGTTTAGTAACTCTGTCCATAGGTGCTCGTGATTGAGATGCTACTAGTATTAGGGTTTACACCGGTTGGTAAACTAAGCTAGGCAGATTATGGGTTCATATCCCAACTAGTTTGGTGACTAAGTGAGACAGAGAATGGAAGTAACACGAGGTAACACATCAGTTAGCTGAGTGGGAGTCCGACTGAAGGATTCAGATAGTGTTAGCCCCATGACTTAGAATACGACAGGGCCATCCCTTTATACGGGAGAAAGAAAGGAACCTCTAAGGATCCCGTTTTAAAGACTGTAACCTTTGAGTTTTGTGAGAAGGGACCGCGGATAGAAGGTCCATTGTTATGTATACGTATGTTATATGGTTGCCATGTGTGCCATCGTTGGTCTTGTGGAGTGTTGATTGATAGGCATAGTAAGGTGACTATGCCGGAGTTTGTACAGCTTGACAACCGACTAAGAACATTCGGGGACGAATGTTTCTAAGGGGGGAAGAATGTTACACCCCGTAATTACAGGACATGTTTAAGAGAATGTACGTAAGGAATCAGGACCCTAAATTGGTACGAAAGAAAGAATTGTTTTTCCGAAGGAAAATCTTCCGAACGTCGGAAAGGAAAAATGTTCGTTGATGAGAATTGGATTCTCAAAATGCATTATTTGAGGAGTATGGAATTTATTATCATTGTGGAAATTTATTTTATGGATTTGGTCACGTAGCGCCCACCCGAGGAATTTTACGTTTTGTGGGGCCCAAGAGGGTTACGAAATTTTATGGACGAATGGGAGGGCAACACGTGTCACCCCCTCCACCCCACAGGGCTTGTTCGAAAATGGGCCAAGGGTATTATGGTCAATGACCAAGGTAGATGATCAAGTCTTGACAAGCTTGAGATATTTGACTTAGTCAACTTGCCCACTTGTATAGATATCTAATATCCTTCATCCAAGCCACACAAGTGTTATTATCTTGACCCTCAATTGTATTATATATACACACTAGTTGCAAGACAAGCTCTCCACACTTAGAAAAAATTTCATGTTCTTGTTCACTTTAGGAGGCTCTCAGCTTTGTCCATTTATCCACACAAAATTTTTGCAATTGTGGTTCATTATTCACAAGACTTTAACCCAAGGTTCCTAGGGGTATTGTAAGGATATCTCAATAGAAAGATCTCGGAAAAACGACGTTTTCACGTTAGTCGCAAGGCGAAAACCTAAGTCGTTTTCATAAGTTTTAATTGGAAATGGAAGAGAAGTTGTTTGTGAACTTCTAAAGGCTTCAAATAGCGGATTGGAGCGTGAAGGAAAGGAGCTAATTTCTAAGGAGCGACTTTGAATCTTGGAATTTTATAAGGGTTTATCAAGGTAACAATCTTGTCGTTAAGTGATTAAAGATTACTTATTATTGTAGTTATGGATATAAACAAGCATGATATGTATATATTGAAGTTTGATAAGTGTTATGGATATTGGAACCACTATTCCGAAACTAGCATGTTTAGCCTTTGAGATTACAATTCAATTTGGTTATTAGTTTAGTCGTCGCATGTTATATAAAGAAGGAATTGTAGTTGTTAAATTTGTTTACGACTATATAACATGTTAGACTTAACAACTTGGATTGAAAAAGAATTGGAAAGGACTTTGTGTTGTTGTACATGTTAGCCGAGAATGGCTTTGGATATTTAACCACTTGGTATTAATTGTGGGGCAGAATTTTACACGTATTGTAAGGTGTGTAATCCCATTTGATTGGTTGATGTATTGAGCCTTAAATGTGGCATGTTGGTTATTGATTTTCGGGCCTTGAAAAGGTGGAAAAGTACGTAGAAACAAAGGAAGTGCTGCCCAATTTTCCGTAGAATAAGAGACTGTATACTTAGTATCATTCTACGTTAGAAACTAGAAGTTGATACTCATGTTGTGGCCATTATAGGTTGACAATTCTATGTGCGGCGTATTCGACTTAGCTTGTGGATTAAGCCGAAAAGGTATGTGAACCATCTCCTCTTCTTCTAGCATGATTCCTTATGATAAAGAAAGTAAATCCTACTCCTTAAATGATCCACTCCTTGATTGTACTTGGATTGCCTAATATAGAAGTTGTTCTATATACTTCCTTGATTGTACTTGGATTGCCTAATATAGAAGTTGTTCTATATACTTTCTTGATTGTACTTTGGATGTTTAAATTGGAAGTTGTTATAATCCATTACCTTGACGAAATTTGGATATTCAAAAGTGAAAGTGTTTTACTTGAAGTACATAGAGTCTTGAAAATGAAGTGGTTTCCTAATCTCTTGGATAGTGCCTTAGTTCCAAAACCTAAAGGTTGTTATAACGGCTTTAGGGGAGTCAAAGGAGTGATTTACTTAATTGATTTTAAAAGAGGAGAAATGACATGATTTAGCGAGAAGTAACTTCTTTTAAAGGTGTGAGTTACTTGAGATTTTAAAGTAGAAGCAACTTGGTTCCTAAAGTTAAGAAACTTGATTTCTAAAGTTAAGAGACTTGAAGTATTTTGAAAGTTATGTAACTTGATTTCTAAAGTTAAGAGGCTTGAAGTATTTTGAAAGTTATGTAACTTGATTTGAAAGTATATGATACTTGGTTTTAAAAGTATAAGTCTCTTGGTTATAAAAAGAATGAATTTGTCTAAAACCATAAAAGGTTATAACAACTTTATGGGAAGTTAGTTATAACGGCTTTATGGAAGGTTAAGAGAGTTGTCTATTTTGATTGATAGGTATGAGTTGCCTAGGTTGTGTAATTAGAAGTTACTTGGTTTCAAAGTCTTGAAATGAATTTCTAAAGGTGTAGTAACTTAAGTTGAAAAATAGAAATGCCTTGATACTACGGGTGTTAGTATCTTGGGGTTTTATATAAAAGGAGTCTTTTGAAAAGAATGGAAGTACGTAGTACTTAGGGTTAAAACCCCGAATTTTTATATAAAACGAAAGTGCCTTGAGTTTATAAAATGAAATTCATTTTTTGTATGATAATGAAAGTCTAAAGATTTTATGAACTTGCCTATGCTTGCTTGTGATAGCCTTTGAGTGCAAGTATTATATTTTTACGCTGCCGCGACTCTCAGTTGGAGGGTCACTGCCTTGTGAGTTGACTTGGACGTACCGACAGTGATGGGGGATTCCACGGGTATGTTTCCATTGTGATTGATCCTTGGACATGCTTATACGATGTGGGATTCCGGGGCATGCGACCATGATGCGGGTTATATTCCCGGATTGTTTTTATTACTCCTTGGATATGCTTATACGATGTGGGATTACGGGGCATGCGACCAGGAGGCGGGTTATATTCTCGGATTTGTTTTTATTACCCCATGGACATGCTTATACGATGTGGGATTCCGGGGCATGCGACCATGTTGGATATTGTTATTCCATGGACTAGCCCTCCATGAGGTTTAGTGACGCTGGATGGTCTGGTAGTTGGCTTTCGTACTTTCCCCCGTCGGTGGCTGACGCAGGATGGTCTGGTAGTTGGCTTTCGTACTTGCCCCCGTCAGTTCTATTGCACAGTTTGGTACGGTAGACTCTGGTAGATAGCTTTCGCACTTGCCTTGATCATATCTCGTGTGACAGCCGGATCGTAGTTAGCTTTACGTACTTGCCGATCGATTGATAGCCTTGGATCCGTAGTTAGCTTTCGTACTTGCCCGGCCGCTTTTATGACTGCCGGATCCGTGGTTCGCTTTCTTACTTGGTCCGTACAGTTTTTATGACACAGGTGGGACTTGGTGTTCATGTATGCTTATTGATGTTATATTATATCATGGACTTCCGGCAGTGAGGAAGGGATTCCACAGGCATGATTGATGTTATGGGCGTGAGACCCATGGTTATGTTTGAGTATTGACTTTGAGGGCATGCGTCCCTGACTTGACATGACTGCTTGTATATTGTGTACTGTAGTTTGGATATCATACATGTCTCCTATTTTATATAGATTGTTATGATTTCATTACAGTATTTTTAGTTTCACATACTTGGTACATTCTTTGTACTGTCCCGTCATAGTTCAGTAAAACTCTTAGAGGTTTGTATTCATATGTGAGATTTGACTCGTGTACAGTGTACTGACTTTTATTATGTATATTATATGGCAGCCTTGTCGGCTTTGCCCTTGCATGTTCGTTGGTTTAAAAAAAACGAGGTGTTATTTAGTTCCGCGATTTAATTGTGTCATTAAGGTAGGAGGGTGCCCAGGTAGGGCACCAGTCACGGGCCCGGGGTTCGGGGCGTGACAATCTCTCTCCTATCTCAAGGTACTTCTCACCCTATCCTTTCATTCACTAGAGGTTCGTCACCTAGGCTGAAGTATTTCTACTGTACATTCTCCACTATCGGTCTTTACACTATTATGGAGTAATTACAACTTGTGAACCCTACACAACTATAGTCTCAGTTCACTTAATCATTCTTGTCAACATTCTTCACTCTTCACCTTACTAATCAAAGTATCTCTACCTCTGGTAGTGTTATCAATTTACAACTACAAGCAACAAAGGAAAATACATACGCTAGGGCGGAATCTGAATCTATCAATGCATGTATGATTCAAAAGAATCGAAATATACCTGTAACCCCATGTGATGTTGCCTCTTGATCCTGCCCAGTAGCCACGACATCTATGCGGTTCGAAGGACCTCCAGAACTATAAACTTCACCCTGACCTCTACCTCGGTTGGCTGACTTCTGAATACCCCCCTGGGGGCGCACAGTTGTAGAGGAAAAGGAACCAACCACCGACCTCATAGGCTGAGCCACCTTACCAGTGCTCTTTCTAAAAGAACATTCCTTCAGCATATGGCCCGGACGGCCACAATAAAAACAACACATGTGCCAAAACGACATTTCCCCATATGAAGCTTACTACATCGAAAACACTGAGGAATAAGTGGCCTTGACTGAGAAAATCCTCTGCTTCTCTGAAAACCTCGAACCCTGGAGCTTGGACCGGCTCCTAAATACCTTATGGGGTCCAATCTCCCACCTGTGAGCTGCGGGGGTATGTCCTGGGTTGGCTGGGACGAATATCTCACTCGCTGCTGAGGCTGCTCGTCCAAAAACTCACCGGGATAACCGACCGGTCTAGCCCTCTTACGCTGATTTCCGCGTTGGCCCTCTACCCTCTGTACACCTATCTGTACTGGCCGAATAACCTCTTGCTGATGAAACTGCATCACCTCTATCTTGGTCAATAACATAACTACTTCCCTTATGACCCTATAGTCTTCCCCTAACTGAGAAACTGGAGGCTCTGGTGCTGGGGCCTCAAAACCTGGCGCAGAAGAACTCGCCGACTGCGGCACAATATCCGGTATATCCTGGGCATGAGCCCTATCAACTCTCTGAGTCTGACTGGTAGCTCCTGCTACTGTTTTGCCCTTCTGGGCAACTGTTGCCCTCCTTGGAGGCATAGCTGTAACACAATAATACGTCAGAGAGGGATTATCTTAATAACACAGCTCTATGGCACGATCTCAGAGTGAGAAGAATAGAAACCAAATCCTAAATGTCCTGTAGCCTCCTGTTTATGGGTGTGGCGCGCAACACACCGATAATCAAGACTCTACTAGACACGGTCTGTAGACATTCCGAGGACTGACTGCTCTGATACCACTCTGTCACGACCCGAACCCCGGGCCCGTGACTGGTGCCCTACCTGGGCACCCTTCTACCTAAATGACACAAGTAAACCGCGGAACTAAATAACACCTCATTTTTTTTTTTAAAACAACGAACATGCAAAGGCAAAGCCGACAAGGCTGCCATATATATATAAAATCAAAACGCACTACACTGTACACGAGTCCAATCCCACATATGAATACAAACCTCTAAGAGTTTTATCAACTCGACGGACAAGGCCCCGCCATGCATCTACAATCAGATAAAGCTCAGAATGAAGGATCTATACCAAAATGATAAGCTCCCGAACAAATGGAGCTGTCCAAAAACTCTGAGCAAGGGTCCTACACTTGCAGATCAACAAACTGCATACCTAAACCTGCGACATGAACGCAGCCCCCCGAAGAAAGGGGGTCAGTACGAAGAATGTACCAAGTATATGAAACAATAAGTACTGTAAAGGAGATCACACAGTCCAAATATAACAGGAAGCAAGCATGATAACTCAAAACAACAGCACACTGAACCTTGCAAACATGAGAGTAATGCAATCATCTTTACCTTTTAAGTTATGTTTTTAACAATGAGACCAACTGTTCCACTTTAAGTCATGAACACACTGCACCCTTTCATTAATGAAATCACTACCGTTTCAAAACATGAAGGCCGTGCCAGTGCCAGGGTCATCCACCCTTTGAATTATTATGCAACATATCATAGGATTATTTCACCCGCATAGGTCATGTGGACCCGCAATGAGAATTGGTACACGATACTCGCATCACGGATAGCTAATCCATGGATTATATCCCGGGAATTGAACCCGCCCGAGTCTTTTCGACCCGTTGTGAGTGTGTACCACTCACACTATGGGAGCTACTCTATGATATCTCTTGAACCATGTTGCCGACCCTTTATGGAGGGACGCAGAGATGTGGAAATACGACACTTGCACGAATGTCTATATGAGCAACCCATATGCAAGCAAACCATCCTTGACCTTTATTTATAAAATGAATAAACCATCATTTTAGCAAACCAAGACTATACCATGCCTTTCCTTGTTACATAAACCAAGACAATTACCATGCCTTCCTTTTTAACAAACTAAGAGTAATTCTCATTTAAGCAAGCCAAAGTACTATCAAGGCACAAATAGAATAATTCTCATTTAAGTAAGCCAAGTACTATCAAGGCACAAAATAGAATAATTCTCATTTAAGTAAGCCAAAGTACTATCAAGGCACAGATAGAATAATTCTCATTTAAGTAAGCCAAAGTACTATCAAGGCACAAAATAGAATAATTCTCATTTAAGTAAGCCAAAGTACTATCAAGGCACAAAATAGAATAATTCTCATTTAAGCAAGCCAAATTACTACGTACGTCCGCCGCACGTTCTTTACCTTTTTCATAAAATCCCAAGGCCCTAGCCTTGCAACATCAAGTTACATATTCTTCAAATTAAGTGGCTTACACTCTTTATAATCTAGTCATTTCATTTATGTACTACAATGAAGCCAAATTCATAATACACTAACACTCGCAGTATCAAGCCACTTCTATTTTTCAAATCAAACTACACTTTTAAAACTTCAATTCAAGGTTTTGAAATCAAGTAGCTTCTACTTTTAAATCTCAAGTAACTCACACCTTTAAACCAAGTTACTTCTCTTTAAATCATGTCATTTCTCCTATTTCAAATCAATTAAGAAAATCACTCCTTTGACTCCCCTAAAGTCGTTATAACTAACTTCCCATAAAGCCATTATAACAATCTTTAGGTTCTGGAAATAAGACATTATCTAAGAGATTAGGAACCACTTCCTTTTTTTTTAAGACTCTAAGTACTTTAAGTAAAACAACTTTTACTTTTGAAAATCCAAATATTATCAAGGGAATGGATTATAACAACTTCTAATTTAAACATCCAAAGTACAATCAAGGAAGTATATAGAACAACTTCTATATTAGGCAATCCAAGTACAATCAAGGAAGTATATAGAACAACTTCTATATTAGGCAATCCAAGTACAATCAAGGAAGTATATAGAACAACTTCTATATTAGGCAATCCAAGTACAATCAAGGAAGTATATAGAACAACTTCTATATTAGGCAATCCATGTACAATCACGGGATAGATCATTTAAGGAGTAGGATTTACTTACTTTACAATAAGGAATCATGCTAGAAGAAGAGGAGATGGTTCACATACCTTTTCGGCTTAATCCACACGCTAAGTCGAATATGCCGCACGTAGAATTATCAACCTATAATGACCACAACACGACTATCAACTTCTAGTTTCTAACGTAGAATGATACTAAGTATAAGGTGTTACACTCCGTAGTTCCAGGGTATGTATGTGAGGACATACGTACGAGAATACGACATAAAAATTGGAAAGGAAGAAAGATGTGATTTTTCTACGGAAAAGGTTCCGGATTTTGTGAAGGAAAAAGGTTCGTTAATGGGAATTGGATTCCCATATTTGGTATTTGGACTTCCTGGATTATATTAGAATTATGGAATTTTATTTCCGGAATTGGTCACGTGGGGCCCACGGGAGAAATTTACGGTTTTGTGGGGCCCACTTTGTTTTAGAGATTTTTGGCATTTCGGATATTTTCGGAAGATGAAATATTTTGGACGAGTAGGGGGGCGACACGTGTCACCCCCTTAGGTGGCCATGTGGGCCGAAATGGTGGGACAAGTGGCTGAACAACTTGTCCTGGCGAAATGGCCTTACAAGTGGCAAGCCACTTGTCTTCTTCTTTCTGCAGACACTTGGAGGGTGGGACCCACACACACTTGTCCCCCAATCTCACCACACACTTGCATTGATCTTGGCCATTGTTTTCTCTATAAATACCCCCCCCCCTTGAGTGCAAGACTTATTCATCCCACACTTAGTTTATTTCCAAGGCAAAAAAAATCTCCCTCCCTTGTTGTAGTGCTCTCGGCCATGGGCTGTTTTTGGGAGCAACTGTGGTCCAAAAAATCATAAACATTTAAGGGTTCGTCCTTCGAGTGTTAGGAAGATTGTGTACCAAGAGTGGGAAAAGATTTCACACCTAGCCTAGAAACCTTGCCTTGGCGAAACTTGCCATAGTTTGAGCCTAAGTGTTCTTCACTTTTTGGAGTTGGATCTTGAAGAGGAGTTGGTTAGGAGCTTCTAAGGGTTGCTTGGAGCAGGTTAGAACGTAAGGAATTGGAGCTAAGCGTTGCTCAGGATCGACTTATTAATCTTGGATAATTTTGGGCTTATCGAGGTAATTATCTTTGTCCCCCTATTGAAATTGGATATTACATATTGTAGTAGTTTAGAATTGAATATAAGATATATTGGAAGGATGATTATAAAATAATTGAATCAGATTTACATTGGGTATTATTCTGATGACTTGTAGTATTATTGTGGGGCAGTGTTGTACACGTCCGATTAGACGTGTAACCCCCTTGGAGTTGTTGGCTTGGTAGCGGGCCTTGATAGAGGAGGAGATTTATGTGGTTACGGGGGGGAGGTGCTGCCCAATTTTCCGTAGAATAAGGAACCTTGTACTTAGAATTGTTCTACGAAGAGATCTAGAGGTTGATAGACGTTTTGTGACCTTTATAGGTTGAAGTTCTACGAGTAGCGTATTCTACTTGAAGGGTGGAAAAGGCTAGCAGGGTTATTATACTTTGGAGCGTTTTGCTAATTGTCGATAATCGTCGCGAGGTATGTGAACCTCTTCCTATCCTTTCTAGCATGATTTTTGTGAACTATGTAGTACGGTAGACGTACGTGTGCTAAACGAATTTGGTTGGTTTAAAACATAAAGTGTTATATTAGCTTTATGGGAAGTTAGTTATAACGACTTTATGTTGGTAAAAGAATGGTTTGTTGATTTTAGAAGTTGAGAGACTTTGTTATACCCCGTAGTTCCAGAGTATGTGTGTGAGGACGTACGTACAATTGTATAAGCCCTAATTAGGTTAAGGATGAAATTGTGAACTTCCAACGGAAAAGATTCCGAACCTTGTGAAGGAAATTTTACGTTTTTAATATTTTAACCAATTACGGATTTTTCCGAGAGATGAAATATTTTGGACCAATAGGAGGGCGACATGTGTCCCCCTTAGGTGGCATGTTGGACGAACAAGTGGGCAAGTGGGCAAGTGGCCAAGTCAAGAAGTCAAGTCTTGGAAGATATTTTTTTGTGGTGCAAGTGGAGGGGGTTGGACGGTTTTTGGAGAGCAAGTGGCTAGCCACATGTCTCATTGTTGTGGTGGACATATGTCCCAAAGTTGTGGTGGACATATGTCCCAAAGTTGTGGTGGACACTTGGTTGGAAGACTTCACTTGCACAAGCAACCAAATCTACACCTTACACATGTTTTAATCTTGGCCCTTGAATGTCCTATAAATACCCCCCTTAAGTTGCAAGACTTCTTCATCCACTTAACAATTTCCAAGTCTCAAATCCTTCCCCCTTTGTAGTAAAGTCTCGTCCAAAAACTCCCTCCCCCTTTCTAGTTGCTTTCGTCCGAAACACCCCCCCCCCCCCCCTTGGTAGAAAAATTGTCTTCAAGTATTGTTGCTATTCCAAAATACCTTAGCCTAAATCCCTTGTAGTATTCCCAAGTTACCTCTATACTAAAAGCCCGGAAATACTACTTTATTTCCTTTAGTCACAAAACGAAACCCTAGGAAAATCTTCATAGTTGGTTGAAGTATTAAGTAGAAGTTGTTTAGAAACTTCTAAGGGTTTCTTGGAGCGAATTGGAGCGTACAAAATAGGAGCTAAACGTTGCTCAGGATCGACATATAATCTTGGATAATTTTGGGCTTATCGAGGTAATAATATTTGTCCTTCTATTGTAATTGGAGATTACATATTGTTGTAGTTTAGAATTAAGTATAAGATATATAGAAGGATGGTATAAAAGAAGAGAATTGAATCAGACTTACGTAGGGCGTATTCTGATGAACTTGTGTAGTTTGACGGGTAGGGAAATGCTGCCCAATTTTCCATAGAATAGAGAACCTTCTGCTTAGAATATTCTACGAAGTAGTCTAGACGTTGATAGACGTATTTGACTATTATAGGTTGATACACTGCGCGCGACATATTCGACTTGGCAGGTGGATTTAGCCGAGGAGGTATGTGATTCTTCATATCCTCTTGAGCATGATATTTTTAAAAAATATATAGTACGGTAGACGTACGTGTGTTAACTGAATGTGGTTTTACTTGGATGTCTTTTGACTTGAGTTTAAATAATAAGAATCTTGAAGTATTTCAAAAGAATTATAAATCATTTTTGAAAGAAGAGAAATACTTGGTTTTTAAACAAAAAGCTTAAGAGTTATACTAGCTTTATGGGAAGTTAGGTATAACGACTTAAGAAAGACAAAAGGAACGGTTTACTTATGTGTTTATGAAAGCCTTGTATTGATTTCTGGAAAGTGTAGTAAGATGGTTTGATAAGTAGACATATTATGATGCTACGTGTGTTAGTGTCTTGTAACGTTTGTGTAAAGGGGGTTCCCTTGTTGTGCTTATGTTGTTTAACGATAAGCAGTTGTGCTGATATTATATCACTTACACCCCTGACTTGAAATTCTGAGGGTTAGCGCCCCGTCACGAGGAATACCTCATGCGGTGCGTGTGACCTATGCGGAGTCGCGGAGTTCGTGATGATCACTCCGGGTGTGTTATCCTGATGCGGGTCTATAGGGCCTATGCGATCTGTGTGACTATGCGGACTGCGAGAGTCCAGGTTGATGTCGCGGGTTAGCTGCCCCCGATGCGAGGAATACCTCATGCGGACCTAGGTGGTCTATGCGGACTGCGGGAGTCCAGGAATAGGCTCGCATAATGATACTATGGGCGATTGGCCTTGCTTCGATCATTAGCGGCCTAGAAAAAGACCAGTTACATTATATCTATTTTGTTCTTGTTTATGCTGTGACACTATGTGCGGTTGAACTGGTTGTATTTGTAAATGGTTTTAAAAATGCTTTGATTTCATTTCAAGACTTTACAGTTTCACATACTTGGTACCTGTTGTCTTGACCTCGCCCGGGGCCGTTCATGCCGCAGGTAAGGGGAAGCAGGTGGTAGATCCTCATTCTTAGGATCCTTACTCTGGTGTTAGGAGCTCCATTCCTCCGGAGGCTCGACTTTTGGTACGACTCTCCCTGGTGTTGTAGATATTTTGTACATTCACGGTATGGCGAGGCCCTGTCCCGCCATAGTTGTTTACATTCCTAGAGGTCTGTAGTCCTGTTGTAAAGTTGGGATGTAACTGCCAGACTTGGTACATATATATATGCCGAAAGGCAACTTTTTCTCAGATAAACTGTGTTACATTTTACATTTGTTTCATGTCTTGATTTATTATTCCGCTGATTACTCTGATGTATGTCTACTTGGGTGCCCGGGTAAGGCACCATTCACGGGCCCGGGATCGGGTCGTGACACCTGTCCCGCCATAGTTGTTTACATTCCTAGAGGTCTGTAGTCATGTTGTAAGTTGGGATGTAACTGTTCACTCTTGATGTATATATACATGCCGAAAGACAATCTTTTCTCGGATAAACTGTGTCTCATTTTACATATGTTTCATGTCTTGTTTTTATATTCCGCCGGTTACTCTGATGTATGTCTACTTGGGTGCCCGGGTAAGGCACGATCACGGCCGGATCGGTCGTGACAAAAGTGGTATCGAGCGATTAATCTCGAAAAGTGTCTGCACCGTATATAGTAAGTCTTGATTATCGGTGTGTTGTGCACACCAATAATCGAGGAGGCTATATGATATTTAGGATTGGTTTCCATTCTTCTCACTCGAGATCGTGCCTTAGAGCCGTGTTATAAGTTGGACCCTCTAACGTATTTTTCTTTACGATTATGCCTCCACGCCAGCAACCCGGCCCGAAGGCAAGCGGCCGAGGCGCTAGTAGGACACGAGGGTCACGAGGCCCGAGCCCGATCTTTACCCGAGGCGATACATCAGACGGCGAGTTCCACGACGCCGCCCAGCGAGGTTTAGAGCGCAGCGGTGGGCGATGAGACCACGATACTGCGCCTCGGTCCACGGCTGGAGCGAGAGGAGATGGGTTCTGAGAGAGATGGCCCGATTGCTTGCTGGATTGTGGCCGACATGAGGATAATTTGGATCGGCGGTTCCGGCTCAGCGATGCGTGGTTCACCCGAGGTCGGATAGTTTGAGGCTACGGGATTTTCTGAGTTGTAGCCCGCCAGAGTTCTACGGGTCGAGGCCTGAGGATGATCCGCAGGAGTTCATCCGACAGCTACAGCGGATCATGCGAGTGATCAAGGCTTCGGAGACCGAGTCAGTGGTCTTAGGTTCACATCGGCTGCGTGATACCGCAGTCGACTGGTTTGATTCGTGGGAGCTATCCCGGGGAGAGCATGCGCCTCCAGCAGTATGGGACGAGTTCTCGGAGGCTTTTCTCAGCCACTTCTTGCCTCCGCAGATGAGGAGGGCACGGGCCGACAGATTTTTGATGCTGAGACAGAGAGGGCGCACAGTTCGGGAGTACAACGTTGAGTTCGATTCGTTGGCTCGGTATGTCCCTGCGTTGGTAGCAGATATGGAGGACAGGGTGCACCGCTACGTCACCGGGCTAGATGATTATATGGCAGAGTCGTGCGCGGGTGTAGCTCTTCAGCCGGGCATGGACATTGCCCGCATGCAGGCTCATGCACTTGGATGCGAGGAGCGTAGAGGCCGACGGGTCGGCGGATATCGCCAGCGAAGAAGGCCGGGGCGGCAGGATCTTTTGGTAGCTCTCGGGGTGGACGGCCTCGGCGAATTCAGATTTGCACCACAACCATCTCGAGCACTCCTACACCGCCTTCGGGGCGGCGGGTATTCGGGCGGTCTGGCCCGGGACTTGGACTTCGGTAGCGGGGTGCTAACCGATCGAGGTCCTCTCGGTGTGTCCGATGTGGTGGATTCCATTAGGAGTTGTGGCCTACTTGAGTTTGTTTTGCTTGCGGTCAAAGGTCACTTTGCGAGGATCGTCACGAGCGGCGCGAGATGGTAAGTCGACTATAGGGTCTTTTGCCGGTCTTCATCTCCTACGATTACTCGCCCGGGCGTGGTGCTCGAGGACCAGCAGTCGCGGCAGGTCGTGGCGGTACTAGTTCTAGCGGTCCTCGAATCGCATTTATGCCTTGTCGGCCGGCGGGACCGTGAGGCGTCACCGATGTCGCCACAGTACTTTATCGGTTTCATGTTGTGGCGTGTATGCCTTGATAGATCCGGTTCTACTCATCCTATATATCTCCCGTTATTGCTAGTAGGATAGGGATAGAGCACGAGTCCATAGACCACTTTCGAGGTAGCTACGCCGATGGTGATTCGGTGGTAGCTCGGCGGGTATATAGGGCTTGCCCAGTGACTTTATGCAGTCGTCAGACCCTAGCCGACTTGATAGAGTTGGAGATGACCGATTTCGATGTGATTATGGGTATGGATTGGATAGCTTCTTGCTACGCCAATGTGGACTGCAGGCGAGGTTGGTACGGTTCGCTTCCTCGGGGAGCCGGTTATTGAGTGGGAGGGGAGCACTGTGTCGCCGAGGGGTAGGTTTATTTCCTACCTCAAGGCTAGGAAGATGGTGCAGAAGGGGTATATCTACCATCTCATTCGGGTGTTTGATACTGAGGTTGCGGTACCAGATTTTCATCGATTCGATGAGTCGAGAGAGTTCCCGGATGTGTTTCGGATGACCTCCTGTATCCTCCCGAGAGGAGATAGAGTTTTGTATCGATGTCTTTGCCGGACACTCGGCTTATATCCATTCCGCCATACGTAATGGCTGCCGAGTTGAGAGAGTTGAAGGACCGGTGAGAGATTTCTTTGGAGAAAGGGCTTAGTCGAGCCTAGTGTTTCTCCCAGGGAGCGCCGGTATTGTTCGTGAAGAAGAAGGGCGGGGCAGCGCATGTGTGTTGATTCTGACGGTGAACAAGGTGACTATTAAGAACATATACCCTTCCCGTGATTGATGATTTGTTCGACCGGTTGCGAGTGCGAGATGTTTCTCCAAGATTGATCTGCGATCGGGCTATCATCGTGCGAGTTAGAGAGGCGGATGTCCCTAATCGCATTCCGACCGATGCGCACTATGAGTTCAGGTTATGTCTTTCGGTTTGACCAATGCTCGGCGGTATTCATGGATTTGATGAACCGAGTGTTCAAGCCATTTTGGATACGTTTGTGATAGTATTCATTGATGACATCTTGGTTTATTCTCGCCAGAGGCGAGCACGCGGAGCATTTGAGGCGATCGTGAGAGTTCTCCAGGACCAACGGTTGTACGCCAAGTTTTCGAAGTGTGAGTTCTGGTTGACTTCGGTGGCTTTTCTTGGGCATATTATCGGGGCCGATGGTATTCGGGTGGATACGGCCAAGATCGGCAATCGAGTTGGCCTAGACCTACTACTCCGGCAGTGCGCGACTTTACGGGCCTTGCAGTTACTATCGGAGGTTCGTGAGAAGTTTGCTTCTATTTCGCACCATTGACTAGTGACTCGTGGCAGCTAAGTTTCAGTGGACTGATGCTTGTGAGCAGGGTTTCCAGCTACTGAAGGAGAGATTGACGACCGCCCCAGTTCTTACTCTTCTAGAGGGTCCAGACGGTTATGTGGTGTATTGTGATGCGTCAGGCGTCGGGCTTGGATGTGTGTTGATGCAGCAGGGTAAGGTTATAGCGTACGCATCTCGACAGCTCAAGAAGCATGAGAGGAACTACCCCACCCATGATTTGGAGTTGGCAGCGGTGATTCACGCCTTGAAGATCTGGAGGCACTATTTGTATGGAGTTCAAGTGGATATTTACACAGACCACAAGAGCCTCCAGTATATCTTCAGCCAGAGGGAGCTGAACTTACGACAGAGACGGTGGTTAGAGTTACTCAAGGATTATGATGTCGATATCCTGTACCACCCGGGGAAGGCCAATGTCGTGGCAGATGCCCTTAGTCGTAGGTCGATGGAGAGTCTATGTCACACCCCGAAAATCGGGCCCGTGACTGGTGCCTTACCCCGGGCACCCTAGCGATACATACATCAGAGAAAATCAGCGGAACATAAAACATGAGTCATTAAACAAGAGATATAATAAATAAATAAGCAACCAAAATAAGCTTGCCTTGGTAAAACATAAAACACGACAGCTTTAATCCTTTTACAACCACGCCACAACAAGTACTCTGCACCTCTAAGATTTACAACGACTATGACGGACAGGCCCCGCCATACCACGAATATACAAGAACCTACAACTCAGGGAACACATACCAAAAGATAAGCCTCCGGAAAAACGGAGCTTCCCAATGCGCTGAACGGTGATCCTATGAGCGAGGATCCACGACCGATGTACCTCTACCTGCGTCATGAACGCAGCCCCGAAGAGGTCGATAACAGTACCAAGTATGGCGTACAATCGTAAATGAAATCATAACAGTCTATACAAAGCAGGAGACATGTATGATAGCCAAACTACAGCACACCACATATAACAGTTATATCAAGTCAGGGTCTCACGCCCACAACATCAATCATGCCCGTGGAATACCTTCCTCACTGCCGGCAGTCGATGATATGATAACAACAAGACAGCCATCCAAATGGAAGCATACCCGTGCGCTACGCATCGTGTCAGTATGTCCAAAGGGAAACAATAAGACAACTTTCCAAATGGACGCATACCCGCAGCGCTACGATCGTGTCGATATGTCCAAAGGAAACAATAAGACAACTTTCCAAATGGACGCATACCCGTGCGCTACGCATCGTGTGACGATGTCCAAAAGGAAATCACACGGCGATCATCACACTGGACACATACCCGTGCGCTACGCATCGTGTCAGTATATCCAAAGCGATTAACCATAAGACCTTAACCAAAATGGAAGCATACCCGTGCGCTACGCATCGTGTCAGTATGTCCAAAGCGATTAACAACAATAATACTATCAGCGAACGCATGCTGTGGAATTTCTCCGTCGCTGCGACGCGTCCAAGTAAGTTCTCAACCAGTCAACCGACCCTCTATCGAGAGACGCGGTAACACAGAAACACAACGCTTGTACAATAAAGGCTATCATCACAAGCATAGGAAAGTTTCACAACAACAAGCATAGGCAAGTTTCACACAACTCAAAGTACTTTCATTTTATGCCAAAGTCCGGGTTTTTAACCCCAAAGTACTACATACGTTAAGTTCTTTTAAAAGAGATCCATTAATTTTATAAAAGTCACCCGATACCCGTAGTATTAGAATGACCAACCCACCTTCCTTTTCAAAATCAAGTAACAACATTCTTTTCCTAAGTTCCAGTTTGCCTAGTTTCAATTACTCAAGCTTCTCATTTTTCAAATGGTTTCATAGTTCCCAAACTTAATCACTTGATTCCTTTTTAGAACAATTGAGTAACATATGTCATATACGTGAGTAGTTTATTCTTGTTTATAATGATCTTATTACAGACCATGATCTAGAAAATGTAATATCATTTTGTCTCATCTTAGCTTCTATGCGGATGGAGGTTTCTTGGTTTTAATACAACACATCATTATTCAATACATTTTCCTTTATTAACGCCGCTGCGGTGGTGTCGATACACATTCCGATTCGAAATCGGAAACATTATCCCTTTAAAACCAAGTACTCATTTGTTATACCGTATTTCCGGTATGTATGCGTATGGGCGTGCGTCTGAAATTTGAGCCTTAAGTTAGGCATTGGATTCGAAATTTGGGCACAAGTGCCGGCTAGAGTCGTTTTACGACGAAACCTTTACAAACCTTTAGTATGGAAAAATACCGCGATGTCAATTATAATTTTTGCGGATTTTTCCGAGAGACGAAACATTTTGGACCAACGGGAGGGTGACATGTGTCACCCTCACATTGGAAGCAAGTGGGGAAGGTTGGACGATTTGGGCGTCCAAGAGGCCTTGGTTGGCCTTGGCCGATTGGCTCCCTCTTTTGGCCTTGTATTGTGGCTTGTTTTGTGGAGTGTTTTGTGGAGTAGGGTTAGGGTGCACTTGGCTTGATCTTGGCCTTACACTTGCCTTGCACTTGGCTAGATCTTGGCCATTGGTTGGCCTTTGGGTTTGCTATAAATACCCCCTTAGTTGATGAACTTTCTTCATCCAAAAATCATTTTCCAAGTCTTGAAATCTCTCCCCCTTTGTGAGTTGAAATCGTCCAAATCCTCCCCCTTTGTGGAGCTTTGGTAGAGCCCCCTTTTGAGTGAGGCTTGGCGTGGGGTACCCACTGCTAGTTACTTTCGTATAATACCCCTTGTTGTGGTATAGAAATACTCTCCTAGTATTGTTATAATGCCCAAAATACCTTAGCCTTATACCTTGAAGTATTCCAAAAGTTACCTCTATACGTAGAATACGGATATACTACCTTTTGTCCTTTTTAGTCTCAAACCGAAATCCTAAGGAAATCTTCATAGTTGGTTGAAGTATTTAAGTAGAAGTTGGTTAGAACTTCTAAGGGTTGTTTGGAGCGGATTGGAGCGTACGGAGTAGGAGCTAAACCTTGCTCAGGAGCGACATTAAACTCGGATAATTTTGGGCTTATCGAGGTAATTATCTTGTCCCTCTATTGTAATTGGAAATTACATGTTTGGTTGAATATATAGTTGAAGTATACTATATATGGAACTACTTAGTATTCGGCAATGTCTTTTGACTTAAGCCTGAAGAATAAAGAATCAACAGGCTGTAATTACATAGGGTGTATTCGATGAGACTTGTATAGTATTGCAGTATAGTAGAATTGTACACATCCGGTTAGACGTGTAAACCCCCCCCCCCCTGGTTGGCTTGGTAGCCGGCCTCGATAGAGGAGGAGATTTACGCTGTGGCGGGGGGGGAGGTGCTGCCGAATTTTCTGTAGAATATGGAACGTTGAGATCTAGATGTTAATAAGCGCCTTGTGGCCTTATAGGTTGGAGTACTACGTGTGGAGTGATCCACTTGGCTTAAGGAGTAGCCGACTGTTTGGGGCGTTTTGCTATTAGTCGATACTCGTCGCGAGGTATGTGAACCTCTTCCTATCTTTTCTAGCATGATATGTGTGAACTATGTAGTACGGTAGACGTACATGTGCTAAGTGTATTTGTTTGGCTTAAACATAAAGTGTTATAACGGCTTTATGGGAAGTTGGTTATAACAGCTTTATGTAGGTAAGAAAATGAGTTGTGATTTTCAAAAGGTAATCAGTTCGAACTATAACTGGCTTGTTATGTGTTAATGCAGAACTTGATGTATTTCAAAAGATTTATGAATCGTTTTGAAAGAAAGAGTAGTACTTGGTTTTTGAAAACTTAAGTGTTATACTAGCTTTATGGGAAGTTAGGTATAACGGCTTAAGAATGTTTTACTGATTTCGGAAATCAGGATGTGTATCGACAAACCACTGCAGCGTTAATAAAAAAGGAAATGTTTTGATTAATTAAGTATTATTAAAACCAGTAGAAACTTCCATCTGCATAGAAGCTAAGATAAGACAAAATGATATTACATTTCTAGATCATGGCTGCTGTATTAAGAATGTTAAATAAGAATAAACTACTCACACGTAAGGCATATGTTTCTTAAATTGTTTTAAGGGATTAAAATTATGAACTATGAAACCTTTTGAAAAGGAGAAGCTTGAGTAATTAAAATTAGGCAACCGAACCTTAGGAAAAGAATGTTGTTACTTGATTTTAAAAAGAAGGTGTTAGTTTACTTAATAATGTGGATCACTCTAGTTTTATGCTACGTATCGGGTGACTTTTACAAAGGAATGTATCTCTTTTAAAAAAAAGAGCTTAACGTATGTAGTACTTTGGGGTTAAAACCCGGACTTTGACATAACATGAGAGTACCTTGAGTATGTGACTTGCCTATGCTTGTTGTGATAGCCTTTGTTGTGCAAATATTGTGTTTCTATTCCACCACGCTCTCGATGGAGGGCTGATTTGTTATGGACGTTTATACCTGGTTCATGGGATGAACCGAATGTATTTCACTCGACTCTGGTTCATCCGAATGTATTTCACTCGACTCAGGCTCATCCGAATGTATTTCACTCACTACCGGTTCATCCGAATGTATTTCACTCGACTACCGTTCATCCGAATGTATTTCACTCGACTAGGTTCATCCGAATGTATTTCACTCGACTACGGTTCATCCGAATGTATTTCACTCGACTAGGTTCATCCGGAATGTATCCCACTCGTTTCTATACTTGGTCCATAAGATGGGCGAGACATGTTATGCGTATCACCGATTTGTACCTAGGCTGGCGGTGAGGAAGGAGTTCCACGGGCATGAGGGACGACTTGAGGCGTGAGTCCACGACTTGACATGATCTTTTATGTTGTGATCGTAGTTGGTCATCATACATGTCTCCCGCTTTATATAGACTATTATGATTTCATTCTGATTTTCTGATTTCACATACTTGGTACTGTTATCGACCTCCTTGAAGCTGCGTTCATGCCGCAGGTAGGTACATCGGTCGTGGATCCTCGCCATAGGATCACGATTCAACAGATTTCAAGCTCCGTTCTCCGAGGCTTATCTTTTAGTAGGTGTTCCTGAGTTGTAGGTTCTTGTACATTCGAGGTATGGCGGGGCCCCGTCCGTCATAGTCATTGTATATCTTAAGTGCAGTAATCTTGTTGTGGCGGGGTTGTAAAAGGATTAAACTGTTGTGTTTTATGTATATCACGAAGGCAACTGCTTTGGTTGCTTTGTTTATTTATTATATCTCTTGTTAAATGACTCATGTTTTATGTTCCGCTGATTTTCTCTGATGTATGTATCACTAGGGTGCCCGGGGTAAGGCACCAGTAACGGGCCCCGGAACGGGTCGTTACAAAAGTGGTATCAGAGCAGTTAGTCCTCGGAAAGTGTCTACAGACCGTGTCTAGTAGAGTCTTGATTATCGGTGTGTTGTGCACCACATCTATAATCAGGAGGCTATAGGACATGTAGGATTGGTTTCTATTCTTCTCATTCTGAGATCGTGCCTTAGAGCTGTGTTATAAGTTGGACCCCTCTGACGTGTCTCGTTTTTACCAGTTATGCCTCCGCGCAAGGCAACCCGGGCCCAGGTGGGCAAGGCGGCGAGGCTGCTAGTGAGATCTGAGAGGAGTCCGAGGCGCAGCGTCGATACAAGAGCAGTGCTTAGCCGGCGAGTTTCGCCGCCGCCAAAGACCAGAGAGTTTAGCGCGGCAGATGGGTGATGAGACTACTGATACTGAGCCTCGGTCCCCGATGCAGGCGGGGAGATGGGTCACAGAGATGGCGATTATTGGCCGTTGTGGCGAGATATGAGGCAGTGGATCTGGCGATTCGGTTCAGAACACCGTAGTGCGCCCGAGCGAATAGTTTGAGGCTACGGGACTTTCGAGTTGTGACCGCCAGAGTTCTACGGGTCGAGGCACGAGATGATCCGCAGGAGTTCATTCGGCGATTCTGAGAGGATCGTGAGTGATCAAGGCTTCAGAGACCGAGTCAGTGACTTTCGGTTCGCATCGTCTGCGTGATACCGCAGTCGATTGGTTTGATTCGTGGGAGCTTTCCCGGGGAGAGCATGCACCCCCAGCAGTATGGGATGAGTTTTCGGGGGCTTTCCTCACGCACTTCTTGCCTCCGCAGATGAGGAGGGCACGGCCGATAGATTTTATTCTTGCGAGGCGAGAGAGGCGCCGTCGGAGTACAATGTCGAGTTCGATTCTTTGGCTCGATATGTCCCTGCTTTAGTTGCAGATATGGAGGATAGGGTGCATCGCACGCCACCGCTTGATGATTATATGGCGAATCTTGTGCGGGTGTTTCTCTTCACCGGCATGGACATTGCCCGCACGCAGCTCATGCACTAGGATGCGAGGCACGGAGGTCGACGGAATGACCAGGATCAGCAGAAGAGGGCCAGAACAGTAGGGTCTTTTGGCGACCTTCGAGGCGGACCGCCTCAGCAGCAGGCTAGTTATGAACCTCCGCCAGTACAGAGTGGTCCTCCACAGTCATCAGGACGTTCGGGTTATTCGAGCCTGGTCGAGCTCGTGGCTTCGTTTTGCGGTTACGTGAGTTCTAGCCGCGAGGTTCGTATCGCTCAGTGTGCACGATGTGGCAAGCATCATCCCGGGGAATGTCGTCTTTTTACTGGTGCTTGTTTCACCTGCGGCCGCCAGGGCCATGTGACGAGGCGTGCTTATAGGAGGGTTCAGCGGCGTGAGCCACCTACGGTCGATGGCGTGTTCTTCGCCTTACGATTATGCGCCTGCGGTGCCTATGATTAGCGTGGAGCGGTAGCCGGTATATCCTTAACCTCTAGAGTTTTGGTATCTTGATATGATGATCTCATTATTATGTGCTATGCGAATAGCATTGTGTTAATTGTGAGTTAGAAAACATGGTTAGTTGGGAGGTTAAGTATGGGGCATGGTAAGTGTGAACCTTAGACTATTTCACGACTGAGACCTTAGAGGTAAGGTCGTCTTGAGTAAAAGATTCGTTTTATGTTTGACCTTGATAAGGGTGAGTAGTATACGTGGGATTTATTTGTGTGATAAGTCCATGGGTAGTGTGAGATGGAAGTGGTAGCTTTCATGATGTGAATTAGTAAGATTGTTCGGATCGGGAACAAGAGTTTGCACGGTTGGGGTCGGGTTTAGGACCATTTGCGGGTCAAACCGTAACCGATTTGGGGTGGGGCCAGTTCTGGGTGGTCCGCAGTGGTAGGGTCACGAGGTGCTAGGCAGAGTTTAGACGCACCATCGTATGAGTTTGTGGATGCGTTCGACCAGAATCGCTCGTGAAGGCGGGAATGGCCTTGGGGATATTACGCTAGAGATGACCAAGTTTGGAGGTGGTGACTCCAAGGTTTTGGGAACTGAGCGATGGTCAAGTGTGGTACGTATACTAGAAGAGTTCGAGTGTTCGGAAGGATACTACGGATAGGGAGAAGAGAACGTGTGTGATCGTTTCTTCCGTGAAATGAAGGTGTGAAGGGAGTATATTTTAGACCTCGTAAGGGGTTTTGTGATGATTAGAGTGCGTCCTCGTTGGCTTGGGTTTAAGTATTTGTCGGTTTGTTATTTTGGTGGCGGTGTGGCACGTATGGTTTCGTAAGTATAGTAGTGAAGACTATATTGCACTGCTTGTTTTGAGACCTTGAAGGAACATTCGGACGAATGTTTCTAAGGAAGAATGTTATACCGTATTTCGAGTATATGCGTATGGACGTGCGTCTGAAATTTGAGCCTTAAGTTAGGCATTGGATTCGAAATTTGGGCACAAGTGCGGCTAGAGTCGCTTTCCGACGAAACGTTTCCACTTTTCGTAGGGAAAATTCCGCTATGTCATTTATAATTTTTGCGGATTTTTCCGAGAGACGAAACATTTTGGACCAACGGAGGGTGACGTGTGTCACCTCACATTGGAAACAAGTGGGGAAGGTTGGACGATTTGGGCGCCCAAGAGGCCTTCGTTGGCCTTGGCGATTGGCTCCCTCTTTTGGCCTTGTATTGTGGCTTGTTTTGTGGAGTGTTTTGTGGAGTAGGGTTAGGGTGCACTTGGCTTGATCTTGGCCTTACACTTGCCTTGCACTTGGCTAGATCTTGGCCATTGGTTGGCCTTTGGGTTTGCTATAAATACCCCCTTAGTTGATGAACTTTCTTCATCCAAAAATCATTTTCCAAGTCTTGAAATCTCTCCCCCTTTGTGAGTTGAAATCGTCCAAATCCCCCCCCTTTGTGGAGCTTTGGCGAGAGCCCCCTTTTGAGTGAGGCTTGGCGTGGGGTACCCCACTGCTAGTTACTTTCGTATAATACCCCTTGTTGTGGTATAGAAATACTCTCCTAGTATTGTTATAATGCCCAAAATACCTTAGCCTTATACCTTGAAGTATTCCAAAAGTTACCTCTATACGTAGAATACGGATATACTACCTTTTGTCCTTTTTAGTCTCAAACCGAAATCCTAAGGAAATCTTCATAGTTGGTTGAAGTATTTAAGTAGAAGTTGGTTAGAACTTCTAAGGGTTGTTTGGAGCGGATTGGAGCGTACGGAGTAGGAGCTAAACCTTGCTCAGGAGCGACATTAAACTCGGATAATTTTGGGCTTATCGAGGTAATTATCTTGTCCCTCTATTGTAATTGGAAATTACATGTTTGGTTGAATATATAGTTGAAGTATACTATATATGGAACTACTTAGTATTCGGCAATGTCTTTTGACTTAAGCCTGAAGAATAAAGAACTGAACGGAACTGTAATTACATAGGACTGTATTGCAGTAGACTTGTATAGTATTGCAGTATAGTAGAATTGTACACATCCGGTTAGACGTGTAAAACCCCCCCCCCTGGTTGGCTTGGTAGCCGGCCTCGATAGAGGAGGAGATTTCTGTTGTGGCGGAGAGTCGCTGAATTTTCTGTAGAATATGGAACGTTGAGATCTAGATGTTAATAAGCGCCTTGTGGCCTTATAGGTTGGAGTACTACGTGTGGAGTGATCCACTTGGCTTAAGGAGTAGCCGACTGTTTGGGGCGTTTTGCTATTAGTCGATACTCGTCGCGAGGTATGTGAACCTCTTCCTATCTTTTCTAGCATGATATGTGTGAACTATGTAGTACGGTAGACGTACATGTGCTAAGTGTATTTGTTTGGCTTAAACATAAAGTGTTATAACGGCTTTATGGGAAGTTGGTTATAACAGCTTTATGTAGGTAAGAAAATGAGTTGTGATTTTCAAAAGGTAACTGATTCGAACTATAACTGGCTTGTTATGTGTTAATGCAGAACTTGATGTATTTCAAAAGATTTATGAATCGTTTTGAAAGAAAGAGTAGTACTTGGTTTTTGAAAACTTAAGTGTTATACTAGCTTTATGGGAAGTTAGGTATAACGGCTTAAGAATGTTTTACTGGATTTCGGAAATCAGGATGTGTATCGACAAACCACTGCAGCGTTAATAAAAAAGGAAATGTTTTGATTAATTAAGTATTATTAAAACCAGTAGAAACTTCCATCTGCATAGAAGCTAAGATAAGACAAAATGATATTACATTTCTAGATCATGGCTGCTGTATTAAGAATGTTAAATAAGAATAAACTACTCACACGTAAGGCATATGTTTCTTAAATTGTTTTAAGGGATTAAAATTATGAACTATGAAACCTTTTGAAAAGGAGAAGCTTGAGTAATTAAAATTAGGCAAACTGGAACCTTAGGAAAAGAATGTTGTTACTTGATTTTAAAAAGAAGGTGTTCTGTTTACTTAATAATGTGGATCACTCTAATTTTATGCTACGTATCGGGTGACTTTTACAAAGGAATGTATCTCTTTTAAAAAAAGAGCTTAACGTATGTAGTACTTTGGGGTTAAAACCTGACTTTGACATAACATGAGAGTACCTTGAGTATGTGACTTGCCTATGCTTGTTGTGATAGCCTTTGTTGTGCAAATATTGTGTTTCTATTCCACGCCTCTCGATGGAGGTAGGCTGATTTGTTATGGACGTTTATATCGGTTCATGGGATGAACCGAATGTATTTCACTCGACTCTGGTTCATCCGAATGTATTTCACTCGACTCTGGGCTCATCCGAATGTATTTCACTCGACTCACGGTTCATCCGGAATGTATTTCACTCGACTCTGGTTCATCCGAATGTATTTCACTCGACTCACGGTTCATCCGAATGTATTTCACTCGACTCACGGTTCATCCGAATGTATTTCACTCGACTCGGTTCATCCGAATGTATCCCACTCGTTTCTATACTTGGTCCATAAGATGGGCGAGACATGTTATGCGTATCACCGATTTGTACCTAGGCTGGCGATGAGGAAGGAGTTCCACGGGCATGAGGGCGACTTGAGGCGTGAGTCACGACTTGACATGATCGCTTTTATGTTGTGATCGTAGTTGGTCATCATACATGTCTCCCGCTTTATATAGACTATTATGATTTCATTACGATATTTCTGATTTCACATACTTGGTACTGTTATGTCTTGACCTCCTTGAAGCTGCGTTCATGCCGCAGTTTAGGTACATCGGTCGTGGATCATCGCTCATATGATCACAGTTAAGCGCATTTGAAGCTCCGTTTCTCCGGATGCTTATATTTTGGTAGGTGTTCCAGGAGTTGTAGGTTCTTGTACATTCGGGGTATGGCGGGCCCTGTCCGTCATAGTCGTGTATATCTTAGAGGTGCATGTAATCTTGTTGTGGCGGGGTTGTAAAAGGATTAAAGCTGTTCGGTTTTATGTATATCGAAGGCAATGCTTTGGTTGGCTTTGTTTATTTATTATATCTCTTGTTAAATGACTCATGTTTTATGTTCCGCTGATTTTCTCTGATGTATGTATCACTAGGGTGCCCGGGGTAAGGCACCAGTAACGGGCCCCGGAACGGGTCGTTACATCATTACTCACGAATGAGGTTTCACACAAACATCCACATTAAAACAAATAAGTTAAGTCTCTTATCTTATAAGATCAAGTCTCTTAACTTCTAACATCAGTAAACCATTTTCACTTACATAAGGTCGTTATAACTAACTTCCCATAAAGCTATTATAACACCCTATGTTTTAAACCAACCAAATCACTTAGCACATGTACGTCTACCGTACTACATAGTTCACAACAATCATGCTAGAAAAGATAGGAAGAGGTTCACATACCTCGCGACGATTTATCGACAATAAGCAAAATGCTCCAAGTACTACAACCTTGCTAGCCCTTTCCACTCCTCGAGTAGAATACGCTACTCTTAGTACTTTCACCTATAAAGGTCAAAACGTCTATTAACCCCAAAACACAAGTTTCTATCTTTCTATAGAAAATTAGCGACTCCCCCCATGACAGCGTAAATCTCCTCTCTATCGAGGCTACCAAGCCAACCAGGGGGTTTACGCCTACCGGACGTGTACAATTCTACTCGATAATACTACACAAGTCTACCTATGTCTGATCCCATGTAAATCTGATTCGATTCGATTCTTTATTCTTCAGCTTAAGTCAAAAGACATTGCCGAATACTAAGTAGTTCAATATATATTATACTTCAACTATATATTCAACCAAACATCTAATTTCCAATTACAATAGAGGGACAAGATAATTACCTCGATAAGCCCAAACTTATCCGAGTTTAATGTCGCTCACGAGCAAGGTTTAGCTCACTCGTGCGCTCTAAACCACTCCAAACAACCATTAGAAGTTCTAACCAACTTCTACTCACATACTTCAACCAACTATGAAGATTTCCTTAGGGTTTCGGTTTGAGACTAAAGGACAAAAGGTAGTATTTCCTGACTCTACGTAAAGAGGTATCTTTGGAATACTACAAGGTACAAGGCTAAGGTATTTTGGGCATTATAACAATACTAGGGAGTATTTCTATACCACAAAGGGTATTATACGAAAACAACTAGGCTAGGGGTACCCGGCCAAGCCTCACTCAAGGGGGCCTGCCGGCAAAGCTCATGAGGGGAGGGCTTTGGACGATTTCAACTCACAAAGGAGAGATTTCAAGACTTGGAAAATGATTTTGGATGAAGAAAGTTCATCAACTAAGGGTATTTATAGCAAACCCAAAGGCCAACCAATGGCCAAGATCTAGCCAAGTGCAAGGCAAGTGTAAGGCGAGATCAAGCCAAGTGCACCCTAGACCCTACTCCTTAAAACCCTCACAAATATCTACAAATATCTAGCACCACTTGCCCGCCAATTCGGCCAAGTCGCACATGCTTCCATTGTGAGGGTGACACATCACCCTCCGTTGGTCCGAATGTTTCGTCTCTCGGAAAAATCCGCAAAAATACAAAAGCGACATAGCGGAATTTTCCTTCGCAGTTACGTAAACGTTTAGTCGAAAACGACTCTAACAGGGTGTTGTGCACAAAGGTAACCGGCCAAGCCACTGGCGGGGTGACACGTGTCACCCTCCTAATGGCCCTCAAAAACGTCTTTCAAAAATATCCACAATGGCCAAAATCTAGAAAACAAAGTGGGCCCAAAGCCAGTAAATTTCTCCCGTGGGCCCCACGTGACCATTTCCGAAAAATAAAATCTCAAAATTCTAATATAATTTAAGAAGCCCACATACCAAATCTGGGAATCCAATTCTTATTAACGAACCTTTTTCTTCACAAATAACCGGAAACTTTTCCGTCGAAAACTCACATCTTTCTTTCTTTTCAAAATTTACGCGTACTCTGCGTGCGTCCTCACATATATACCCTGCAACTACGGGTATAACATTCTCCTCGCCGAAACATTCGTCCCGAATGTTCCTTCTCAAGACGGATATCGATGAAGTTCCTCTAACAAGTTGTCAACGCCAACGGCAGCGCGAAATAACACACGTTATCTTCCTTCCTTACTCGTCGTGCCCTTCTCGAACACTTGAACTCTTCTAGTATCGTACCACACTTCATCATCGCTTGTTCCCAAAACCTTGGAGTCACCACCTCAAACTTGGTCATCTCTAGCGTAATATCCCCAAGGCCATTCCCGGCCTTCACGAACGATTCTGGTCGAACGCATCCACAACTCATACGATGGTCGTCTAAACTCGGGCCTAGCACCCTCGTGACCCTACCACCTGGCGGGACCACCCAGAACTGGCCCACCCCAACCGGGTTCTGGTTTGACCGCAAATGGTCCTAAACCCGACTTCAACCGTGCAAACTCTTGTTCCCGATTGAACAATCTTACTAATTCACATCATGAAAGCTACCACTTCCATCTCACACTACCCACGGACTTATCACACAAATAAATCCACGTATACTACTCACCCTTATAAAGGTCAAACATAAAGCGAATCTTTTACTCAAGACGACCTACCTCTAAGGTCTCGATCGTGAAATAGTCTAAGGTTCACACTTACCATGCCTCATACGTATCCTTCCAACTAACCATGCATTTTAACTCACACATATCACAATGCTATCCGTACATAGCACACAATAATGAGATCATCATAACAAGCATACCAAAACTCTAGAGGTTAAGGATATACACGAAGCTACCGCTCACTCTAATCATAGGCACGCCTGCAGGCGTAGTATGAAGGTGATGAACCAGCCACGAGATCTGAAGGTGAGTCGTAACATCCGCTTCCCGGTAGGGCGATTCCTGCAAAATGGCCTGCTGGCGCATGCAAAACAAACTCCCAATCTAGCGACACTCTCCAAAATGGAGTCTACCACAATGGTCACAACGGTAGGGGTGGCTTCGGTGGTTAACACCGCTCTCCCGAAAATCTGAACCTCGAGCCACGACTGCGTCTAAAGACGGTGGAGGACCACTCTGTCTTGGTGGGGGTATATAACTAGCTTCTTCTTGGCGGTCCGCCTCGAAAGTCACCAAAGGACCTCGCTGTCACGGCCTCTTCTGGCGATCAGTCGTTCCTTCGACCCCTCGTGCCTCACATCCTGGTGCATGAGCTGCGTGCGGGCAATGTCCATGCCGGTGAAGAGAAACACCGCACAAGACTCGGCCATATAATCATCTAGCGGTGACGTGGCGATGCACCTATCCTCCATATCTGCAACTAGCGCAGGTACATATCGAGCCAAAGAATCGAACTCGACATTGTACTCACGGCGGTCGCCTGCGTCTCGATAACAAAAATCTGCCGGCCGTGCCCTCGCCATCCGTGGAGGCGAAGTGCGTGAGAAAGCCCGAAAACTCATCCCATACTGCTGGAGTGCATGCTCTCCCGAAAGCTCCATGAATCAAACCAATCGATCGCGGTATCACGCGGCCGATGCGAACAAAGGTCACGAACTCGGTCTCTGAAGCCTTGATCACCGCGTGATCCAGAATCTGCGGATGAACTCCTGCGGATCATCCTCGTGCCTCGACCAGTAAAACTCGCGGGCTCTGACTCGTAAAGTCCGTAGCCTCAAACTATCTGCTCGGGGTGAACATCGGTGCTCTTGGGCCAGGCTGCTGCGTCGGCCTATCTCATATCGGCCACGACCACGGCAATAATCTGGCCATCTCTCGTGACCCGTCTCCCTGCTCGGTGTGGGGCTGGAGGCTCAGTCTTGTAGTCTCGGCGACCATCTGCTGCGGCTTTAAACTCTCTTTGGTCTTTGGCGGCGTCGCGAAACTCGCCGTCGGAAGCACTGTCTCAGTCTTGGCCGGACTGCGCCTCGAACTCCTCGTATCTCACTAGCGACTCCTCGCCGCCTTGCCTTCTGGGCTCTGGTTGCACTAGCGGAGGCATAAGCGTAAAACGAGATACGTCGGAGAGGTCCAACTCACAAGGCACGATCTCGGAATGAGAAGAAATGAAACTAATCCTAAATGTCTTATAGCCTCACGATTATAGATGTGGTGCACACACCGATAATCAAGACTCTACTAGACACGGTCTGTAGACACTTTCCGAGGATTAACTGCTCTGATACCACTTTTGTAACGACCCGTTCCGGGGCCCGTTACTGGTGCCTTACCCCGGGCACCCTAGCGATACATACATCAGAGAAAATCAGCGGAACATAAAACATGAGTCATTAAACAAGAGATATAATAAATAAACAGGCCAACCAAAGCGATTTGCCTTGGTAAAAACATAAAACACGAGCAGTTTAATCCTTTTACAACCCCCCACAACAAGATTACTGCACCTAAGATTTACAACGACTATGACGGGACGGGGCCCGCCATACCCCGAATATACAAGAACCTACAACTCGGGAACACATGCAAAAGATAAGCCTCGGGAAAAACGGAGCTTCCCATCGCTGAGCGGTGATCTATGGCGAGGATCCACGGCCGATGTACCTCACTGCGGCATGAACGCAGCCCGAAGGAGGTCGATCACAACAGTACCAAGTATGTGAATCTGCAATGTCAAATGAAATCATACGATCTATACAAAGCGGAGACATGTATGATAGCCAAACTACAAGACACACCATATACGATTATATCAAGTCGTGGTCTCACGCCCACAACATCAATCATGCGTGGAATACCTTCCAGCTGCCGCGATCGATGATATGATAACAATAAGACAGCAATCCAAATGGAAGCATACCCGTGCGCTACGCATCGTGTCAGTATGTCCAAAGGGAAACAATAAGACAACTTTCCAAATGGACGCATACCCGTGCGCTACGCATCGTGTCAGTATGTCCAAAGGGAAACAATAAGACAACTTTCCAAATGGACGCATACCCGTGCGCTACGCATCGTGTCAGTATGTCCAAAAGGAAATCACAAGGCGATAATCAAAATGGAAACATACCCGTGCGCTACGCATCGTGTCAGTATATCCAAAGCGATTAACCATAAGACCTTAACCAAAATGGAAGCATACCCGTGCGCTACGCATCGTGTCAGTATGTCCAAAGCGATTAACAACAATAATACTATCAGCGAGAACGCACTGCGTGGAATTTCTCCGCCATCGCTGACGCGTCAAGTAAGTTCTCAACTATCAACCGACCCTCTATCGAGAGACGCGGTAACACAGAAACACAACGCTTGTACAATAAAGGCTATCATCACAAGCATAGGAAAGTTTCACAACAACAAGCATAGGCAAGTTTCACACAACTCAAAGTACTTTCATTTTATGCCAAAGTCCGGGTTTTTAACCCCAAAGTACTACATACGTTAAGTTCTTTTAAAAGAGATCCAGTACTTTTATAAAAGTCACCCGATACCCGTAGTATTAGAATGACCAACCCACCTTCCTTTTCAAAATCAAGTAACAACATTCTTTTCCTAAGTTCCAGTTTGCCTAGTTTCAATTACTCAAGCTTCTCATTTTTCAAATGGTTTCATAGTTCCCAAACTTAATCACTTGATTCCTTTTTAGAACAATTGAGTAACATATGTCATATACGTGAGTAGTTTATTCTTGTTTATAACGATCTTATTACAAAGACCATGATCTAGAAAATGTAATATCATTTTGTCTCATCTTAGCTTTCATGCGGATGGAGGTTTCTCTTGGTTTTAATACAACACATCATTATTCAATACATTTTCCTTTATTAACGCGGTGGTGCAGTCGATACATTCGATTCCCGAAATCAGTAAAACATTATCCCTTTAAAACCAAGTACTCATTACTCACGAATGAGGTTTCACACAAACATCCACATTAAAACAAATAAGTTAAGTCTCTTATCTTATAAGATCAAGTCTCTTAACTTCTAACATCAGTAAACCATTTTCACTTACATAAGGTCGTTATAACTAACTTCCCATAAAGCTATTATAACACCTATGTTTTAAACCAACCAAATCACTTAGCACGTATGCGTCTACCGTACTACATAGTTCACAACAATCATGCTAGAAAAGATAGGAAGAGGTTCACATACCTCGCGACGATTTATCGACAATAAGCAAAATGCTCCAAGTACTACAACGCACTAGCCCTTTCCACTCCTCGAGTAGAATACGCTACTCTTAGTACTTTCACCTATAAAGGTCAAAACGTCTATTAACCCCAAAACACAAGTTTCTATCTTTCTATAGAAAATTGAAGACACTCACACATGCAGCGTAAATCTCTCTCTATCGAGTGGCTACCAAGCCAACCGAGGGGTTTACACGCCTACCGGACGTGTACAATTCTACTCGATGTACTACACAAGTCTACCGCTGATCCTATGTAAATACTGATTCGATTCGATTCTTTATTCTTCAGCTTAAGTCAAAAGACATTGCGAATACTAAGTAGTTCTATATATAGTATACTTGACTATATATTCAACCAAACATGTAATTTCCAATTACAATAGAGACAAGATAATTACCTCGATAAGCCCAAAATTATCCGAGTTTAATGTCGCTCTGAGCAAGGTTTAGCTCACTCCGTGCGCTCAAACCACTCCAAACAACCTTAGAAGTTCTAACCAACTTCTACTCACATACTTCAACCAACTATGAAGATTTCCTTGGGTTTGGTTTGAGACTAAAAGGACAAAAGGTAGTATTCCTGACTCTACGTAAAGAGGTATCTTTGGAATACTACAAGGTCTGAGCTAAGGTATTTTGGGCATTATAACAATACTAGGGAGTATTTCTATACCACAAAGGGGTATTATACGAAAACAACTAGGCTAGGGGTACCCACGCAAGCCTCACTCAGGGGGCCTCTACCAAAGCTCCACAATGAAGGGAGGGCTTTGGGCGATTTCAACTCATGAGGAGAGATTTCAAGACTTGGAAAATGATTTTGGATGAAGAAAGTTCATCAACTAAGGGGTATTTATAGCAAACCCAAAGGCCAACCAATGGCCAAGATCTAGCCAAGTGCAAGGCAAGTGTAAGGCCAAGATCAAGCAAGTGCACCTAGACCTACTCGCCCAAAACCTCTGAAATATCTACAAATATCTAGCACCACTTGCCCGCCAATTCGGCCAAGTCGCCACGTCTTCCATTGTGAGGTGACACATGTCACCCTCCGTTGGTCGAATGTTTCGTCTCTCGGAAAAATCCGCAAAAATACAAAACGACATAGCCGAATTTTCCTTCGCAAGTTACGTAAACGTTTCGTCGAAACGACTCTAGCAAGGTGTTGTGCACAAAGGTAACCGGCCAAGCCACCTGGCGGGGTGACACGTGTCACCCTCCTAATGGCCCTCAAAAACGTCTTTCAAAAATATCCACAATGGCCAAAATCTCAAAACAAAGTGGGCCCCATGGCCGTAAATTTCTCGTGGGCCCACGTGACCATTTCCGAAAATAAAATCTCAAAATTCTAATATAATTTAAAAGCCCACATACCAAATGGGAATCAATTCTTATTAACGAACCTTTTTCTTCACAAATAACGGAACTTTTAGTCGAAAACTCACATCTTTCTTTCTTTTCAAAATTTACATGCGTACTCTACGTGCGTCCTCACATATATACCTGCAACTACGGGTATAACGATCTATCGGTTGTGCGGCCCGAGAGAAGAGGGCATGGTCGCGAGTTACATCGGCTAGCGAGCCTTGGAGTCCGATTGATTGATTACGATAGTAGTGGGGTTCGAGTTCGAGAGGTTGCAGTCTTCCATCGTCGAGGAGGTGAAGAAGCGGCGATTTGAGATCGAGTATGACCGGTATCGTGATACGGCTCTTCGTGAGGATAGGGTCCATTCGAGTAGCACGATGGTGCTAAGATTTGAAGCGAGTTGTGTGTTCCGGATATTGCGAGACTTGGCGAGTTCTAGGAAGCACGGTAGCGCGTTATTCTATCCATCCGGGGTCGACAAAGATGTACCACGACCTCAGATCTGTGTATTGGTGGGATGGCCTGAAGAGGGACGTTGCAGAGTTTGTTGCTCAGAGCCCGTGTTGTCAGCAGGTAAAGGTAGAGCATCAGAGGCCTGGTGGGTTGTTGCAGACGATAGAGATTCCGACCTGGAAGTGGGAGGTGATCAACATGGACTTTATCACAGGGTTACCTCACACTCAGAGGAAGCATGATTCTATCGGGGTTATCGTCGACGGTGTGAAATCCGCCCACTTTCTTCCGTCGGGGCGACTTTTAGTGAGGATTATGCTAGACTTTACATCCGAGAGATCGTGAGACTGCATGGGGTCCCTATTTATATCATATCAGACAGAGGAGCCTAGTTTACGGCTAACTTCTGGAGGTCTTTCCAGAAGGGATTATGGACGCAGGTGAGCCTCAGTACTGCATTCCATCCTCAGACAGACGGACAGGCAGAGCGTACTATCCAGACTCTTGAGGATATGCTACGAGCCTGTGTTATTGACTTCAGGGGTAGCTGGGAGGATCATTTGCCTCTAGTTGAGTTTGCATATAATAAAAGCTACCACTCCAGTATTCAGATGGCGCCTTATGAGGCCTTGTATGAGAGGAAGTGCAGATCGCCGATAGGCTGGTTTGATGTGGATGAGTGCGATTAGTAGGACCGGACACGGTTCGTGAGCGATGGATAAGTGAAGCTTATCGGGAGGCGATTCTTGGCGGCTCGAGTCGACAAAAGTCGTATACAGATCATCGTCGTCGGCATCTGGAGTTTGAGGTTGATGATTGGGTTTTCCTGAAGGTGTCACCCATGAAGGGTATGATGAGATTTGGCAGGAAAGGGAAGCTCAACCCAAGGTACATTGGGCCTTATCAAATTGTCCGCAGGGTAGGCAAGGTTGCCTATGAGTTGGATCTGCCGTCCGATCTGGAGGCAGTGCATCCGGTTTTTCATGTTTCTATGATGAGGAGATGTATCGGGGATCCATCTAGGGTACACCCGATTGACGATGTCCAGGTGATCGAGGGGTTGTCGTATGAGGAGATTCCCATAGCGATACTCGATCGTCAGGTTAGGCGACTACGGACAAAGGATGTGGCTTCCGTCAAGGTCTTATGGCGGAACGAGAGCAGAGAGGAGATGACGTGGGAAGCAGAGGAGGACATGAGGCAGAAATATCCTCACTTATTCCCCACACCTCCAGGTAACTCACTTTCCTACTTGCTGGTTTTAATTATCATATATGCTTAAGTGTTGTATTGTGGCCATGTGTGGCATTTGCAAATTGTTTAAGTTATGAGGGACTATGCCGTTATCTGTTTTAATTGAATCTAGAAGGAACATTCGGGATGAATGTTTCTAAGAGGGGAGAATGTTATACCTCGTAGTTCCAGAGTATGTGTGTGAGGACGTACGTACAATTTTATAAGCCCTAATTAGGTTAAGGATGAAATTGTGAACTTCCAATGGAAAAGATTCCGAACATTGTGAAGGAAATTTTACGTTTTTAATATTTTAACCAATTACGGATTTTTCCGAGAGATGAAATATTTTGGACCAATAGGAGGGCGACATGTGTCCCCCTTAGGTGGCATGTTGGACGAACAAGTGGGCAAGTGGCCAAGTAAAGAAGTCAAGTCTTGGAAGATATTTTTTTGTGGTGCAAGTGGAGGGGGTTGGACGGTTTTTGGAGAGCAAGTGGCTAGCCACATGTCTCATTGTTGTGGTGGACATATGTCCCAAAGTTGTGGTGGACATATGTCCCAAAGTTGTGGTGGACACTTGGTTGGAAGACTTCACTTGCACAAGCAACCAAATCTACACCTTACACATGTTTTAATCTTGGCCCTTGAATGTCCTATAAATACCCCCCTTAAGTTGCAAGACTTCTTCATCCACTTAACAATTTCCAAGTCTCAAATCCTTCCCCCTTTGTAGTAAAGTCTCGTCCAAAACTCCTCCCCTTTCTAGTTGCTTTAGTCCAAACACCCCCTTGGTAGAAAAATTGTCTTCAAGTATTGTTGCTATTCCAAAATACCTTAGCCTAAATCCCTTGTAGTATTCCCAAGTTACCTCTATACTAAAAGCCCGGAAATACTACTTTATTTCCTTTAGTCACAAAACGAAACCCTAGGAAAATCTTCATAGTTGGTTGAAGTATTAAGTAGAAGTTGTTTAGAAACTTCTAAGGGTTTCTTGGAGCGAATTGGAGCGTACAGAATAGGAGCTAAACGTTGCTCAGGATCGACATATAATCTTGGATAATTTTGGGCTTATCGAGGTAATAATCTTTGTCCTTCTATTGTAATTGGAGATTACATATTGTTGTAGTTTAGAATTAAGTATAAGATATATAGAAGGATGGTATAAAAGAAGAGAATTGAACTGTACTTACGTAGGACTGTATTTACAGTAGACTTGTGTAGTTTGACGGGTAGGGAAATGCTGCCCAATTTTCCGTAGAATAGAGAACCTTCTGCTTAGAATATTCTACGAAGTAGTCTAGACGTTGATAGACGTATTTGACTATTATAGGTTGATACTCTGCGCGCGACATATTCGACTTGGCAGGTGGATTTAGCCGAGGAGGTATGTGATTCTTCCTATCCTCTTGAGCATGATATTTTTAAAATATATATAGTATGGTAGACGTACGTGTGTTAACTGAACGTGGTTTTACTTGGATGTCTTTTGACTTGAGTTTAAATAATAAGAATCTTGAAGTATTTCAAAAGAATTATAAATCATTTTTGAAAGAAGAGAAATACTTGGTTTTTAAACAAAAAGCTTAAGAGTTATACTAGCTTTATGGGAAGTTAGGTATAACGACTTAAGAAAGACAAAAGGAATGGTTTACTTATGTGTTTATGAAAGCCTTGTATTGATTTCTGGAAAGTGTAGTAAGATGGTTTGATAAGTAGACATATTATGATGCTACGTGTGTTAGTGTCTTGTAACGTTTGTGTAAAGGGGGTTCCCTTGTTGTGCTTATGTTGTTTAACGATAAGCAGTTGTGCTGATATTATATCACTTACACCCCTGACTTGAAATTCCGAGGGTTAGCCGCCCCCGATGCGAGGAATACCTCATGCGGGTCTGTGTGACCTATGCGGAGTCGCGGAGTTCCGGGATGATCACTCCGGTGTGTTATCCCGACGCGGTCTATAGGCCTATGCGTTACGTGTGACTATGCGGTGCGGGAGTCGAGTTGATGTCGCGTTAGCTTCCGTCGAGGAATACCTCATGCGGACCTAGGTGGTCTATGCGGACTGCGGGAGTCCAGGAATAGGCTCGCATAATGATACTATGGGCGATTGGCCTTGCTTCGATCATTAGCGGCCTAGAAAAAGACTAGTTACATTATATCTATTTTGTTCTTGTTTATGTTGTGACACTATGTGCGGTTGAACTGGTTGTATTTGTAAATGGTTTTAAAAATGCTTTGATTTCATTTACAGTATTTTACAGTTTCACATACTTGGTACCTGTTGTACTGACCTCCTTCGGGGGGCTGCGTTCATGCCGCAGGTAAGGGGAAGCAGGTGGTAGATCCTCATTCTTAGGATCCTTACTCTGGTGTCAGGAGCTCCATTCCTCCGGAGGCTCGACTTTTGGTACGACTCTCCCTGGTGTTGTAGATATTTTGTACATTCAGGGTATGGCGGGGCCCTGTCCCGCCATAGTTGTTTACATTCCTAGAGGTCTGTAGTCCTGTTGTAAAGTTGGGATGTAACTGCCAGACTTGGTACATATATATATGCCGAAAGGCAACTTTTTCTCAGATAAACTGTGTTACATTTTACATTTGTTTCATGTCTTGATTTATTATTCCGCTGATTACTCTGATGTATGTCTACTTGGGTGCCCGGGTAAGGCACCAGTCACGGGCCCGGGATCGGGTCGTGACACCTATCCCGCCATAGTTGTTTACATTCCTAGAGGTCTGTAGTCATATTGTAAGTTGGGATGTAACTGTTCACTCTTGATGTATATATACATGCCGAAAGGCAATCTTATCTCGGATAAACTGTGTCTCATTTTACATATGTTTCATGTCTTGTTTTTATATTCCGCTGGTTACTCTGATGTATGTCTACTTGGGTGCCCGGGTAAGGCACCAGTCACGGGCCCGGGATCGGGTCGTGACAAAAGTGGTATCAGTGTGTTGTGCACCACACCAATAATCAGGAGGCTATAGGATATTTAGGATTGGTTTCCATTCTTCTCACTCTGAGATCGTGCCTTAGAGCTGTTTTATAAGTTGGACCCCTCTAACGTATTTCTTTTCTTTACCAGTTATGCCTCCACGCCAGTAACCCGCCCGTATGGCAAGGCAGCCAAGGGAGCTGCTAGTAGGACATAGAGGGTCACGAGGGCCCAGGCCCAGTCTTTACCCGAGGCGATACATCAGACGGCGAGTTCCACGACGCCGCCAACCCCAAAGAGGTTTAGAGCCGCAATGGTCGATGAGACCACAAGACTGCGCCTCGGTCCCACACTGGAGCAGGAGATGGGTTACTGAGAGATGGCCCATTCTTGCCGTGATTGTGGCCCGACATGAGATAGGCCGACGCAGCAGCTCACCCAAAGCAGCACGTGGTTCACCCGAGGTCGGTAGTTTGAGGCTACGGGATTTTATGAGTTGTAGCCCGCCAGAGTTCTACGGGTCGAGGCCTGAGGATGATCCGCAGGAGTTCATCCGACAGCTACAGCGGATCATGCGAGTGATCAAGGCTTCGGAGACCGAGTCAGTGGTCTTAGGTTCACATCGGCTGCGTGATACTGCAGTTGATTGGTTTGATTCGTGGGAGCTATCCCGGGGAGAGCATGCGCCCCCAGCAGTATGGGACGAGTTCTCGGAGGCTTTTCTCAGCCACTTCTTGCCTCCGCAGATGAGGAGGGCACGGGCCGACAAATTTTTGATGCTGAGACAGAGAGGGCGCACAGTTCGGGAGTACAACGTTGAGTTCGATTTGTTGGCTCGGTATGTCCCTGCGTTGGTAGCAGATATGGAGGACAGGGTGCACCGCTACGTCACCGGGCTAGATGATTATATGGCAGAGTCGCGGCGCGGTGTAGCTCTTCACCGCATGGACATTGCCCGCACGCAGCTCATGCACTTGGATGCGGCGAGCGTAGAGCCGACGGTCAACAGATATCGCCAGCAGGTTAAGGCCAGACGGGCAGGATCTTTTGGTAGCTCTCGGTGGACGACCAAAGAAGATCGATTTGCACCACACCAGCTCGAGCACTCCTACACCGCCTTCGTGACATCCAGGTATTCGGGGCGGTCAGGCCCCGGACTTCTGACTTCCGTGGTAGGGTGCTAACCGATTGAGGTCCTCTCAGTGTGTCCGATGTGGTGGATTCCATTCTCAGGAGTTGGCCCTACTTCGTGAGTTTGTTTTGCTTGCGGTCAAAGGGTCACTTTGTGGGACTTGTCCACCAAGCGGCGCGCAGATGGTAGGGGTCACCTCTGTGGTCTTTTGCCGGTCTTCATCTCCTACGATTACTCGCCCGAGGCGGGGTGGTCGTGACCAGCAGGTCGCGCAGAGGTCGTGGCGGGGTCCTAGTTCTAGCGGTCCTCGTAACCGCTTTATGCCTTGTCCACCGGGCAGACCGGTGAGGCGTCACCGATGTCGCCACGGTACTTTATCGCTTCATGTTGTGACGTGTATGCCTTGATAGATCCGGTTCTACTGGCCCTATATATCTCCGTTATTGCTAGTAGGATGGGGATAGAGCCCGAGTCCATAGACCTTTTGAGGTAGCTACGCCGATGGTGATTCGGTGGTAGCTCGGCGGGTATATAGGGCTTGCCCAGTGACTTTATGCAGTCGTCAGACCCTAGCCGACTTGATAGAGTTGGAGATGACTGATTTCGATGTGATTATGGGTATGGATTGGTTAGCTTCTTGCTACGCCAATGTGGACTGCAGGGCGAGGTTGGTACGGTTCCAGTTTCCCGGGGAGCCGGTTATTGAGTGGGAGGGGAGCACTGTGTCGCCGAGGGGTAGGTTTATTTCCTACCTCAAGGCTAGGAAGATGGTGCAGAAGGGATATATCTACCATCTCATTCGGGTGTTTGATAACGAGGTCGCGGTACCAGATTTTCATCGATTCGAGAGTCGAGAGTTCCCGGATGTGTTTCCAGCACGACCTCGGGTATCCTCCCGAGAGGAGATAGAGTTTTGTATCGATGTCTTTGCGGACACTCGGCCTATATCCATTCCGCCATACGTAATGGCACTGCCGAGTTGAGAGAGTTGAAGGACCAGTGAGAGATTTCTTTGGAGAAGCGGCTTCATCAGCCTAGTGTTTCTCCCCGGGAGCGCCGATTGTTTGTGAAGAAGAAGGACGGGACGCTGCGCATGTGTGTTGATTACAGGCAGCTGAACAAGGTGACTATTAAGAACAGATACCCCCTTCCCAGGATTGATGATTTGTTCGACCAGTTGCAGGGTGCGAGATGTTTCTCCAAGATTGATCTGCGATCGGGCTATCATCAGGTACGAGTTAGAGAGGCGGATGTCCCTAGGACTGCATTCCGGACCCGGTACGGGCACTATGAGTTCAGGTTTATGTCTTTCGGTTTGACCAATGCTCCGGTTGTATTCATGGATTTGATGAACCAAGTGTTCAAGCCATTTTTGGATACGTTTGTGATAGTATTCATTGATGACATCTTGGTTTATTCTCGCTCAGAGTAGGAGCATGCGGAGCATTTGAGGACTGTGCTGAGAGTTCTCCAGGACCAGCGGTTGTACGACAAGTTTTCGAAGTGTGAGTTCTAGTTGACTTCGGTGGCATTTCTTGGGCATATTGTCGGGGCCGATGGTATTCGGGTGGATACGGCCAAGATCGAGGCAGTCAGGAGTTGGCCTAGACCTACTACTCCGACAGAGGTGCGCAGCTTTCTGGGCCTTGCAGGTTACTATCGGAGGTTCGTGGAGAAGTTTGCTTCTATTTCGGCACCATTGACTAGCCGACTCGTGGCGCTAAGTTTGATGGACTGATGTCAGGAGCGGTGGTTTCCAACATCAAGGAGAGATTGACGATCGCCCGCCTTACTCTTCCGCAGGTCCAGACGGTTATGTGGTGTATTGTGATCGCCGGCGTCGGGCTTGGATGTGTGTTGATGCAGCAGGTAAGGTTATAGCGTCGATCTCGGCACTCAAGAAGCATGAGAGGAACTACCCCACCCATGATTTGGAGTTGGCAGCGGTGATTCACGCCTTGAAGATCTGGAGGCACTATTTGTATGGAGTTCATGTGGATATTTACACAGACCACAAGAGCCTCCAGTATATCTTTATCCAGAGGGAGCTGAACTTACGACAGAGACGGTGGTTAGAGTTACTCAAGGATTATGATGCCGATATCCTGTACCACCCGGGGAAGGCCAATGTCGTGGCAGATGCCCTTAGTCGTAGGTCGATGGGGAGTCTATCAGTTGTGCAGCCAGAGAAGAGGGGCATGGTACGCGAGTTACATCAGCTAGTGAGCCTTGGAGTCCGATTGATTGATTCTGATAGTAGTGGGGTTCGAGTTAGAGAGGTTGCCGAGTCTTCCATCGTCGAGGAGGTGAAGAGGCGACAGTTTGATGATCCGAGTATGACCCGGTATCGTGATACGGCTCTTCGTGAGGGGAAGGGTCCATTCGAGGTAGCACCTGATGGGGTGCTAAGATTTGAGGGCAGGTTGTGTGTTCCAGATATTGCAGGACTTGGCAGTTGAGTTCTAGGGAAGCACATACAAGCGTTTCATCCATCCGGGTCGACAAAGATGTACCACGACCTCGGATCCGTATTGGTGGGATGGATCAAGAGGACGTTGCGAGTTTGTTGCTCGGTGCCCGTGTTGTCGCAGTAAAGGTAGAGCATCGAGGCCGGTGGGTTGTTGCGCATTTATAGAGATTCCGACCTGGAAGTGGGAGGTGATCAACATGGACTTTATCACAGGATTACCTCGCACTCAGAGGAAGCATGATTCTATCTGGGTTATCGTCGACAGGCTGACGAAATCAGCCCACTTTCTTCCCGTCAGGACGACTTTTTCGGCTGAGGATTATGCCAGACTTTACATCCGAGAGATCGTGAGACTGCATGGGGTCCCTATTTCTATCATATCGCATGCAGGAGCCAGTTTACGCTAACTTCCGGAGGTCTTTCCGGCGGATTAGGGACGCAGTGAGCCTCGATCGCATTCCATCCTCGCATGCACGGACAGGCAGAGCGTACTATCCAGACTCTTGAGGATATGCTGCGAGCCTGTGTTATTGACTTCAGGGGTAGCTGGGAGGATCATTTGCCTCTAGTTGAGTTTGCATATAATAATAGCTACCACTCCAGTATTCAGATGGCGCCTTATGAGGCCTTGTATGGGAGGAAGTGCAGATCGCCGATAGGCTGGTTTTTATGTGGGAGAGGTGCAGTTAGTGGGACCAGACCTGGTTTAGCAGGCAGTGGATAAGGTGTTACACCCCGTAAATTCAAGAAGTTAAGATAAGAACATGCCCAGTTATATAAGATTTGAAAGTGGAAAGATAAGTTGACAAACATGTGTTGGACGGATTTTGAGTCTACCTTGGAGTGTTGTACCCCAGTTGTTAAGAATTGTAAGGTGTTTAAAAAGCCTAGTGTGTAGTCCGTTAAATCTAGTTCCCAACGCAACAAACCGTTCGTCGATAGGACATCGGAGTCAAAAGTTATGGAAGTTTCAAGTTTGGTGCGCAGTCAGGCAAAACAGTGGTTTTGGTTCGTGGTACTGCCGCGCGGAATGCGGTCGCGGCGGCCGGTTGTACCGAGTTCGCTGGTTACAGCGCGCACGAATGCAGTGGCCGCTCGGAATGCAGGGAATTTCTCGGAAGTGGAAGCGTCGCGGCGCCGGCGGCGGGGCCGCGGTTCCAAGGCGGGATTTTTCTGCGGTAAAGGGCGAAAATCAGGGGATATTTTGTTAAAAGCCTATGGGAGGGTGACAAGTGTCCCTCCCATCCTTTTGACCAGGAAAGGGGCCTATTTTAGGGCCAAGTCTTGGAAGACTTGGCCATTTCATTTCAAAACCCTCCCATGAAAATCCTCTCCCTGTCTCTCTAGTTCTTGAAGAAAACCTAGCCTAAAGAGGAATTGTTGGAGCGGCGGCAAGAAGGAAAAGTGTGGGTAAACTTGTGGGAAGCGTTGGTGGACGAGTTTGACGGAAAATAAGTGGAAGAACAAGGGCTTTTGTGGGCTATTCCAAAAGGTAAAAGTTTCCCCCTTCTCTTGGATATAAGTTATAAAACTTGTTATAGTTGATTTAGACCACGTGAAGCATGTATTAGAGATGGGTGGGTACTATGGATTTTTGAAGGCTAGAAATCCGAAATTTGACATGAGTAGTCATTTGAGTTTGAATTACCATTCGGTAGTTACCTAAAGTCGTCGCATGTTATCTATTAGAGGATTGTAGTAGCTTTAATTGATTTCGGCTTGATTACATGTCATACTAAATAACTTGGATTGAATAGATAATTGGAAAAGAGTTAGGATTGGTTATATTGTTGGCCAAGAATGGTGTTGAAAAGTGTGAAAGCTCATTCGTGAGAAATGAGTACTTGGTTTTTAAAAGAATCATTCTAATCAAGTTTGGATTTTTCTTAAGAATTCCAAAGTAAGGAACTCGATTTCTAAAAGAAAAGAGACATGAGAATTTGAAGTGTTTTGGTTTAAAAGAGAGGCATGGTTTTGTCTTGATTTGTTTTATAAACATAAAGTGTTATAATAGCTTTATGGGAAGTTAGTTATAACGACTTTATAGAAATAAAGGAATGGATTCATTATTGGATTTAAAATCGGAACTTGATTTTGGGAAAAGAAAAGTACCTTGAGTTGTGTGTAACTTGCCTATGCTTGGGTGAGATAGCCTTGTTGTGCAAGTGTTTGATTTGTGCTACCGAGTCTCTCGATGGAGGGCCGGCTATCTGTGTGTTTGATTGGACATACTGACACGTTGGGTAGCCCACGGGTATGCTTCCATAGTGAGTATTATCTTGTTATTTGTTGGGACATACTGACACGTTGGGTAGCCCACGGGTATGCTTCCACAGTGAGTATTGTTTTGTTAGTTGATTGGACATACTGACACGTTGGGTAGCCCACGGGTATGCTTCCACAGTGATTGTTATCTTGTTATCTCTTTTGGGCATACCGACACGTTGGATGGTCCACGGGTATGGGCCCACTAGGACGGTTCCAGGGCCATGCTTATACCGAGGTGAGATGCCGGCACGCGCCATCTTGCATGTTAAATTCGGGTTGTATTTGAGTGATGATTTCACGGATGAGTCCACGACTTGACATGATCGCTATATGTTGTGTCTTGTAGTTTGGTTATCATACATGTCTCCCGCTTTATATAGACTATTATGATTTCATTTACGATTTTTCGCCACATACTTGGTACTGTTAGATCGACCTCCTTCGGGGGGCTGCGTTCATGCCGCAGGTTGAGGTACATAGCTTGTTGATCCGCACTCTTAGGATCGTTGTTCGGTTCTCGGGAAGCTCCATATCTCCGGAAGCTTGTCATGTGGTACGGTTCCCTGAAGTTGTAGACTTTTGTACATTCAGGGGCATGGCGGGGCCCTATCCCGTCATTATGGTTTTAAAATTCTTAGAGGTGCAGAAGATCACAAGTGTGGCTCAGGCGATGTAATCGCTATTCAAGTTTTCATTTATGTACAAAAAGGTAACCGTTTGTTAGCTGTTGTCACGACCGAACCTGGCCGTGGATCGTGCCTTACCCGGGCACCCAGTAAACATACATCGAGTAATCAAGAACATAAAACAAGACATGAAATATCAAGAAGTGTAAACAGTTATTCGAGAAAATTTGCCTTTCGCATAATATATAAAACTTAAATCGAGCAGTTGCATCCCTTTACAACTCGCCCACAACAGCATTACATGCACCTCTAAGAGTGACATGACAACAATGGCGGGACAGGGCCCCGCCATACCCCTGAATGTAAGCACCTACAACAACAGGGGACTATACCACTGATAAGCCTCCGGAGAAACGGAGCTTCCCAAACGCTGAACTGTGACCCTGAGAGCTAGGATCAACGACTGGTGTACCTCTACCTGCGGCATGAACGCAGCCCCCCGAAGGAGGTCAGTACAACAGGTACCAAGTATGTGAAACTGAAAATACTGTAAATGAAATCATAGTAGTCTATATAAAGCAGGAGACATGTATGATAACCAAACTACAGTTCACAATAAATAAGCAGTCATGTCAAGTCAGGGACTCACGCCCTCAAAGTCATCACTCAAATATCACTATGGGTCTCACGCCCATAACATCAATCATGCCCGTGGAATACCTTCCTCACTGCCGGCAGTCTATGATATAAAAGCACCAAGGAACACACATGAACACCAGGTCCCACCTGTGTCATAATAAAACCGTACGGGGTAAGTACGAAGGCATAGCCGACTACTAAAACCCACAGTACCAACAGGGTCATAAACTGTATCATGAGATCTGTCTAGACCGTCACATGATCAAAGCTGGCCACTCGCCCGCAGTATCTAATGTGCGCGTCTAGCCCTGGAACTTCCCGCAGCTCCGCATAGGCCAACCTCATAGGCCCGCATGAGGTATTCCCCGCATCGAGGGTAGCTACTCCCCGGCATCCGCCTGGACTCGCAGTCCGCATGGCCACATAGACCGCATGACCATAAAGGCCGCACACTAACCTGGAGCTCTCGTAGCTCCGCATAGGCCCCCGGGACCCGCATGAGGTATTCTCGAATCATAGGTCACACGCACTACCGAAGTCTACCCCGTGGAGGCGACAACCTCCGGATTATGTCAAGGTGAGTGGTACAATACCAACATAACGGCTGATAGTTAAACAACTTAAGCGCAATCGAGGGAAAACCCCTTTACACAAACATCACAAGATACTAACACACGTAGCATCCTAGCATGTTTACTTATCAAATCAACAAGAAAGTATTACAAGGCTATCACAAACCAACACAATCAAGTTATTCACACAAGGTACTTTCTACTATATGATTAACAAGATCGGGTTTTTATCCCCAAAGTACTTCATACATTAACTCTTTAAAAGATACGTTACTTTCACAAAAGTCACACAATACCCGTAGTATATAAAAATAGAGTGACTATCTTTTGAAGTAAATCAAAACACTTCTCTTTGTAAAATCAAGTAACAACATTCTTTTCCAAACGTTCAAGTTTGCCTAATTTCAATTACTCAAGTTTCTCATTTTCGAAAGGTTTCGTAGTTCATAGTTTTTAATCACTTAATGACGTAATTACTTTTAAAACAATTTGAGAAACATATACCTTATGTGAGTAGGTTATTCTTGTTCATAACAATCTTATTACAGCAGCCATGATCTAGGAAATGTAATATCATTTTGTCTCATCTTAGCTTCTATGCAGATGGAAGTTTCTACTGGTTTTAATAATACTTTATTAGTCAAAACATTTCCCTTTATTAGCGCTGCTGTGGTTTGTTCGATACTTATTCTGATTTCCGAAATCAGTAAAACATTATTGCTTTTAAAAACCAAGTACTCATTTCTCACGAATGAGGTTTCACACAAAATTCATATTAATTTAATTAAGTCAAGTCTCTTATCTTTTAAGATCAAGTCTCTTAACTTCTTAAATCGATAAATCATTCTTTTTATCTCTCTTAAGCCGTTATACCTAACTTCCCATAAAGCTAGTATAACTCTTAAGCTTTTAAAACCAAGTATTACTCTTCTGTTAAAAATGATTCAGTATTCTTTTGAAATACTTCAAGATTATTCAGGCTTAAGTCAAAAGACATTGCCGTAATTATTATTCAGTTAACACACGTACGTCTACCGTACTATATATATATTCATTTAAAATATCATGCTCAAGTGGATAGGAAGAATCACATACCTCGCGACGATTATCGACTATTAGCAAAATGCTCCACGGCTATAACCCGGCTAGCCTTGTCCACCTTTCAAGTAGAACACGCTACTTGCAGAACTTTCAACCTATAAAGGTTATACGAGTCTATCAATGACTAGAATACTCGGTAGAATATTCTTAAGCAGTAGGTTCTCTATTTACGGAAAAATTGGGCAGCACCTCCCTACCCGCTAAGCTACACAAGTCTACTGTAAATACAGTCCTATGTAAGTACAGTTTAGTCCTTCTTCTTTAATATACTTTCCTTGTATATAACTTATACATTAATCCTTATACTTCAATAGTATGCAAACTCAATTACAATAGGGAGACAAGATATTTACCTCGGTAAGCCCAAAATTATCCAAGTTAAATGTCGGTCCTGAGCAACGTTTAGCTCCTACTCCAGGCGCTCCAACCCGCTCCAAACAACCCTTAGAAGTTCTACGCAACTTCTTCTTAATACTCCATCCAACTATGGAGATTTCCTTAGGGTTGTGTTTTGTGACTGAAGGGAAGTATAATAGTATTTCTGGGCTTTTCGTATAAGTGTAACCTTGGAATACTACAAGGTATTTAGGCCAAGGTATTTTGGTATAGTAACAATACTTGGAGAGTATTTCTACCAAGAGGGGAGGTGTATTTTTACGAAAACAACTCAAGGTAGGGGGGGTACCCCTCGGCTAGCACCCCTAGGAGGGGGGGATACTTTCGGCCAAGGGGGAGGGGCTCTCGGCCAAGGGGGGAGGGGGAGGCTAGGACGAGAACTTCAACACAAAGGGGGGGGGGGGGGGGGGGAAGAGCTTTCAAGACTTAGAACAATTTTGGGATGAAGAAGTCTTCAAGTTAGGGGGGTATTTATAGGACAATCAAGGGCCAAGATCATGCCAAGTAGTAGGCAAGTGTAAGGTGTGGATTCATCCATGTGTACCTTATCCATCTACCACAAAAATATCACAAATATCCTACCAACTCCAAGAGACAATTTCGTCCATGTTGTCGTCCTTCACTCCACCAACTTGAGGGTGACAAGTGTCGCCCTCTCGTTGGTCCAAAACATTTCGTCTCTCGGAAAAATCCACAAAAATAATAAATGACATAGCCGGAATTTTCCCTTCGCAAGTGTTGGAAGACGTTTCGTCGGAAAACGATTCTTTTAGGTACTTGTGAACAATAATTTTCAGCCCTTGCACTTTAAGGCACAAAATTTTCTACGTACGTCCTCACGTACATACTCTGGAAATACGGGGTATGACATTCTCCCCTCCTTAGAAACATTCGTCCCGAATGTTCCTTCTAAGTCTCAAAACAAACAGGCGCCAGTATAGTCTTCACTGCTATACTTACGAAAACAATCATGCCACACCTGGCCACAAAATAACACACGCGCAATTACTCAACTTCAAGTCCACGAGGAATCACCTCTACTACTACAAAAGCTCCCACCCGGGGTCTAAAAGATACTCCCTTAGCACCCTTTCTTTACAAACGAAATGATCACATCTATGTTCTTAACACATGCTCGCTTCTTCCCTTACTCGTCGTACATTTCTCGTACACTCGAACTCTTACCACATTTCTGTTGAACAAATATAAACCAACTATCTGTACCTTGCCAACATCGAACCAATCGACAGGCAACTTACACTTCCGCCCCTACAAGGCTTCATAAGGCGACATCCGAATACTGAAATGGTAGCTATTAAAACACTCCCTCAACAGGAGGCAACAATCCTCACAGCTACCCCTGAAGTCCACACACTGGCCCGAGGGCGAATGCGATACTGAGACTCACCTGAGTTCCTAACCCTGCCTGGTAAAACCTCCAGAAAAAGAAACAGCCGTACCCTGGGCTCCACTGTCTGTCATAAGGTGAAGGTAGGCACCCCGTGCAGCCTTACAACCTTTCTGATATAACATCTCGCATAACCCTCTGCCGAGTAAACGGTCCTGACTGAAAGACAATATGGGCTGACCTCATCGGCCCGACTACTGGTCGAACGCATCCACGAACTCGTACGCTGGTTAACTAAACTTGGGCCTAACACCCTCGTGACCCTACCACAAGGCGGGACCACCACAAACTGACCCCATCACCATACAGGCCGCGGGTTGACCCGCAACATGGCCTCAACCCGACCCGGCAACGCGCAAAACACTAGCTCCCCGATCCGGAACAATCTCACTAATCACGTTACGAAAACCTAGCGGTCTTCTTAGCTCAACTACCCTCTTTCATTCACACTACCCAGGGACTTATCCCACAACATATCTCACGTGTACTATGCACTCCGATAAGGGTCAAACACAAATGTAATCTTTTACTTAAGATTGTCTTGCCTTCAAGGTCTCCACGTATAAAGCTCTAAGGCTCACACTTTTCTTATCCCCAATCTTACCCGGTTTACTAACCATGATTTCTAATCACAATTAACATAACTTTTAAGGTATACTCATCTTATCATATGTACCAATCTCTAGAGGGTTAAGGATATACCTGTATCTACTGCTTCGCTCCCCTTAGTCGTTCTAATCAAACCTGCCCCGTAGGGCGCATAGCTAAGGAAGGTGATGAACTACCCACCGATCTTGAAGGCTGAGTCCTCCTACTTGCATCCTTCCTACTAGGCCATCCTTTCGACACATGGCCCTGACGGCCGCCGGTAAAACAAGTACCAACTAAAAGATGACATTCCCCGGGATGACGCCTGTCACATTGTGAACACTGGGAAAATCGAATCGGCCGGGCCGAACCTACGTAGCCGTGAACCGGAAGCTCGAGCTCGACCAACTCCGCTTACCCTAACGTCCCGCAATCCGTGGAGGACCACTCGCATCGTGGATGTGCATATCATTTCGCTTGAGGCGGTTCGCCTCGAAAGTTACTAAGGACCTGCTCGCCCTCTTCGCCGCCCTCGTTAACCCGTCGATCTCTACGTTTCTCGATCTGCTGCGCATAAGCCCGTACACAGGCCATGCTCAAGCATAACTGAAGAATTACTCTTGCACAACCCTCTCTTAGATAGTCATCATGACCCGTGATAATTTGATACACTATATATTCTCTGGTTGCTAAATCCATAGCTAGTAACAGGGTCGCCTCTTTGCAATCTATCTTCTCTGTTCCCCGGTCGTGGAACAGAAGATTCAAATATCATGGTCGTAGTAGGCATCGCCGCCGCTAAACTCATTGGGCTGGTGGCGTCGCAGAACTCCCAAATGAAGCACCACCCTGGTGATGATTGGGCCCGTGCCACGTAACCCTCAGACTTACTCGCAGCCTCCTCGCCGCTTGCCTTCTGGGCCCGGGTTTGCCCTACGCGAAGGCATAAAGGTAAGGGAAAGAAATACGTTAGAGGGGTCCAACTTATAACACAGCTCTAAGGCACGATCTCAGAGTGAGAAGAATGGAAACCAATCATAAATATTCTATAGCCTCCTGATTATTGGTGTGGTGCACAACACACCGATAATCAAGACTCTACTAGATACGGTCTGTAGACACTTTCCGAGGATTAACTGCTCTGATACCACTTTTGTCACGAACCGAACCCGGGCACCCAAGTAGACATACATCAGAGTAATCAGCGGAACATAAAACAAGACATGAAATATCAAGAAGTGTAAAACAGTTATCTGAGAAAATTTTCCTTTCGGCATAATATATAAAACTTAAATCTGAATAGTTGCATCCCTTTTACAACTCTGCCCACAACAAGATTTCTGCACCTCTAAGAGTGACATGACAACAATGGCGGGACAGGGCCCCGCCATACCCCTGAATGTAAGCACCTACAACAACAGGGGACTATACCACTGATAAGCCTCCGGAGAAACGGAGCTTCCCAAACGCTGAACTGTGACCCTGAGAGCTAGGATCAACGACTGGTGTACCTCTACCTGCGGCATGAACGCAGCCCCCCGAAGGAGGTCAGTACAACAGGTACCAAGTATGTGAAACTGAAAAATACTGTAAATGAAATCATAGTAGTCTATATAAAACAGGAGACATGTATGATAACCAAACTACAGTTCACAATAAATAAGCAGTCATGTCAAGTCAGGGACTCACGCCCTCAAAGTCATCACTCAAATATCACTATGGGTCTCACGCCCATAACATCAATCATGCCCGTGGAATACCTTCCTCACTGCCGGCAGTCTATGATATAAAAGCACCAAGGAACACACATGAACACCAGGTCCCACCTGTGTCATAATAAAACCGTACGGGGTAAGTACGAAGGCATAGCCGACTACTAAAACCCACAGTACCAACAGGGTCATAAACTGTATCATGAGATCTGTCTAGACCGTCACATGATCAAAGCTGGCCACTCGCCCGCAGTATCTAATGTGCGCGTCTAGCCCTGGAACTTCCCGCAGCTCCGCATAGGCCAACCTCATAGGCCCGCATGAGGTATTCCCCGCATCGAGGGTAGCTACTCCCCGGCATCCGCCTGGACTCGCAGTCCGCATGGCCACATAGACCGCATGACCATAAAGGCCGCACACTAACCTGGAGCTCTCGTAGCTCCGCATAGGCCCCCGGGACCCGCATGAGGTATTCTCGAATCATAGGTCACACAGACCCGCCTGAGTCTACCCCGCATCGGAGGGCAGCTTAACCTCCGGGATTATGTCAAGGTGAGTGGTACAATACCAACATAACGGCTGATAGTTAAACAACTTAAGCGCAATCGAGGGAAAACCCCTTTACACAAACATCACAAGATACTAACACACGTAGCATCCTAGCATGTTTACTTATCAAATCAACAAGAAAGTATTACAAGGCTATCACAAACCAACACAATCAAGTTATTCACACAAGGTACTTTCTACTATATGATTAACAAGATCGGGTTTTTATCCCCAAAGTACTTCATACATTAACTCTTAAAAAGATACGTTACTTTCACAAAAGTCACACAATACCCGTAGTATATATAAAAATAGAGTGACTATCTTTTGAAGTAAATCAAAACACTTCTCTTTGTAAAATTAAGTAACAACATTCTTTTCCAAACGTTCAAGTTTGCCTAATTTCTTTTACTCAAGTTTCTCATTTTCGAAAGGTTTCGTAGTTCATAGTTTTTAATCACTTAATGACGTAATTACCTTTAAAACAATTTGAGAAACATATACCTTATATGTGAGTAGGTTATTCTTGTTCATAACAATCTTATTACAAAGACCATGATCTAGGAAATGTAATATCATTTTGTCTCATCTTAGCTTCTATGCAGATGGAAGTTTCTACTGGTTTTAATAATACTTTATTAGTCAAAACATTTCCCTTTATTAGCGCTGCTGTGGTTTGTTCGATACTTATTCTGATTTCCGAAATCAGTAAAACATTATTGCTTTTAAAAATCAAGTACTCATTTCTCACGAATGAGGTTTCACACAAAATTCATATTAATTTAATTAAGTCAAGTCTCTTATCTTTTAAGATCAAGTCTCTTAACTTCTTAAATCGATAAATCATTCTTTTTATCTCTCTTAAGCCGTTATACCTAACTTCCCATAAAGCTAGTATAACTCTTAAGCTTTTAAAACCAAGTATTACTCTTCTGTTAAAAATGATTCAGTATTCTTTTGAAATACTTCAAGATTATTCAGGCTTAAGTCAAAAGACATTGCCGTAATTATTATTCAGTTAACACACGTACGTCTACCGTACTATATATATATTCATTTAAAATATCATGCTCAAGTGGATAGGAAGAATCACATACCTCGCGACGATTATCGACTATTAGCAAAATGCTCCACGGCTATAACCCGGCTAGCCTTGTCCACCTTTCAAGTAGAACACGCTACTTGCAGAACTTTCAACCTATAAAGGTTATACGAGTCTATCAATGACTAGACTACTCGGTCGAATATTCTTAAGCAGTAGGTTCTCTATTTACGGAAAAATTGGGCAGCACCTCCCTACCCGCTAAGCTACACAAGTCTCAGAATAAATCTGATCTATGTAAGTCTGATTTAGTCCTTCTTCTTTAATATACTTTCCTTGTATATAACTTATACATTAATCCTTATACTTCAATAGTATGCAAACTCAATTACAATAGGGAGACAAGATATTTACCTCGGTAAGCCCAAAATTATCCAAGTTAAATGTCGGTCCTGAGCAACGTTTAGCTCCTACTCCAGGCGCTCCAACCCACTCCAAACAACCCTTAGAAGTTCTACGCAACTTCTTCTTAATACTTCATCCAACTATGGAGATTTCCTTAGGGTTGTGTTTTGTGACTGAAGGGAAGTATAATAGTATTTCTGGGCTTTTCGTATAAGTGTAACCTTGGAATACTACAAGGTATTTAGGCCAAGGTATTTTGGTATAGTAACAATACTTGGAGAGTATTTCTACCAAGAGGGGGGGTGTATTTTTACGAAAACAACTCAAGGTAGGGGGGGTACCCCTCGGCTAGCACCCCTAGGAGGGGGGGATACTTTCGGCCAAGGGGGAGGGGCTCTCGGCCAAGGGGAGGAAGCTAGGACGAGAACTTCAATACAAAGGGGGGGGGGGAGAGCATTCAAGACTTAGAACAATTTTGGGATGAAGAAGTCTTCAAATTAGGGGGGTATTTATAGGACAATCAAGGGCCAAGATCATGCCAAGTAGTAGGCAAGTGTAGGGTGTGGATTCATCCATGTGTACCTTATCCATCTACCACAAAAATATCACAAATATCCTACCAACTCCAAGAGACAATTTCGTCCATGTTGCCGTCCTTCACTCCACCAACTTGAGGGTGACAAGTGTCGCCCTCTCGTTGGTCCAAAACATTTCGTCTCTCAGAAAAATCCGCAAAAATAATAAATGACATAGCCGGAATTTTCCCTTCGCAAGTGTTGGAAGACGTTTCGTCGGAAAACGATTATTTTAGGTACTTGTGAACAATAATTTTCGGCCCTTGCACTTTAAGGCACAAACTTTTCTACGTACGTCCTCACGTACATACTCTGGAAATACGGGGTATAACACCTGTTTTCTTATTTCACTGTTTTTCTTCATGAGTTTTTATTTCCGCTGATTTTTCTATGATGTGTATCACTAGGGTGCCCGGGGTAAGGCACCAGTCGCGGGCCCGAGGTCGGGTCGTGACATAAGGTGAAGCTTATCCATGAGCGGTTACTGACAGCTCAGAGTCGACAAAAGTCGTATGCAGATCATCGTCGTCGGTATCTGGAGTTTGAGGTTGATGATTGGGTTTTCCTGAAGGTGTCACCCATGAATGGTGTGATGAGATTTGGCAGGAAAGGCAAGGTTGCCTATGAGTTGGATCTGCCGTCCGATCTGGAGCCAGTGCATCCGGTTTTTCATGTTTCTATGATGAGGTGATGTATCGGGGATCCATCTAGGGTACACCCGATTGACGATGTCCAGGTGACCGAGGGGTTGTCGTATGAGGAGATTCCCATAGCGATACTCGATCGTCAGGTTAGGCGACTACGGACAAAGGATGTGGCTTCGTCAGTCTTATGGCGAGCGAGGCGAGAGAGGAGATGCCGTGGGAAGCAGAGGAGGACATGAGGCAGAAGTATCCTCACTTATTCCCCACACCTCCAGGTAACTCACTTTCCTACTTGCTGGTTTTAATTATCATATATGCTTAAGTGTTGTATTGTGGCCATGTGTGGCATTTGCAAATTGTTTAAGTTATGAGGGACTATGCCGTTATCTATTTTAATTGAATCTAGAAGGGACATTCGGGACGAATGTTTCTAAGGAGGGGAGAATGTTATACCCCGTAGTTCCAGAGTATGTGTGTGAGGACGTACGTACAATTATATAAGCCCTAATTAGGTTAAGGATGAAATTGTGAACTTCCAACGGAAAAGATTCCGAACCTTGTGAAGGAAATTTTACGTTTTTAATATTTTGACCAATTATGGATTTTTCCGAGAGATGAAATATTTTGGACCAATAGGAGGGCGACATGTGTCCCCCTTAGGTGGCATGTTGGACGAACAAGTGGGCAAGTGGCCAAGTCAAGAAGTCAAGTCTTGGAAGATATTTTTTTGTGGTGCAAGTGGAGGGGGTTGGACGGTTTTTGGATAGCAAGTGGCTAGCCACATGTCTCATTGTTGTGGTGGACATATGTCCCAAAGTTGTGGTGGACATATGTCCCAAAGTTGTGGTGGACACTTGGTTGGAAGACTTCACTTGCACAAGCAACCAAATCTACACCTTACACATGTTTTAATCTTGGCCCTTGAATGTCCTATAAATACCCCCCTTAAGTTGCAAGACTTCTTCATCCACTTAACAATTTCCAAGTCTCAAATCCTTCCCCTTTGTAGTAAAGTCTCGTACAAAAACTCCCTCCCCCTTTCTAGTTGCTTTAAATCAAACACCCCCTTGGTAGAAAAATTGTCTTCAAGTATTGTTGCTATTCCAAAATACCTTAGCCTAAATCCCTTGTAGTATTCCCAAGTTACCTCTATACTAAAAGCCCGGAAATACTACTTTATTTCCTTTAGTCACAAAACGAAACCCTAGGAAAATCTTCATAGTTGGTTGAAGTATTAAGTAGAAGTTGTTTAGAAACTTCTAAGGGTTTCTTGGAGCGAATTGGAGCGTACAGAATAGGAGCTAAACGTTGCTCAGGATCGACATATAATCTTGGATAATTTTGGGCTTATCGAGGTAATAATCTTTGTCCTTCTATTGTAATTGGAGATTACATATTGTTGTAGTTTAGAATTAAGTATAAGATATATAGAAGGATGGTATAAAAGAAGAGAATTGAAGCATTTACGTGGGTGTATTCTGATGAACTTGTGTAGTTTGTGGGTAGGAAATCTTGCCCAATTTTCCGTAGAATAGAGAACCTTCTGCTTAGAATATTCTACGAAGTAGTCTAGACGTTGATAGACGTATTTGACTATTATAGGTTGATACTCTGCGCGCGACATATTCGACTTGGCAGGTGGATTTAGCCGAGGAGGTATGTGATTCTTCCTATCCTCTTGAGCATGATATTTTTAAAATATATATAGTACGGTAGACGTACGTGTGTTAACTGAACGTGGTTTTACTTGGATGTCTTTTGACTTGAGTTTAAATAATAAGAATCTTGAAGTATTTCAAAAGAATTATAAATCATTTTTGAAAGAAGAGAAATACTTGGTTTTTAAACAAAAAGCTTAAGAGTTATACTAGCTTTATGGGAAGTTAGGTATAACGACTTAAGAAAGACAAAAGGAACGGTTTACTTATGTGTTTATGAAAGCCTTGTATTGATTTCTGGAAAGTGTAGTAAGATGGTTTGATAAGTAGACATATTATGATGCTACGTGTGTTAGTGTCTTGTAACGTTTGTGTAAAGGGGGTTCCCTTGTTGTGCTTATGTTGTTTAACGATAAGCAGTTGTGCTGATATTATATCACTTACACCCCTGACTTGAAATTTCGAGGGTTAGCCGCCCCCGATGCAAGGAATACCTCATGCGGGTCTGTGTGACCTATGCGGAGCTGCGGGAGTTCCAGGATGATCACTCCGGGTGTGTTATCCCGATGCGGGTCTATAGGGCCTATGCGGTCTGTGTGACTATGCGGACTGCGGGAGTCCAGGTTGATGTCGCGGGTTAGCTGCCCCCGATGCGAGGAATACCTCATGCGGACCTAGGTGGTCTATGCGGACTGCGGGAGTCCAGGAATAGGCTCGCATAATGATACTATGGGCGATTGGCCTTGCTTCGATCATTAGCGGCCTAGAAAAAGACCAGTTACATTATATCTATTTTGTTCTTGTTTATGCTGTGACACTATGTGCGGTTGAACTGGTTGTATTTGTAAATGGTTTTAAAAATGCTTTGATTTCATTTCGATGCTACGATTTCACATACTTGGTACTGTTATCGACCTCCTTGGGCTGCGTTCATGCCGCGGTAAGGGAAGCGGTGGTAGATCCTCATTCTTAGGATCCTTACTCTGGTGTCAGGAGCTCCATTCCTCCGGAGGCTCGACTTTTGGTACGACTCTCCCTGGTGTTGTAGATATTTTGTACATTCAGGGTATGGCGGGGCCCTGTCCCGCCATAGTTGTTTACATTCCTAGAGGTCTGTAGTCCTGTTGTAAAGTTGGGATGTAACTGCCAGACTTGGTACATATATATATGCCGAAAGGCAACTTTTTCTCAGATAAACTGTGTTACATTTTACATTTGTTTCATGTCTTGATTTATTATTCCGCTGATTACTCTGATGTATGTCTACATGGGTGCCCGGGTAAGGCACCAGTCACGGGCCCGGGATCGGGTTGTGACACCTGTCCCGCCATAGTTGTTTACATTCCTAGAGGTCTGTAGTCATGTTGTAAGTTGGGATGTAACTGTTCACTCTTGATGTATATATACATGCCGAAAGGCAATCTTTTCTCGGATAAACTGTGTCTCATTTTACATATGTTTCATGTCTTGTTTTTATATTCCGCTGGTTACTCTGATGTATGTCTACTTGAGTGCCCGGGTAAGGCACCAGTCACGGGCCCGGGATCGGGTCGTGACAGACTTGATCTTAAAAGATAAGAGACTTAACTTATAAATGACTTTTTATGAAGTGTAAGGACATAAAGGGTGTTAATAAGTTGTGAAACCGCATTCATGAGTAATGGGTACTTGATCTTAAAAAGGATAATGTTATATTGATTTCGGAAATGAGAATAAGTATCGAACAAACCACTGCAACGTTAATAAAGGAAAATGTATTGACAAATAAATTATATTAAAACAAGTAGAATCCTCCATCTGCATAGAAGCTAAGATAAGACAAAATTGTATTACATTTTCTAGATCATGGCTGCTTTAATAAGATTGTTATAAACAAGAATAAACTACTCACACATAAGGCATATGTTACTCAAATTGTTTTAAAAGAGATTACGTTGTTAAGTGATTAAGACTATGAACTATGAAATCTTTCGAAAATAAGAGACTTGAGTATTTGAAATTATGCAACTTGAACTTTTGGAAAAGAATGTTGTTACTTGATTTTAAAAAGGAAAGTGTTTTGGTTTAAAAAGTAGGGCATGATATTTCCTTAGTTTGATTTAAAAGGAAAGCATGGTATTATCTTAATCTGTCTTAAAAGGGGGTTTAAATGTTATGACCGATTCTACCTCGAGTCCCATGAGATGGGCCGAGATATGACGATTTTACATCGAGTCCCATGAGATGGGCCGAGATATGACGATTTTACATCGAGTCCCATGAGATGGGCCGAGACATGACGATTTTACATCGAGTCCCATAAGATGGGTCGAGACATGACGATTCCACCTCGAGTCCCATAGGATGGGCCGAGACATGTTATACGTATCATACGATTTATACCTAGACTGCCGGCAGTGAGGAAGGAGTTCCACGGGCATGAGGGATGTCTTTGAGGGCGTGAGTCCCTAACTTGACACGACTGTTTTTTTGTAGTGAACTGTAGTTTGGTTATCATACATGTCTCCTGTTTTTATAGACTGTCATGATTTCATTCTGATATTTTGATTTCACATACTTGGTACTGTTATCTGACCTCGCCCGGAAGTGCGTTCATCTGCGCAGTAAGTACATCGGTTGTGGATCCTCGCTCATAGGATCACGATTCGTGGTTTGGGAAGCTCCGTTTCTCCGGAGGCTTATCTTTGGTATAGTCCCCTGTCATTGTAAGTACTTGTACATTCAGGGGTATGGCGGGGCCCTGTCCCGTCATAGTTATGGTTACATTCTTAGAGGTCTGTAGTACTGTTGTGGGCAGGGTTTGTAAAAGGATTTAACTGTTCGGTTTGATATATATATACAGGAAGGTAACCGTTTTGGTTAGCCTATTTCTTACTTTATGTCTTGTCTCATGTTTTAGTTTTTATTTCCGTTGATTTTCTCTGATGTTGTATCACTAGGGTGCCCGGTAAGGCACGATGCGGCCCGAGTCGGTCGTGACAAAAGTGGTATCAGAGCAGTTAATCCTCGAAAAGTGTCTACAGACCGTATCTAGTAGAGTCTTGATTATCGGCGTGTTGTGCACCACACCTATAATCAGGAGGCTGCAGGATATTTAGGATTGGTTTCCATTCTTCTCATTCTGAGATCGTGCCTTAGATATGTGTTATGAGTTGGACTCCCTCGGACGTATTCGTATGTACCAGTTATGCCTCTACGCAAGGCAACCAGGCCTGAAGCAAGCGGCGAGAGGAAGTGCGAGTAGAACACGAAGAAATCTGGCGGGCGGTCATTACCTGAGATAGTACTTCAGACGGCGAGTTTTATGACGCCGCTAGCTCCAGCAGAGTTTAGAGCACCAGCAGTATCTACAGAGACCACCGTACCTTAGCCTCCAGTTCCACGGCCAGGAGCCGAGGATATGAGTTCAAGGAGATGGCGATTACTAGCTAGGCGGTGGTAGGAATGAGAACGACGAGGCCGGTGGTTCCGGCGATACGATGATTCACCCTAGATCCGATAGTCGAGACTTGGGATTTCTTGAGTTGCGATTCGCGAGTTCTATGGATGCAGAGGCGAGGATGATCCTCGAGTGTCGTGCTAGTTTGGGAGATTGTTATACTGCGGCCGTCGGGAGCCATGTGATGGGAGGATGTCCAAGTAGGAGGATACAAGAGGATGACTCACCTCAAGGTCGATTCATGCGGGTTACATTGTTCGGGAGAAGGGGTGTTAGTCGGATGAGGTCACCCCTACCTCGTTGTGGCGTTGTAATAGACTCCATTATGAGTGTCGTACTCTTGACAACTTGTATGCTTGCGGCCAACAGGCCATTTGGAGAGAGTTTGTCAGGCAGGTAGCGCGACGTAGAGATTCAGCTTCGGGATCGTGGCGGTTCGTTCATCGCTTCTATAGCTGGCGCCTGCGGCGTGATTATGATTAGAGCGACAAAGGAAAGTAAGGCGAAGAGTTCTGAGAGATATCTTTAGCCCTTAAGAGACTTGTTTATGTTGTCATGGTAGATACATGTGGAGTGTTATGTACAGATAGCATTGTGTTAATTGTGAATTATAAAACATGGGTAGTTGAAAAGGGTAAGTCTGGGGACGAGACAATTGTGAGCCTTAGAATTTATAACAGTTGGGACCTTGGATGCAAGGCCGTCTTGAGTGGATGATTTTACGGTTGGTCTTTGTCGAAGTACTTGGTATGCGTGAAATATATTGTGGGATGATTCCATGGGTAGTGTGAGATGGAAGTGTTAGCTTTCATGACGTAAATTGGTAAGATTGTTCCGGATCGGGGAACAAGAGTTTGGCGCGATAGCGGGTCAACCCACAGCCCAGAATGAGGTGGGGTCAGTTCGAGGTGGTCCCGCCAGGTGGTAGGGTCACGAGGGTGCTAGGTCCAAGTTTAGGTAACCATCGTACGAGTTCGCGGATGTGTTCGACTAGAATCGGATCGTGAAGGACGGGAATGGCCTTGAAGGAATTTGAGGCTAGTAAGGTGACCAAGTTTGGAGGTAGTGACTCCCACGTTTTTGAAACTGAAGTGATAGTATGGTACGTGTACTAGAAAGAGTTCGGGTGTACGAGAAGTGTACGACGAGTAAGGAAAGAAGTGAACATGTGCTAAGAGATGGAAGTGATCATTTTTGTGAAGTAAAGGTGCGAAGAGAGTATCCTTTGGACCAGGAGCGAGAGTTAGTGTTGTTTTACATCTTCGAGGTGATTCCTCGTTGGCTTGGATTTGGGTTTCGCGCGTATGTTATATTATGGCAATGTGTGGCATAGTTGGTTTCGTAAGTATAGTAGTGAAGACTATACCGGCGCATGTACGTTTGGAGACTTAGAAGGAACATTCGGGACGAATGTTTCTAAGGGGGGAAGAATGTTACGCCCCGTAGTTCCAGGGTATGTATGTGAGGACATACGTACGAGAATACGACATAAAAATTGGAAAGGAAGAAAGATGTGATTTTTCGACGGAAAAGGTTCCGGATTTTGTGAAGGAAAAAGGTTCGTTAATGGGAATTGGATTCCCAGATTTGATATTTGGACTTCCTGGATTATATTAGAATTATGGAATTTTATTTCCGGAATTGGTCACGTGGGGCCACTGAGAAATTCTGATTTTGTGGGGCCCACTTTGTTTTAGAGATTTTTAGCATTTCGGATATTTTCGGAAGATGAAATATTTTGGACGAGTAGGGGGGCGACACGTGTCACCCCCTTAGGTGGCCATGTGGGCCGAAATGGTGGGACAAGTGGCTAGACACTTGTCCCTTGGCCGAAATGGCCTTACAAGTGGCAAGCCACTTGTCTTCTTCTTTGTGTAGACACTTGGAGGGTGGGACCCACACACACTTGTCCCCCAATCTCACCACACACTTGCCTTGATCTTGGCCATTGTTTTCTCTATAAATACCCCCCCTTGAGTGCAAGACTTATTCATCCCACACTTAGTTTATTTCCAAGGCAAAAATTCTCCCTCCCTTGTTGTAGTGCTCTCGGCCATGGGCTGTTTTTGGGAGCAAATGTTGTCCAAAAATTCTTAAACTTTTAAGTGTTCTTCCTTAGGGTGTTAGGAAGATTGTGTACCAAGAGTTGGAAAAGATTTCACACCCCTAGCCTAGAAACCTTGCCTTGGCCGAAACTTGCCATAGTTTGAGCCTAAGTGTTCTTCACTTTTTGGAGTTGGATCTTGAAGAGGAGTTGGTTAGGAGCTTCTAAGGGTTGCTTGGAGCAGGTTGGAACGTAAGGAATTGGAGCTAAGCGTTGCTCAGGATCGACTTATTAATCTTGGATAATTTTGGGCTTATCGAGGTAATTATCTTTGTCCCCCTATTGAAATTGGATATTACATATTGTAGTAGTTTAGAATTGAGTATAAGATATATTGGAAGGATGATTATAAAAGAATTGAATCAGATTTACATTGGGTGTATTCTGATGAACTTGTAGTATTATTGTGGGGCGAGGTTGTACACGTCAGGTTAGGCGTGTAACCCTCGAGTTGTTGGCTTGGTAGCGGGCCTTGATAGAGGAGGAGATTTATGTGGTTACGGGGGGGGGGGGAGGTGTTGCCCAATTTTCCGTAGAATAAGGAACCTTGTACTTAGAATTGTTCTACGAAGAGATCTAGAGGTTGATAGACGTTTTGTGACCTTTATACGTTGAAGTTCTACGAGTAACGTATTCTACTTGAAGGGTGGAAAAGGCTAGCAGGGTTATTATACTTTGGAGCGTTTTGCTAATTGTCGATAATCGTCGCGAGGTATGTGAACCTCTTCCTATCCTTTCTAGCATGATTTTTGTGAACTATGTAGTACGGTACACGTACGTGTGCTAAACGAATTTGGTTGGTTTAAAACATAAAGTGTTATATTAGCTTTATGGGAAGTTAGTTATAACGACTTTATGTTGGTAAAAGAATGGTTTGTTGATTTTAGAAGTTGAGAGACTTGATCTTAAAAGATAAGAGACTTAACTTATAAATGACTTTTTGTCACGACCCGAACCCGGGCCCGTGACTGGTGCCTTACCCCGGGCACCCTAGTGATACACCATCAGAGAAAATCAGCGGAAATAAAAACATGAACATGAATTACGAGACATGATAAATAAGCAGGCCAACCAAAACAGTTGCCTTCAGTATATATACATAAATACCCGAACAGTTATCCTTTTTACAGACTCTGCCCACAACAGTACTACAGACCTCTAAGATTTACAACAACTATGACGGGACAGGGCCCCGCCATACCCCTGAATGTACAAGAACCTACAACTCAGGGAAACACATACCAAAAGATAAGCCTCCGAAGGAACGGAGCTTCCCAATATGCTGAAAGGTGATCCTAAAAGCGGGGATCGACAGCCGATGTACCTCTACCTGCGGCATGAACGCAGCCCCCCGAAGGAGGTCAGTACAACAGGTACCAAGTATGTGAAACTGTAAAATACTGTAAATGAAATCATAGCAGTCTATATAAAGCAGGAGACATGTATGATAACCAAACTACAGTATACAACATATAAACAGTCATATTAAGTCAGGGACTCACGCCCTCCAAATCATCACTCGTGCCCGTGGAATTCCTTCCTCACCGCCGGCAGTCTATGATATGATATCCACAAGACAGCAATCCAAATGGGAGCATACCCGTGCGCTACGCATCGTGTCAGTATGTCCAAAAGGAAACAATAAGACAGCATTCCAAATGGAAACATACGCAGCGCTACGATCGTGTCGATATGCCCACAGGAAACAATAAAGCAAAGATTCCAAATGGAAACATACGTGCGCTACGCATCGTGTCGATATGCCCAAAGGAAACAATAAAGCGATATCAAAATGGAAGCATACGTGCGCTACGCATCGTCGGTATGTCCAAAGCGATTAGCAAAGTAACACAATCAGCGAGCGTGCGGTGGAATTTCTTCGTCGCTGACGCGTCCGTAAGTTCTCAACAAGTCAACCGACCCTCTATCGAGAGGCGCGGTAGTATAGAAACACAATTCTTGCACAACAAAGGCTATCACGACAAGCATAGGCAAGTTTCACATCAACAAGCATAGGCAAGTTTCACAACAACAAACATAGGCAGGTTTCACAACAACTCAAAGTACTTTCATTTTTATGCCAAGGTCCGGGTTTTAACCCTAAAGTACTACGCACGTTAAATTCCTTTTAAGAGATTCATTCTTTTTATAAAAGTCACCCGATACCCGTAGTATAAAATAGAGTGACTTACATCTTTTAAGTAAACCAAAACAACTTCCATACTTTCCTTTTTAAAACCAAATGAAGGCAACACTACGCCTTATTTTTAGACCAAAACACTTTTCTTTTTAAAGTCAAGTTACCACATTAAAACCAATGATAAAAACCCTTCTTTTGTTTTCATAAGGTCGTTATAACCAACTTCCCATAAAGTCATATAACACTTTATGTTTTAAACCATTTTAAGATAACACAATGCCTTTCTTTTCCTAAAGTTCGGTTTGCCTAATTTTAATTACACAAGTCTCTTTTAGGAAAGTTTCATAGTTCAATGTCTTAATCTCTTTTAAAACAATTGAGTAACATATATGCCATAAAGTAGTAGGTTATTCTTGTTCATAATCAATCTTATTAAGACCATGATCTAGAAAATGTAATATCATTTTGTCTCATCTTAGCTTCATGCAGATGGAGGTTTCTCTTGGTTTTAATAATACTTAATTATTCAATACATTTCCCTTTATTAACGCTTGTAATGGTTTGTCGATACACATTCGATTTCAAATCGAGAAACATTAGTCCTTCCAAAAAAACCAAGTACTCATTACTCACGAATGAGGTTTCACACAAACATCCATATTAAGTCAATTCTCTTAACTTATAAACCATTAAACCATTCTTTTTATCTCTCTTATGGCGTTACACCTAACTTTTCATAAAGCTGGTATAACTTTTATGTTTTCAAACCAAGTATACACTTCTTCCAAAAAGGTTTCTTAATCTCTTAGAATACTTGAGGTTCTTTTACATCAAGTCGGTTATAAGTCAAATCGCTTATCTTTTAAAAATCACAAAGCATTTCTCATTTACATAGAGTTGTTATAACACTTTATGTTTAAAGGCAATCAAATACATTTAACACGTATGCGTCTAGTACTACATAGTTATACACATATCATGCTAGAACAGATAGGAAGAGGTTCACATACCTCGCGACAGTATCGACTAATAGCAAAACGCTCCAGTACCCCAAACCGTGCTACACTCTCGGTCAGCGGATCACTCCACACGTAGTACTACAACCTATAGAGGCCACAAAGCGCCTATTAATATCTTTTAGATCGGCGTAGAATATTCTACGAGAAAATTCGGCCTCCCCGCAACAGCGTAAATCTCTCTCTCTATCGGCGGCTACCAAGCCAACCGGGGGTTAACACGCCTAACCGGGCGTGTACAAATTCTATTACACAAGTAATGCTACCAAGTCTCATGTCTGATACACTATGTAATTACGATTCGATTCTCTTCTTTAAATTCAGGCTTAAGTCGCAAGACATTGCCGTAAGTATTATTCAGGCTTAAGTCAAAAGACATTGCCGCACAATTATAATGTTCATTACTATATATAGTATACTTCAACTATATATTCCTACAACATGTAATTCCCAATTACAATAGAAGGTCAAGAGTGTTTACCTCGATAAGCCCAAAATTATCCGAGTATATATGTCGATCCTGAGCAAGGTTTAGCTCCTACTCCGGGCACTCCAATCCGCTCCAAACAACCCTTAGAAGTTCTAACCAACTTCTACTTAAAATACTTCAACCAACTATGAAGATTTCCTTAGGGTTTCGGTTTGAGACTAAAAGGACAAAAGGTAGTATTTCCGGGCTCTACGTATAGAGGTAACTTTGGGAATACTACAAGGTATTTGGGCCAAGGTATTTGGACATAACAACAATACTAGGAGAGTATTTCTATACCACAACAAGGGGTATTTATACGAGACAACTAGGCTAGGGGGGGGGTATGTACCCCACGGCCAAGCCTCTGAGGGAGGGTGGGTTTGGCGAGGGCCTTCAAGAGGGGAGGGTGTGTGGTGGACGAGATCACAAGAGGGAGAGGGAGGTTTGAGACTTAGAAAGATTGCTCAATTTTTGGATGAAGAAAGTTCATCACTTAGAGGGGTATTTATAGGTCAAGTGAAGGCCAACCAATGGCCAAGATGAAGACAAGTGCATAGCAAGTGTAAGGCCAAGATTTAGCCATGTGCTACCTTATCCATCTACACAAAAATATCCTACCTAACCCTTGACCAAAATTTCACACCAAAAACGTGCAAGACTTGGCCAATTGCCGTCAACCTCTTCAATGTGAGGTGACACATGTCACCCTCCGTTGGTCCAAAATGTTTCGTCTCTCGAGAAAAATCCGCAAAAATTATTAATGACATATCCGAATTTTCCTTCGAAAGTCGTGGAAACGTTTCGCCGAAAACGACTCCTTTCGGGTGTTGTGTACAAATTTCGAAACTAGCCAACTTTAAGGCTCAAATTGTATACGTACGCCCTCACGTACATACTCTGGAAATACGGGGTATAACACTTTTTATGAAGTGTTAAGGACATAAAGGGTGTTAATAAGTTGTGAAACCGCATTCATGAGTAATGGGTACTTGATCTTAAAAAGGATAATGTTATATTGATTTCGGAAATGAGAATAAGTATCGAACAAACCACTGCAGCGTTAATAAAGGAAAATGTATTGACAAATAAATTATATTAAAACAAGTAGAATTCTCCATCTGCATAGAAGCTAAGATAAGACAAAATTGTATTACATTTTTTAGATCATGGCTGCTTTAATAAGATTGTTATAAACAAGAATAAACTACTCACACATAAGGCATATGTTACTCAAATTGTTTTAAAAGAGATTACGTTGTTAAGTGATTAAGACTATGAACTATGAAATCTTTCGAAAATAAGAGACTTGAGTATTTGAAATTATGCAACTTGAACTTTTGGAAAAGAATGTTGTTACTTGATTTTAAAAAGGAAAGTGTTTTGGTTTAAAAAGGAGGGCATGATATTGCCTTAGTTTGATTTAAAAGGAAAGCATGGTATTATCTTAATATGTCTTAAAAGGGGGTTTAAATGTTATGACCGATTCTACCTCGAGTCCCATGAGATGGGCCGAGATATGACGATTTTACATTGAGTCCCATGAGATGGGCCGAGATATGACGATTTTACATCAAGTCCCATGAGATGGGCCGAGACATGACGATTTTACATCGAGTCCCATGAGATGGGCCGAGACATGACGATTTTACATCGAGTCCCATGAGATGGGCCGAGACATGACGATTCCACCTCGAGTCCCATAGGATGGGCCGAGACATGTTATACGTGTTATACCCCGTAGTCCCAGGGTATGTATGCGAGGACGTACGTACGAGAATACGACAGAAAGATTGGAAAGGAAGAAAGAGGCGATTTTTCCACGGAAAAGTTTCCGGTTTTTGTGAAGGAAAAAGGTTCGTTAATGAGAATTGGATTCCCAGATTTGGTATTCGGACTTCCTGGAATATTAGAGAATTATGGAATTTTATTTTCGAAAATGGTCACGTGGGGCCCAGGAGAAATTCTGATTTTGTGGGGCCCACTTTGTTTTCGAGATTTTGGCCATTATGGATATTTTCGGAAGATGTTTTATTTTGGGCCAATAGGAGGGTGACACGTGTCACCCCCGCCTAGGTGGCTTGGCCGAATGGCCTTTGTGCACAACACCCGGTTAGAGTCGTTTTTCGACGAAACGTTTTACATAACTTGCGAGGGGAAAATTCCGGCTATGTCTTTTCTTATTTTTGCGGATTTTTCCGAGAAACGAAACATTTTGGACCAACGGGAGGGTGACATGTGTCACCCTCACATTGGAAGCAAGTGGGGCGGCTTAGGGCCGATTGGTGGGCAAGTTGTGGGTAGATATTTGTGTAGATATTTGTGAGGGTTTTAAGGAGTAGGGACTAGGGGGCACTTGGGCATATCTTGGCCCTACACTTGCCTAGCACTTGGCTAGATCTTGGCCATTGGTTGGCCTTGGCTTGTTATAAATACCCTCTGGGTTGAAGACTTCTTCATCCAAAATGCCTAAGTCTTGAGAGCCTTCCTCCCCTTTCGTGAGGCCCCTTGGCCGAGAGTTCCCCACAGTGGGGTAGGCGAGGGTAGCCACCCCACTCCTGTGGTGTGGCGTGGGGTACCCCACTGCTAGTTTGTTTTCATATAATACCCCATCTTGGTAGAAATACTCTCAAAAGTATTGTTATAATGCCCAAATTACCTTAGCGTATACCTTGTTGTATTCTAAGGTTATACCTATCTGAAAAGCCGTAAATACTATTATACTTCCGTCGATCAAAACCGAAACCCTAGGAAAATCTCCATAGTCCGTTGGAGTGTTGTGTAGAAGTTGGTTAGAACTTCTAAGGGTGGTTTAGAGCGGGTTGGGCGCCTGAGTTCGAGCTAAACGATTGCCGGGATCGACTTTATATTTGGATAATTATGGGCTTAGCGAGGTAAATATCTTGTCCTTTTGTAATTGGATATTACATGTTGTAGGAAAATATAGTTAAAGTATACTATATATATAATCAACATAGCTTGTGGCAATGTCCTTGGACTTAAGCTCAAGAATCGAATCTGTTTTACATAGGGTGTATTCAGATGAGACTTGTGTAGTAATCTTGTGGAGTAGAATTGTACGTTCGGGTTAGATGTATAACCCACTGGTTGGCTTGATAGCCGGCCCGATAGAGAGGAGATTTACGCTGTTGCGGGAGGTCTTTGCGAATTTTACGTAGAATGTTCTACGATGTTAATAAAGCGCGCTTGTGGCCTTATAGGTTGAAATGCTACGTGTGGAATGATCCACTTGACTTAAGGAGTAGCCGATGTTTGGGCGTTTTGCTATTAGTCGATACTCGCCGCGAGGTATGTGAACCTCTTCCTATCTTTTCTAGCATGATTGTTGTGAACTATGTAGTACGGTGAGCGTACGTGTGTTAAGTGATTTGGTTGGTTTAAAACATAGGGTGTTATAATAGCTTTATGGGAAGTTAGTTATAACGACCTTATGTAAGTGAAAATGGTTTCTTGATGTTAGAAGTTAAGAGACTTGATCTTATAAGATAAGAGACTTAACTTATTTGTTTTAATGTGAATCTTGTGTGAAACCTCATTCGTGAGTAATGAGTACTTGGTTTTAAAGGAATAATGTTTCTTGATTTGAAATCGTAATGTGTATCGACAGCACCAACTGCAGCGTTAATAAAGGAAAATGTATTGAATAATGATGTGTTGTATTAAAACCAGTAGAAACCTCCATGCATGAAGCTAAGATGAGACAAAATGATATTACATTTTCTAGATCATGGTCTTTGTAATAAGATCGTTATAAACAAGAATAAACTACTCATATATGACATATGTTACTCAATTGTTCTAAAAGGAATCAAGTGATTAAGTTTGGGAACTATGAAACCATTTGAAAATAAGAAGCTTGAGTAATTGAAACTAGGCAAGCTGGAACTTAGGAAAGGAATGTTGTTACTTGATTTTGAAAAGGAAGATGGGTTGGTCATTCTAATACTACGTATCGGGTGACTTTTATAAAAGTAATGGATCTCTTTTAAAAGAACTTAACGATGTAGTACTTTGGGGTTAAAAACCGGACTATGGCATAAAATGAAAGTACTTTGAGTTGTGTGAAACTTGCCTATGCTTGTTGTTGTGAAACTTGCCTATGCTTGTGATGATAGTCTTTATTGTACAAACGTTGTGTTTCTGTGTTCCGCGTCTCTCGATAGAGGTCGGTTGGTCGTTGAGAACTTACTTGGGCGTCTTGCGTGTGACGGAGAAATTCCGCAGTGCGTTCTCGCTGATAGTATTATTGTTGTTAATCGCTTTGGACATACCGACACGATCGTAGCGCTGCGGGTATGCTTCCATTTTGGTTAAGGTCTTGTGGTTAATCGCTTTGGATATCGACACGATCGTAGCGCACGGGTATGTTTCCATTTTGATTATCGCCTTGTGATTTCCCTTTGGACATATCGACACGATCGTAGCGCTGCGGGTATGCGTCCATTTGGAATGTTGTCTTATTGTTTCCTTTCGACATACCGACACGATCGTAAGCGCGCGGGTATGCTTCCATTTGGATTCTTTGTCTTGTTGTTGAGGTCACATGGACATGTCTACCGATGCAGAATTCGGGGCATGTGGCCATGGGACATTGGTATTATTGTTGCATCATGGACATGTCTACACCGTCGAGATTCCGCATCGCGCCATAATGCGAACTGATTTATGTTGTGGGCGTGAGACCCATAGTTATATTGGAGTGATGATCGTTTTATGTTGTGATCGTAGTTTGGTTATCATACATGTCTCTGCTTTATATAGACTACTATGATTTCATTCTGATGATTTATTTTTAGTTTCACATACTTTTTGTTATGCTTGACCTCGCCCGAAGTGGCGTATAAGAGGCGAGCCTCTCACTCGAATGTGCCCAACCGTGGCTCTCCGTATGGCACGTCTGAGAAGGTCCAAACCTCGTGGATCGCAAGCAGCCGGTACACTTTGTAAGTCGCTGAGAAGGTTAATGCCTCGAGCAGCCGGCCTGATTACAAAGTGGTATCAGGCGATTAATCCTCGGAAAGTGTCTACAGACCGTATCCAAGAGAGTCTTGATTATCGGGTGTTGTGCACCACACCAATAATCGTGAGGCTATAGGATATTTAGGATTGGTTTCTATTCTTCTCACTCGAGATCGTGCCTTAGAGTCGTGTTGTAAGTTGGACCTCGACGAAATTATTTCCTTATCGTTATGCCTCGCGTAGGCAACCCGCCCGGGAGGGCAAAGCGGAGGAGGCTGCGAGTAGAGTTCAGAGGGTGGCGAGGCGGGCCAAATCATTACCTAGGGTAGTGCTTCATTCGGGATTTCTGCGACGTCACTAGCCCCAAAGAGTTTTAGCATGGCGGCGGTTCTCTGCGGCCATGATATGTGAACCTTCGCCCACGGCCAGAACCGAGAATATAGATTGCAAGAGACAACCTTGTTACTAGCTATGGATTTGGCTACGAGAGTACCGATGTATCGCGAGTCTTGATGACTACCTAAGAGAAGGTTGTGCAAGAGTAATCCTTCGATTAGGCTTGGCATGGCACGTGTGCGGGCTTATGCGCAGCAAGAGAAACGTGAGATCGGCGGGTTAACCAGGGCGAGAAGAGGGCGAGCGGCAAGGTCCTTGGTAACTTTCAAGGTGAGTATACCTTAAGTGCTATGTTACGATAGCGGTGTGTTAGTTGTGATTAGAAATCATGGTGGGTTAACCGAGTAAGATTTTGGAGGATAGAAAGTGTGAGCCTTAGAGCTTTATACGCAAAGACCTTAGAGGTAAGGCCCTCTCGGGTAGTGAGGTATGTTTATGTTTGACCCTGAGAGGAGTGCATAGTGCGTGAGCCGTGTTTGGGATAAGTCCACATGTAGTATGAAATGAAATAGGGTAGTTGAGCTAAGAAGACCGCTAGGTTTTCGTAACGTGTTTAGTAAGATTGTTCCTTGGGAGATGGTATTTTGCGCCTTAGGGTCGGGTTGAGGCTACGTGCGGGTCAACCCGCGGGAGGGTTGGTGGTGGGGGCAGGTTGTGGTGGTCCCTGGTGGTGTTAGGGTCCGGAGGGTGTTATGCCCATGGTTAGTTAGCCGTGCAAGTTCGTGGATGCGTTCGACCGGTGGTCGGGCGATGGGCGACTATCGTGTTCTTCGGTCAGGGTCGTTCCCTCGGCAGTGTTGATGTTATCTGAAAAGGTTGTGAGGTTGCACGGGGTGCCTACCTTCACCTTATGACGGACAGTGGAGCCCAGGGTACGGCTGTTTCTCTTTCTGGGAGTTTGTACCAGGCAGGGCTAGGAACTCAGGTGAGTCTCCGTATCGCATTCGCCCTCGGGCCAGTGTTTTGATTTCAGGGGTAGCTGTGAGGATCGTTGTCTCCGGTTGGGGGAGTGTTTAAGCTACCATTTCAGTGTTCGGATGTCGTCTTGTGACGCCTTGTAGGGGCAGAAATGCAAGTTGCCGGTCGATTGGTTCGATGTTGGCAGGGTTCAGATAGTTGGTTCAGGCTTGTTCCAGCAGACTGTGGATAGTGAGAAGCTTGTCTAGAAGAAGTTCTGGCAGCTCAGAGGAATCGTGCGGATAATCGGCGACGACGCTTAGAGTTCAGGTTGACGGTCGGTCTTCTTGAAAGTACCACCCCGGACAGGGTGTGACGAGTTTTAGGCGGCCGTGTCGAATGTGGTAAGAGTTCGAGTGTCACGAGATCCTCGAGATCATGGCGACCGGTACCATTTGTTGGGTCGTCGGAGCAAGGCTCGCGACAAAGTGACAAAAGTGGTATCAGTGACTAAGGAAGTATATTTTGACCCCGGGAAGAGGTATTTGTGGTGATATAGAGGTGTTTTCCTCGTAGACTTGGATATAAGTATGTTGCGCAGTATTTACGTGGCGGGCATGGCAGATTGTTTCGTAAGTATAGTAGTGAAGACTATCTTGGCGCCGCGTTTGTTTTGAGACTTAGAAGGAACATTCGGACGAATGTTTCTAAGGAGGAAGAATGTTATACCCGTAGTCCCGTGGTATGTATGCGAGGACGTGCGTGCGAGAATACGGCGTAAAGATTGGAAAGGAAGAAAGAGGCGATTTTCCACGGAAAAGTTTCCGTTTTGTGAAGGAAAAAGGTTCGTTAATGAGAATTGGATTCCCAGTTTGGTATTCGGACTTCTGGAATATTAGAGAATTATGGAATTTTATTTTCGAAAATGGTCACGTGGGGCCCACGGAGAAATTCTGGTTTTGTGGGCCCACTTTGTTTTGAGATTTTGGCCATTATGGATATTTTCGAAGATGTTTTATTTTGGGCCAATAGGAGGGTGACACGTGTCACCCCGCCTAGGTGGCTTAGTAGGAATGGCCTTTGTGCACAACACCTTGTTAGAGTCGTTTTTCGATAAACGCTTTACATAACTGCGAGGAAAATTCGCTATGTCTTTTCTTATTTTTGCGGATTTTTCCGAGAAACGAACATTTTGGACCAACGGGAGGGTGACATGTGTCACCTCACATTGGAAGCAAGTGGGCGGCTTAGGCGATTGGTGGGCAAGTTGTGGGTAGATATTTGTGTAGATATTTGTGAGGGTTTTAAGGAGTAGGGACTAGGGGCACTTGGGCATATCTTGGCCTACACTTGGCTAGATCTTGGCCATTGGTTGGCCTTGGCTTGTGCTATAAATACCCTCTGGGTTGAAGACTTCTTCATCCAAAATGCCTAAGTCTTGAGAGCCTTCCCCTCCCCGCACCGTGAGGCCCCCTTGGCGAGAGTTCCCCAGTGGGGTAGGCCGAGGGTAGCCACCCTCCTTTGTGGTGTGGCGTGGGGTACCCACTAGCCTAGTTTGTTTTCATATAATACCCCCCCTCTTGGTAGAAATACTCTCAAAAGTATTGTTATAATGCCCAAATTACCTTAGCCGTATACCTTGTTGTATTCTAAGGTTATACCTATACGAAAAGCCAGAAATACTATTATACTTCCGTCGATCAACAGAAACCACAGGAAAATCTCCATAGTCCGTTGGAGTGTTGTGTAGAAGTTGGTTAGAACTTCTAAGGGTGGTTTAGAGCGGGTTGGAGCGCTCGGAGTTGGAGCTAAACGATTGCCCAGGATCGACTTTATATTTGGATAATTATGGGCTTAGCGAGGTAAATATCTTGTCCCCCTTTTGTAATTGGATATTACATGTTGTAGGAAAATATAGTTAAAGTATACTATATATATATAACTGAACATAGCTTGTGGCAATGTCCTTGGACTTAAGCCTGAAGAACTGAACTGTTTTTACATAGGACTGTATTACAGTAGACTTGTGTAGTAGTACTGTGGAGTAGAATTGTACCCGTTCGGGTTAGATGTATAACCCCCCCCTGGTTGGCTTGATAGCCGGCCCCGATAGAGGAGGAGATTTACGCTGTTGCGGGGGGGGGGAGGTGCTGCCGAATTTTCTGTAGAATGTTCTACGATGTTAATAAGCGCCTTGTGGCCTTATAGGTTGAAATGCTACGTGTGGAATGATCCACTTGACTTAAGGAGTAGCCGACTGTTTGGAGCGTTTTGCTATTAGTCGATACTCGTCGCGAGGTATGTGAACCTCTTCCTATCTTTTCTAGCATGATTGTTGTGAACTATGTAGTACGGTAGACGTACATGTGCTAAGTGATTTGGTTGGTTTAAAACATAGGGTGTTATAATAGCTTTATGGGAAGTTAGTTATAACGACCTTATGTAAGTGAAAATGGTTTACTGATGTTAGAAGTTAAGAGACTTGATCTTATAAGATAAGAGACTTAACTTATTTGTTTTAATGTGGATGTTTGTGTGAAACCTCATTCGTGAGTAATGAGTACTTGGTTTTAAAGGGATAATGTTTCTTGATTTCGAAATCGAATGTGTATCGACAGGACCAACTGCAGCGTTAATAAAGGAAAATGTATTGAATAATGATGTGTTGTATTAAAACCGGTAGAAACCTCCATCTGCATAGAAGCTAAGATGAGACAAAATGATATTACATTTTCTAGATCATGGTCTTTGTAATAAGATCGTTATAAACAAGAATAAACTACTCACATATATGACATATGTTACTCAATTGTTCTAAAAGGAATCAAGTGATTAAGTTTGGGAACTATGAAACCATTTGAAAATAAGAAGCTTGAGTAATTGAAACTAGGCAAACGGAACTTAGGAAAGGAATGTTGTTACTTGATTTTGAAAAGGAAGATGGGTTGGTCATTCTAATACTACGGTATCGGGTGACTTTTATAAAAGTAATGGATCTCTTTTAAAAGAACTTAACGATGTAGTACTTTGGGGTTAAAAACCCGACTATGGCATAAAATGAAAGTACTTTGAGTTGTGTGAAACTTGCCTATGCTTGTTGTTGTGAAACTTGCCTATGCTTGTGATGATAGTCTTTATTGTACAAACGTTGTGTTTACGTGTTTCGTCTCTCGATAGGTCGGTTGGTAGTTGAGAACTTACTTGGGCGTCTTACGCGATGTGGAGAAATTCCGCAGTGCGTTCGCGATAGTATTATTGTTGTTAATCGCTTTGGACATCGACCACGATGCGTAGCGCACGGGTATGCTTCCATTTTGGTTCAGGTCTTGTGTTTAATCTCTTTGGATAAACTGACACGATGATTAGCTCACGGGTATGTTTCGATTTTGATTATCGCCTTGTGATTTCCCTTTGGACATACTGACACGATGCGTAGCGCACGGGTATGCGTCCATTTGGAATGTTGTCTTATTGTTTCCCTTTGGACATACTGACACGATGCGTAGCGCACGGGTATGCTTCCATTTGGATTGGTGTCTTGTTGTTGAGGTCACATGGACATGTCTACACGATCTGAATTCGGGGCATGTGGCCATGGGACATTGGTATTGTTGCATCATGGACATGTCTACACCGTCTGATTCCGGCATGCGCCATAATGAGAACCTTATTGATGTTGTGGTCGTGAGAACCATAGTTATATTGGAGTTTTGACTGTTTTATGTTGTGAACTGTATTTTTTTTATCATACATGTATCCTTCTTTTTATAGACTTTTATGATTTCATTTCTGATTTATTTTTAGTTTCACATACTGCATTTGTTGTCGACCTCCTTGGGGTGCGTTCATGCCGCGAGTTGAGGTACATCGATCGTTGATCCTAGCTCTCGTGGTCACGATTCGGCGTTTGGGAAGCTCCGTTTCTCGGAGGCTTATCGGTGGTATAGTCCCGCCGTCGTAAGTGTTTACATTCGGGGTTTGGCGGGGCCCTGTCGCCATTGTGGTCGTATCATTCTTAGAAGTGCAGGTAATCGTTGTGGGCGGGGTTGGTAAAAGGATTAAAGCCGTTCATTTGTAAAAGAGTTGATGGTTATATATATGCCGTAAGGCAAGTTTCCTGATTATTGTTTATATTTCTGTTATCTCATGTTGTTGTTTTACGTTCCGCTGATTACTCTGATGTTGTGTCACTAGGGTGCCCGGGGTAAGGCACCAGTCACGGGCCCAGTTTCGGGTCGTGACAATACGTATCATACGATTTATACCTAGACTGCCGGCAGTGAGGAAGGAGTTCCACGGGCATGAGGGATGCCTTTGAGGGCGTGAGTCCCTAACTTGACACGACTGTTTTTTTGTAGTGAACTGTAGTTTGGTTATCATACATGTCTCCTGTTTTTATAGACTGTCATGATTTCATTTACAGTATTTTCAGTTTCACATACTTGGTACCTGTTGTACTGACCTCCTTCAGGGGGCTGCGTTCATGCCGCAGGTAGAGGTACATCGGTTGTGGATCCTCGCTCATAGGATCACAGTTCCGCGGGTTGGGAAGCTCCGTTTCTCCGGAGGCTTATCTTTGGTATAGTCCCCTGTCATTGTAAGTACTTGTACATTCAGGGGTATGGCGGGGCCCTGTCCCGTCATAGTTATGTTTACATTCTTAGAAGTGCATGTAATCTTGTTGTGGGCAGGGTTTGTAAAAGGATTTAACTGTTCGGTTTGATATATATATACAGGAAGGTAACCGTTTTGGTTAGCCTGTTTCTTACTTTATGTCTTGTCTCATGTTTTAGTTTTTATTTCCGCTGATTTTCTCTGATGTTGTATCACTAGGGTGCCCGGGGTAAGGCACCAGTCGCGGGCCCGAGGTCGGGTCGTGACATAAGGTCTCTTGTTCTACGAAAATTTGGCAGCAGTTCCTTTGTTTCTATGTACTTTTCCACCTTTTTCCAAGGCCCGAAATCAACAACCAAATCGTCACATTTGAGGCACAACCAACAGCTAACCAAGGGGATTACACGACTAACAGGACGTGTAAAATTCTGCCCCACAATTCATATAAAACAGTCCAATATTTTTAAGGGCATTCGGCCACAACAACAACAAATCCTAAGTCCTTCTCCTTAATTCCTTTTCAATCCAAGTTGTTAAGTCTAACATGTCATATAGTCACAACTAGTTGTAACAATTATAATCCCTTATTTAACTAGCATGCGACGATTGTAACTATCGATCAATTTGAATTTTAATTTCAAGGGCTAAACATGCTAGTTTCGGATTTGCTTCCAAATATTCCATAACACTTATCAATCTCCATTATATATCTCATGCTTGCTAATTTATATAACTAAAACAACATGTAATCTTTAATCACTAAGACGATAAGATTGTTACCTTGATAAGCCCAAAAATAACTCCAAGATTCAAAGTCGTTCCTTAGAAACATAGCTCCCATCCTTTACGCCCAGTCCGCTATTTGAAGCTCTTAGAAGTTCATAAACAACTTCCCTTCACTTTCCAATCAAAACTTATGAAAACAACTTAGGTTTCATATTGCGACTCATGTAAAAACGTAGCTTTTCCGGGATCTTTGTATTGAGATATCCTTATAATACCCCTAGGAACCTTGGGTTTAAGTATTGTGAATTATGAACGACAAACGAATTTTTTTTTGTGTGAGGGAGATGCTATTGCCGAGAGCTCAAGAATGAGCAAGAACAATGTGAAATTTTTCTAAGTGTTGTGAGCTAGTCTTGCAACTAGTGTAGTAATATACTACTTTCAAGGGCCAAGATTAAAACACTTGTGTGGCTAGGATGAAGGAAATTAAATATCTTTTATCAACTTGACTAGTTGACTTGGTCAATTATCTCAAGCTTGATCATCCACTTGACTACTTAACATTGGTCACTTGACCAATTAACCTTGGGCATTTGACCACTTAAACTTGGTCCAAATTTTGACCAAGCCCATGTGTGGGGGGGGGGGGGTGACACGTGTCTCCCTCCCATTCGTTATAATATTTAGTTCCCGACATTTTCATAATTCCGATACATTCTACAAGTCTCAAATCTTAAAGTCCTGTTTTCTTACGTACGTTCTTATATACATGTCATGAAATTCCGGGGTGTAACACTCTATCCCTATTCTACCAGCAATAAGAGGAGATATATAGGACAAAGTAGAACCCGGATCTATCAAAGCATATACGTCACAACATGAAACCAATAATGTATCTGTGACGACATCCGGTGACTCCTCCTGGTCCTGACGGCTGGATAGCATATATGCGGTTCTGAGGACCGCTGGAACTAGGACCCTTGCCACGACCTCTGCCGCGACCTGCTAGTCCATGAGCACCCAGCCCTCCGGGGAGAGTAACCACAGGAGATGAAGACCTGACAAACGACCCTGTAGGCTGAACCCTACCATCTGCGCTACCTCTGGTCGGACAATCCCTCGAAAAATGGCCCTGCCGGCCGCAAGAGAAACAAGCTCCCAAAGCACTACAACAATTCCCGACATGGAATTTACCGCATCGGCCACACCGAGAGGGGGGTGGTCTCGATCGGTTAAGATCTCTGCCTTCTTGGAAACCCGAAGTTCTGGAGCCACGACCGGCCACGAATACCGGACGTCTGAAGGCGTGAAGGAGTACTGCATCTTGGCTGAGGTGCATATCTAGCCTGCTGCTGAGGTTGTCCGCCTCGAAAGTTACCAAAGGACCCTGCTGTCTTGGCCCTCTTATGCTGATCTCGGTCATTTCGTCGACCTCTACGTTCCTCAGTCCCCTGTGCATAAGCCTGCATGCGGGCAATGTCCATGCCCGGCTGAAGAGCTACCCCGTGCAACCCTCCGCTAGATAATCATCAAGCCCCGTGACATAGCGATGCACTTTATCCTCCATGTCTGCCACTAGAGTGGGGGCATACCGAGCCAAAGAGTCGAACTCTATGTTGTACTCCCGAACCGTCCTCCCATTCTGCCTCAACATCATAAACCTATCCACCCGGGCTCTCCTCATCTGCGGAGGCAAAAAGTGGTTAAGAAACGCCTTTGAGAACTCGTCCTAACCAACTGAAAGCGCATGCTCCCCCCGGGACAATTCCCATGAATCAAACCAGTTGACTGCAATATCACGCAGCCGATGAGAACCCAATACCACTGACTCTGCATCTGAGGCCTTGATCACCTTCATGATCCGCTGCAACTGTCGAATAAACTCCTGAGGATCATCCTCAGTTTTTGATCCATAGAACTCTGGTGGATTGCAACTCAAGAAGTTCTGAAGCCTCAAACTATCGGTTCTGGGGTGCACCACCGGTACTACCGAAACCACCGACTCCCGTCTGTCCTCATGCCTCGCCATGATCCTAGCTAGTAACTGGGTCATCTCTTTGTAACCCATATCCTCTGCTTATGGCCGTGAGACTGGAGGCTCAGGTACTGTGGCCTCAGTAGCTATTGCCGCTGCTCTAAACTCTTCTGGGGTGGAGGCGTCGTAGAACTTACCGTCTGATGCACTATCTCAGGCAATGACTGGGCCTGTGCCCTAGTAACCCTCTGAGTCCCACTAGCAGCTCCCTAGGTTGCCTTGCCCTTCTGGGTCGCGGTTGCCTTGCGTGGAGGCATAACTGGTACATAAGAATATGTCAGAGGGAGTCCAACCTATAACACAACTCTATTGCACGATCTCAGAGTGAGAAGAATGGAAACCAATCCTAAATATCCTGTAGCCTCCTGATTATAGGTGTGGTGCACAACACGCCGATAATCAAGACTCTACTAGATACGGTCTGTAGACACTTTTCGAGGACTAACTGCTCTGATACCACTTTTGTCACGACCCAACCTCGGGCCCGCAACTGGTGCCTTACCCGGGCACCCTAGTAGATATACATCAGAGAAAACCAGCAGAATAAACTCATAGACATGGAACAATGTAGAATAGGAAACAGGCTAACTGATAAGGTCGCCTTTCAACATATATATAAAATATCAACAAGCCCGAACAGTTATATCTTTTACAAACCCAACCCAAACAACAGGACTACAGACCTCTAAGATTTTTTGACATAACAACTATGACGGGACAGGGCCCCGCCATACCCCTGATTGTACATGTACCTACAATGTCAGGAAACCATACCAAAAGATAAGCCTCCGGAGAAACGGAGCTTCCCAAAATGCAGAATTGTGATCCTATGAGCGAGGATCAACAACCAGTGTACCTCTACCTGTGGCATGAGCGGCCCGAAGGAGAGTCGATCTGATAGGTACCAAGTATGTGGCCAGAAATCTTGTAATGAAATCACAATAGTCTAATAATAAATCCAGAGACATGTATAATAAACCAATTAACAGTACACTGTGCCATAGTGTATATGAGAGTAAATAAGTGTAACTTTGCCGGTTCTAAATAGGAAGCCGATAATCAAACTAGGGTCATTCGCCCATAGTATCATTGTGCAAATCATGTTCTGGACTCTCTAGTCCGCATAGGTCGCGTGGACCCGCATGAGGTACTCCTCGCATCGGGGGAAGCAAACCCGCGGAATGTGACACATAGGACCCTGTCCCGCATGAGCCCCTTGGACTCGCATGAGGGTATTCCTCGCATAGGACCCCGTCCCGCATGAGCCCCTTGGACCCGCATGAGGTACTCCTCGCATCGGGGGGAGCAAACCCGCGGAATATGAACAACGCAATATGGCCAGGGGGTTGACCCCATAATAAATGATATAATACAAGCGCAACCGGCTATCGTAAACAACATAGGCAAATTAAGAAAACTCCCTTAACATAAAAGTCTCAAGACACTAATACTCGTTGTATCAAGACACGTTCACTTATCAAACCAAGTTACTACACCTTCAGAAAATCATTACAAGGCCTTTAAAATCAAGTAAGTTAATTGTTCTTTTATCCTCCTAAAGTCGTTATAACTAACTTATCATAAAGCTATTATAACACTTATGTTTTAAGCAATTCAAAACAATCACATTCATTTGGGAAACCAAGAGAACTTATTCTTTTAAAACCAAGTATCAATTTTTTTCCGAATAATGATTCATAACTTTTTAGAATACTTCAAGGCTCTTAAGATTTAGAAGTCAAGTCAAGGACATCAAAATGAAACCGAATTCATTTAACACACGTACGTCTACCGTACTATATATTTCATAATAATCATGCTCAAGATGATAGGAAGAGTTCACATACCTCCTCGGCTTAATCCACTTGCCAAGTCGAATATGCCGCACGTAGAATATCAACCTATAATAACCATAACACGTCCATCAACTTCTAGTTTTCATCGTAGAGTATTTCTAAGCATAAGGTCTCTTATTCTACGGAAAATTGGGTAGCACTTCCCCTGTTTCTACGTACTTTTCCACCTTTTTCAAGGCCCGAAATCAATAACCAAATGCCACTTTTAAGGCGCAACAATTCAGCAAGTCCAAGGGGATTACACGCCTAACTGGACGTGAAAAATTCAGCCCCTTAATCTACCAAACTGTCCATTAAAACTAGTCCAAAGTCCAATGTAAAAATAGTCCATTAGTCCACTAATACAATCCATTAGTCCAGTCCTTTAGTTGGTGTTCTTGGCCAACTACTGCAATCAAAACTGTCCAGTTTTCGGCTAGCATGCCAAAATTGTTTCATTACTTCTTTATAATTCCAACTTATATTCCAATCTTTATATAAGTTATATTAACTTGTTTATCAACAAGATTCCTTCATGTCAACAAGTAATAGGTAATATTTTAACAACTTTAATGGCTAGCATGCCAATTTTTCGGTTTTAACATCTTAATAAGGTCCAAATCTTTTCAATCTTCCTTCCACATATCACATACTCATGTATATACTACTATAACATGTAATCTCCAATTACATTAGAAGGACAAAGATTATTACCTCAATAAGCCCAAAATTTTCCAAGATTATAAGTCGATCTTTAGGAGTCTTAGCTCCTATTCCTTACGTTCCAATCCACTCCAAGCAACCCTTAGAAGTTCCTATCCAACTTCTCTTAAAACTTCATCCAAAAATATGAAGATCACTTTAGGGTTTCATTTTGCGACTATCGGATTAACGTAGTATTTCCGGGATTTTTGTGTTGGGATATCCTTAGAACACTACTAGGGACACTTGGTTTAAGTATTGGGATTAATCAACAACAATTGAAGAATTGTTCTTCAATAAGGGGGGGGGGGGGGGTGCCGAGAGTCTCAAAGGGGAGGGAGTATATTTCTTGAAATTTTCTAAGTGTTGAAGTCTTCAACCTCTAGGTGTGTATATATAAGACAATCAAGGGCTAGGATTAAAGCAAGTGTGTGGTTGAGATTGGGGACAAGTGTGTGTAGGTCCCACAAGCCACTTGTCCAACAAATAACTTGGGACACTTGGCTTGCCACTTGTTCCACACTTTCTCGCCCAACATGGGCCACATGGGGGTGACACGTGTCGCTCTCCTATTGGTCCAAAATATCGGAAATCTTGTAGGCCCCCCAAAACGTAAAATTTCTCGGGTGGGCCCTACATGACCAAATCTGGAAATAAAATTCCATAATTCTTATAAATCCTATAAGTCTTAAATACCAAAATTGAGAATCCAATTCCCAATAATAAACCTTTTTCCTTCACGAGGTTCGAAATATTTTTCGTAGAAAAAAGAAATCTTTCTTCCTTTTCAAACTTAAGGTAGCATTCTCTTACGTACGTCCTCATATACATACCCTGAAACTATGGGGTGTAACAATTTATTTGAAAGTTATGAGACATAGTAGAAAGTATATGAGACTTTACTTGAAGGTATATGAGACCTTACTTGAAAGTATATGAGATTTGATTAGATGAAGTATAAGAGACTTGATTTATATGAAGTATAAATGACTTGATTTTGGGAAAGAAGAAGTAACTTGATTTAAAGGTATATGTTACATTATTTGAAAAGAATAAAATTACTTGAGTTTAAAAGTGTAAGTAACTTGTTTTTAATAGTGAAAGTGTCTTGATGCTACAAGTGCTAGTGTCTTGGGGTTTATAAAGGAAAGGATGTGCGGCGGACGTACATGGATATTTTAAAAAGGAAGGCATGGTATTGTCTTGGTCATTTTAAAAGGAAGGCATGGTGTCACGACCCGAACCCGGGCCCGTGACTGGTGCCTTACCCCGGACACCCTAGTGATACATACATCAGAGTAACCAGCGGAATATAAAACAAGACATGCAACAATATGAAGAGAGAAACAGTTTATCTGAGAAAAATTGCCCTTCGGCATATATATAATAAAACTTGAACAGTTACATCCCCTTTTACAAACCCTGCCCACAACAGTACTACAGACCTCTAAGAATGTAACAACAACTATGACGGGACAGGGCCCCGCCATACCCCTGAATGTACAAGATCCTACAACTCAGGGAAACATACCAAAAGATAAGCCTCCGGAGAAACGGAGCTTCCCAATACGCTGAACTGTGATCCTATGAGCGAGGATCAACAACCGATGTACCTCTACCTGCGGCATGAACGCAGTCCCCCGAAGGAGGTCAGTACAACAGGTACCAAGTATGTGAAACTGAAAATACTGAAAATGAAATCATAATAGTCTATATAAAACAGAAGACATATATGATAACAAAACTACAGTTCATAACATAAAAGCAGTCATGTCAGGTCAGGGACTCACGCCCTCAAAGTCATCCCTCATGCCCGTGGAACTCCTTCCTCACTGCCGGCAGTCTAGGTATAAATCGTGTGATACGTGTAACATGTCTCGGCCCATCTCATGGACTCGAGGTGGAATCGTATGGAATACATTCCCGGTCCATCTCATGGACTCGGTATCGGATGAAATACATTCCCGGTTCATCTCATGAACGCGGTGTCGGATGAAATACATTCCCGGTCCATCCCATGGACGCGGTGTCGTGTGAAATACATTCCCGGTTGATCCCATGAACGCGGTGTCGTGTGAAATACATTCCCGGTCCATCTCATGGACTCGGTATCAAATCAGGTGGAATACATTCCCGGTTCATCCCATGAACGCGGTGTCGCATGAAATACATTCCCGGTCCATCTCATGGACTCAGTATCAAATCAGGTGGAATACATTCCCGGTTCATCCCATGAATGCGGTGTCGCATGAAATACATTCCCGGTCCATCTCATGGACTCGGTATCAAATCAGGTGGAATACATTCCCGGCTCATCCCATGAACGCGGTGTCGCATGAAATACATTTAAACGTTCTTTTAAGACAGATTAAGATAATACTATGCTTCCTTTTTAAAGTCAAGTAACAACATTCTTTTCCAAAAGTTCAAGTTTGCCTTATTTCAAATACTCAAGTTTCTCATTTTCGAAAGGTTTCGTAGTTCATAGTCTTAATCACTTAATAACATAATTCTCTTTTAAAACAATTTGAGTAACATATGTCTTATGTGTGAGTAGGTTATTCTTGTTTATAACACCCTTTATTAAAGCAGCCATGATCTAGGAAAGGTAATACAATTTTGTCTTATCTTAGCTTCTATGCAGATGGAGGTTTCTACTGGTTTTAATATAATTAATTATTGTCAATACATTTTCCTTTATTAACGCTGCAGTGGTTCGTTCGATACTTATTCTCATTTCCGAAATCAGTAAAACATTATTCTTTAAAAACCAAGTACTCATTACTCACGAATGAGGTTTCACACTTTTTAACAAAATTCATTTTAATTCAATTAAGTCAAGTCTCTTATCTTTTGAGATCAAGTCTCTTAACTTCTAAAATCAATAAACCATTCTTTTTATCTCTCTTAAGTCGTTATACCTAACTTCCCATAAAGCTAGTATAACTCTTAAACTTTCAAAACCAAGTATTACTCTTCTTTCAAAAACGATTCTTAATTCTTTTGAAATACTTCAAGATTCTTATTATTTAAAACTCAAGTCAAAAGACATCGAAGTAAAACCACGTTTAGTTAACACACGTACGTCTACCGTACTATATATATACTTTTAAAATATCATGCTCAAGAGGATAGGAAGAATCACATACCTCGCGACGATTACCGACAATTAGCAAATAGCTCCAAAGTACTGTAATCCTGCTAGCCTTTTCCACCCTTCGAGTAGAATACGCTACTCGCAGTACTTCAACCTATAATGGTCATATAAGTCTATCAACGTCTAGACTACTCTGTGGAAATATTCTACGGAAAATTGGGCAGCACTTCCCTACCCGCCAAACTACACAAGTTCATCAGAATACAAATCCCATGTAAGTACAGATTCGTTCTTCTTTAATATTCTTCTGATGTGATATCAATTCAATTCTCTTCTCTTATACCATCCTTCTATATATCTTATACTCATTCCTATACTACTTTAGTATGTAATTTCCAATTACAATAGAAGGACAAGAGTATTTACCTCGATAAGCCCAAAATTATCCAAGATTTAATATCGATCCTGAGCAACGTTTAGCTCCTACTCTGGGCGCTCCAACCCGCTCCAACCAACCCTTAGAAGTTCTACGCAACTTCTTCTTAATACTTCAACCAACTATGAAGATTTTCCTTAGGGTTTCGTTTTTGTGACTGAAGGGAAGTATAATAGTATTTCTGGGCTTTTAGTATAGGTGTAACCTTGGAATACTACAAGGTATTTTGGAATAGTAACAATACTTGGAGAATACTTTTCTACCAAGGGGGGGGGGGGGGTATTTCACGAGAACAACTAGGAAAGGGGCGGGGGGGGTATGTTTCGGCCAAGGCTTCCCAAAGGGGAGGAGCTCTTGGACGAGAGCCTTTCAAAGGGGGAGAGGGATTTCAAGACTTAGAAATTATTTGAGGATGAAGAAGTCTTCAACTAAGGGGGGGTATTTATAGGGAAACCAATGGCCAAGATTAAGGCAAGTGGAGGGTGGAGATTTGGACAAGTGTTGTGTGGGTCCCACTTGCTCATCTACTACACAAAATATCCTACCTAATCCTTGACCAAAAATAAAGGCAAAAACGTGCCAAGTTCGTCCAACATTTCCGCCACTGAGGTGACACTTGTCGCCCTCTCGTTGGTCCAAAATATTTCATCTCTCGGAAAAATCCGCAAAAATTATAAATGTTGCAACCGTAATTTTCCCTTCGCAAAGTCCGGAAAACGTTTCGTCGGAAAACAATTCTTTTCGCTAGTTATGAACAAATTACGTCCCTTATGCCTACTTAAGGCTAAAACTTTTGTACGTACGTCCTCACGTACATACTCTGGAAATACGGGGTATAACACATGGTATTGCCTTGGTTGTTTTAAAATGAAGGGATGTACGGCGGACGTACATAGTACTTTTTGGGTTTCAATTCCCTAATATTGCATGATGTGATTCTTTTTTTTTAAGAATGGATGTACATAGTACTTTGGGTTTAATTCCCTGATATTACATGACATGATAAATGCATTGAGTTTTCTAAATTGATAGTTCATTCTATTTGTTCTAATGAGAGTCAAAGACCATTTTAACTTGCATATGTTATCTCATATAGTCATTCGTGTGAGTGTTATATTTCCACATCTCCGCGTCCCTCACTAGAGGGCCGGCAACATTGTATATATATTTCATGGAGTAACTCTCATGATGTGAGATGGTACACACTCACTGCGGGTTCAAATCCCAGGACACATTCCATGGATTAGCTCTCCGTGATGCGGGTATCGTGTACAGATTTCCTATGCGGGTGAAATAGTCCCATGCGGGTTCGAGTCCCATGCGGGTGAAATAGTCCCATGAGTAGGATTGCAAAATGATGCTGAGGGTGAATGACCCTGATTGTGACATGGCTTTCATATATTGAAATGGTAATGATTTCATATTTGAAAGGGATACAGTTGATTTCATATTTGAAATGGTAATGATTTCATATTTGAAAGGGATACAGTTGATTTCATATTTGAAAGGGATACAGTTGATTTCATATTTGATATGGTATTTATTTCATAACTTGAAATGACACGGTGGATCTTACTTTTAAAAGGATATATTTTAAAAGGATCAGTTGACTCTCATTTGTTTATATAAAGTATAATAGTACAGTGGTACAGTGATACAAGGTACGTTTGGCTTTATTTTATATGGCATGGTTGGAGCTGGTAAGGTTTTTACTTGTCCCTGTCATCTTTTGGTCAGTTATGGTTTATTTACTGTACTTTATGTTTACATACTTAGTACTTGTTGTCGACTTCCGCCGAGGCTGCGTTCATGCTCGCAGGTTTAGGTTCGCAGTTGGGTGATCCGCGTGTGTGGGATCTTGTTCAGCTGTTGAGGTAGCTTCCTTGTTCCGGAGCTTACCATTGGTACGGTTGGTTTAGACTGTTGTGTATTTCAGGGTACGGCGGTGTTATACCCCGTATTTTCCTGAGTATGTACGTGAGGACGTACGTACAAAAGTTCAAGCCTTAATGTCACGACCCGACCTCGGGCCCGTGACTGGTGCCTTACCCCGGGCACCCTAGTGATACAACATCAGAGAAAATCAGCGGAAATAAAAACTTAAACATGAAACAAGATAAAATAAGAAACATGCTAACCAAAACGGTTACCTTTCTGCACATATATATACCTGAACAGTTATATCCTTTTACAAACCCCGCCACAACAAGCATTACTGCACTTCTAAGAATGTAACCACAACTACGACGACGGGTTCGCCATACCCCACGAATGTAAGTACCTACAACAACAGGACTATACGAAAGATAAGCCTCCGAGAAACGGAGCTTCGAAACCGTGATCCTATGAGCTAGGATCAAAAATCGGTGTACCTATACCTGCTGCATGAACGCGGCCCGGCGAGGTCGATAACAGTACCAAGTATGTGAAATCAAAATATCAGAAATGAAATCATAATAGTCTATATAAAGCGAGACATGTATGATAACCAAACTACGATACACATATACGAGCAAATATGTCAAGTCAGGGACTCACGCCCTCAAAGTCATCACTCAAAATATAACAATGGGTCTCACGCCCACAACATCAATCATGCCCGTGGAATTCCTTCCTCACTGCCGGCAGTCTATGATATAACAACACCAAGGAGTACACTTGAACACCAGGTCCCACCTGTGTCATAAAACCGTACGGGGCAAGTACGAAGGCTAACTACCAGATACCAAAGCCGCATCATCAACTGACCGGGGCAAGTACGAAAGCCAACTACCAGATACCAAAGCCGTACTAACAATACTATATAACCATACCCACGAAGGCGACACGGCACGAAAGCCAACTACGGATACCAAGGCGCGTCACGTCGATGGGGAAAGTACGAGGGCTAACTACCAGATACCAAGGCCGTGATCACGAGACTTTGCCACAAAACTGAACGGGGCAAGTCGCGAAGGCTAACTACGGATACCAAAGCCGAATCAGCCACGGCCGGCAAGTACGAGCCAACCACCAGATACCAAGGCCGAATCAGTAAAACCCCATGGAGGGCTGGTCCATGGAATGACACTATCAAGAACTGATCGGGGCAAGTACGAAAGCCAACTACCAGAACCAACCTGCATCAGCAACGACCGGGGCAAGTACGAGGGCTAGCTACCAGATACCAAGGCCGAATCAGTAAACCTCATGGAGAGCTAGTCCATGGAACAACAATCCTAATGGAACCATACCCGTGGGCCACCCAACGTGTCAGTATGTCCATCAATCAAGAATAACATGACCGGCCCTCCATCGAGAGACGCGGTAACATAAGGATACAACACTTGCACAACAAGGCTATCACACGCAAACATAGGCAAGTTACACACAACTCAAGGTACTTTCATTTTATGTCAAAGTCCGGGTTTTAACCCCAAAGTACTACATACCTAAATTCTTTCAAAAAGATCCATTTTTTTTACAAATGTCACATGATACCCGTAGTATCAAAATAGAGTAACTATCTTTTTAAGTAAACCAAAACAATTTCCATACTTTCTTTTTAAACCAAATCACTTCTCCCTTTTTTAAGTCAAGTTACCATTTTAAATCCAATAACTAAACCATCCTTTTGTTTTCATAAAGTCGTTATAGCTAACTTCCCATAAAGCTATTATAACACTTTATGTTTTTAACAAATTTAAGACAAGACCATGCCTTTCTTTTATACCAAAAACTCTTCAAATTCTCAAGCCTCTTTTCTTTTAGAAATCAAGTTCCTTACTTTGGAATTTAAGAAAATTAATTCTGGTATGTAATGATTCTTATTAAAGTAGCCATGATCTATAACATGTAATATAATTTTGTCTTATCTTAGCTTCTATGCAGATGGAAGATTCTACTTGTTTTAATATAATTATTGTCATTACATTTTCCTTTATTAACGCTGCAATGGCTTGTTCGATAGTTATTCCCATTTCCGAAATCAAGTAAAACTTTATTCTTTTAAAGGTCAAGTACTCATTACTCACGAATGAGGTTTTACCACTTTTTAACACAATTAAAGTTCTTCACATTTCATAACAGGTCAAATATAAGTCAAGTCTCTTATATTTTAAAAACAATCAACCAATTTCATTTAGCACACGTACGTCTACCGTACTACATAGTTTACAACAATCATGCTAGAAAAGATAGGAAGAGGTTCACATACCTCGCGACGATTATCGACAAATAGCAAAATGCTCCAAAGTACTATCCCCTTGCTAGCCTTTTCCACCCTTTAAGTGGAATACGCTACTCGTAGTACTTCAATCCTATAATGGTCATAAAACGTCTATTAACCTCTAGCTCTCTTCGTAGAATATTCTAAGTACAAGGTCACTAAATTCTACGGAAAATCGGGCAGCACTTCCTTTGTTTCTACATACTTTGCCACCTTTTTCAAGGCCGAATACAATAACCAAACGCCACATTAAGGCTCAAATCAATTCAGCAAATACAAAGGGGATTACACGCCCTACAAGACGTGTAAAATTCCGCCCCACAATTACTACCAACTAGTCCACAATACAATGCAATTCTCGGCTACAACACACTACTTCTCCTTCGATTCCTTTTTCAATACAAGTTGTTATTCCAACATGCTACATAGTCATAAACAACTTCAACAACTATAATTCCTTCTTTATATAACATGTGACAACTAAACTAGTAACCAAATTGAATTACAATCTTAAGGGCTAACATACTAGTTTTCGGATTAGGGTTCCACTAGTCAAAACACTTATCAAACTTCATAATATAAACCTCATGCTTGCTAATATCCAAAGCTACAACAATAAGTAATCTCAATTTACTAAAACGACAAGAATTATACCTTTACAAGCCCTTAATCTTTCCAAGATTCAAAGTCGCTCCTTAGCAATTCTTAGCTCCTTTCCTTAGGTTCCAATCCGCTCCAAGCACTCCTTAGAAGCCTATGAAAAACTTATCTTCAAGTTCCAACTTCAAAGTTGAAGAATTCCTTAAGTTTCCGCCTTGCGACTAATACGAAAACGCCACTTTTCCGGGATCTTTCTATTGAGATAACCTTACAACCCTCTTAGGAACCTAGGGTTTAAGTCTTGTGAACAATGGAACAAAACTACAATTTTTTTGTGTGGGAATTTCACTAAAGCCGAGAGCTTCTAAGCCTCACTTCAAGTTTCTCTAAAATTTTCTAAGTGTTGGAAGACAAGTCTTGCACTAGTGTGTATATATAAAACAATGGAGGGTCAAGATCTCAACATATGTGTGGCTAGGATGCATTTCCATAAAGTAAGGCCAAGTGGACAAGTTGACTTGGTCAATACACTCAAGCTTGAAGACTTTCATCCACAAAGGTCAAATGACCATCCTATCCTTGCATTAAATCGTCCAAGACCAATGTGGGGGGTGCCACGTGTCGCCCTCCCATTCGTTCATAAAATTTCGTAACCCTCGTGGGTCCCACAAAACGTAAAAATTCCTCGGGTGGGCCCCACATGACCAAATCCGTAAAATATAATTTCCATAATTCTTATAAGTTCTTAAAGTCTTAAATACCAAAATTGAGAATCCAGTTCTCAATAATAAACCTCTTTCCTTCACGTAGTTCGGAAACTTTTCCGTCGAAAAAAATCACATCTTTCTTCCTTTCCAATTTTTGTGTCGTATTCTCGTACGTACATCCTCACATACATACCCTGGAACTACGGGGTGTAACATTCTTCCCCCCTTAGAAACATTTGTCCCGAATGTTCCTTCTAAGTCTCCAAATATACATGCGTCGGTATAGTCTTCACTACTATACTTACGAACCCAATCATGCCATCAATGGCCATAGTATAACATACGCAAAAAAACTCAAATCCAAGCCAACGAGGAATCACCTCTAACATCACAAAAAGTTCCCACCCAAGGTCTAAAGTATACTCCCTTCGCACCTTTACTTCACAAAAAAGATCACTTCCATCTTTTAGCACATGTTCACTTCTTTCCCTACTTGTCGTACCCTTCTCGTACACCCGAACTCTTTCTAGTACACGTACCATACTCCAGTCATCGCTTCGGTTTCCAAAACCTTGGAGTCACTACCTCCAACTTGGTCATCTTACTAGCCTCAAATTCCTTCAAGGCCATTCCTGGCCTTCATGATCTGATTCTAGTCGAACACATCCGCGAACTCGTCTGATGGTTACCTAAACCTGGGCCTAGCACCCTCGTAACCCTACCACCTGGCGGGACCACCTCAAACTGACCCCACCTCATTCCGGGCTGCGGGTTGACCCGCGACCTGGCCTCAACCCGACCCATTATCGCGCCAAACTCTCTCGTTCCCCGATCCGGAACAATCTTACTAATTCACGTCATGAAAGCTAACACTTCCCTCTCACACTACCCATGTTTTCTAATTCACACATAACACAATGCCATCCGTACATAGCACTTAACATGTATCTACCATAACAACATAAACCAGTCTCCTAAGGGCTGAAGATATCTCTGTAACTACTGTCTCACTTTCCCTTTGTCGCTCTAATCATAATCCTGCCCTGCAGGTCGCCTAGCTATACAAGGCGATGAACCAGCCACCGATCCCGAAGGCTGAGTCTCTACATCTGTGCTACCACTGGTCGGACAAACTCTCACCAAATGGCCCTGTTGGCTGCAAGCATACAAGCTGTCGAAGTAGTACGACACTCCCCATAATGGAGTCTATCACAACGGCCACAACGAGGTAGGGGTGACCTCATCTGACTAACACCCCTTCTCCAACAATCAACCCGAATCGACCCGTGGTGAGTCATCCCTCTTGTATCCCTCCTTCTTGGACATCCTCCCATCACATGGCCCTGACGGCCTCAGGTAAAACAAACACCAGTAAAAAGACGACATTCCCCGGGATGACGCCTACCACATAGTGAACACTGAGGGAAAACTGAATCTGGCTGGCTAGAACCTATGTAAATCTGTGAACCAGAAACCCTGGAGCTCTGACCAACTCCTGCATACCCCGAATGTCCTGAAGCCTGTGGAGGACCACTCTGTACTGGCGGAGGCGCATAACTAGTATGCTGCTGAGAAGGTCCGCCTCGAAAGTTACCAAAGGACCAACATGGCCCTTTTCTGCTGATCTTGGTTAATCCGTCGATCTCTACGTTCCTCAGTCTGCTGCGCATAGGCCTTTACGCGGGCAATGTCCATGCCTGACTGAAGAGCTACTCTTGTACCTCTATTCACTAGATAATCGTCAAGTCCTGTGACATATCAGTGCACACTATCCTCCATGTCTGCCACTAAAGCGGGGACATAACGAGCCAATGAGTCAAACTCGATACTGTATTCCCGAACCGTCCGCCCGTTCTGCCTCAACATCAAAAATCTATCTGCCCGAGCTCTCCTCATCTGCGAGGGCAAGAAGTGTGTAAGAAATGCCTCTAAGGTCTTGATCACTTTCATGATCCGCTGCAACTGTCGAATAAACTCCTGAGGATCTTCCTCAGTTCTCAATCCATAGAACTCGGGTGGACTGCAACTCAAGAAGTCCCGAAATCTCAACTATCGGATCTAGGGTGAACTACTGGTACTACCGGAACCTCCGACTCTCGTCTGTCCTCATTCCTAGCCACAAGCCTGGCTAGTAACTGACCATCTCCTTGTAACTCATATCCTCGGCTCCTGGTCGTGGAACTGAAGACTCAGGTATCGTGGTCTCTGTAGCCACTGTTGCTGCTCTAAACTCTCCTAGGGCAAGCGGCGTCGCAGAACTCCCCGAATGAAGCACTATATCAGGAAATGACCAGGCCTGTGCCCTCGTAACCCTCCGTATTCTACTTGTAGCTCCCTCCGCTGCCTTGCCCATCTGGGCCCTGGTTGCCTTGCGTAGAGGCATAATGGGTACATAAGAATACGCCAGAGGGAGTCCGACTTATAACACAGCTCTAAGGCACGATCTCAGAGTGAGAAGAATGGAAACCAATCCTAAATATCCTGCAGCCTCCTGATTATAGATGTGGTGCACAACACACCGATAATCAAGACTCTACTAGACACGGTCTGTAGACACTTTCCGAGGACTAACTGCTCTGATACCACTTTTGTCACGACCCGACCTCGGGCCGTGACTGGTGCCTTACCCCGGGCACCCTAGTGATACAACATCAGAGAAAATCAGCGGAAATAAAAACATAAACATGAAACAAGATAAAATAAGAAACATGCTAACCAAAACGGTTACCTTTCTGCACATATATATACCTGAACAGTTATATCCTTTTACAAACCCCTCGCCACACAAAGCATTTACAGGACTTAAGAATGTAACCACAACTACGACGGACAGGTTCGCCATACCCCGAATGTAAGTACCTACAACAACAGGACTATACGAAAGATAAGCCTCCGAGAAACGGAGTTTCGAACGAATCGTGATCCTATGGCGAGGATCAACAATTGGTGTACCTCTACTGCGGCATGAACGCAGCCTCAAGGAGGTCGATAACAGTACCAAGTATGTGAATCAAAATATCGTAAATGAAATCATAATAGTCTATATAAAGCAGAGACATGTATGATAACCAAACTACGATACAAATATGGCGAATATGTCAAGTCGTGACTCACGCCTCAAAGTCATCACTCAAAATATAACAACGGGTCTCACGCCCACAACATCAATCATGCCCGTGGAATTCCTTCCTCATCGCCGAGCATGATATAACAACACCAAGGAGTACACTTGAACACGAGTCCCACTGTGTCATAAAACCGTGACGGGCAAGTACGAGCTAACTACTGATACCAAAGCCGCATCATCAATCGATCGGCAAGTACGAAAGCCAACTACCGATACCAAAGCCGACTAACAATACTATATAACCATACCACGGCCGACACGGCAAGTACGAAAGCCAACTACCAGATACCAAGGCCGCATCACGTCGCTGATGGGGGCAAGTACGAGGGCTAACTACCAGATACCAAGGCCGTGATCACGAGACTTTGCCACAAAACTGAACGGGGCAAGTGCGAAGGCTAACTACCAAATACCAAAGCCGAATCAGCCACGACCGGGGCAAGTACGAGAGCCAACCACCAGATACCAAGGCCGAATCAGTAAAACCCCATGGAGGTCTGGTCCATGGAATGACACTATCAAGAACTGATCGGGGCAAGTACGAAAGCCAACTACCAGAACCAACCTGCATCAAGAACGGCCGGCAAGTACGAGGGCTAGCTACCAGATACCAAGGCCGAATCAGTAAACCTCATGGAGAGCTAGTCCATGGAACAACAATCCTAATGGAACCATACCCGTGGGCCACCCAACGTGTAAGTATGTCCATCAATCAAGAATAACATGACCGGCCCTCCATCGAGAGACGCGGCAACATAAGGATACAACACTTGCACAACAAGGCTATCACACGCAAACATAGGCAAGTTACACACAACTCAAGGTACTTTCATTTTATGTCAAAGTCCGGGTTTTAACCCCAAAGTACTACATACCTAAATTCTTTCAAAAAGATCCATTTCTTTTACAAAGGTCACATGATACCCGTAGTATCAAAATAGAGTAACTATCTTTTTAAGTAAACCAAAACAATTTCCATACTTTCTTTTTAAACCAAATCACTTCTCCCTTTTTTAAGTCAAGTTACCATTTTAAATCCAATAACTAAACCATCCTTTTGTTTTCATAAAGTCGTTATAGCTAACTTCCCATAAAGCTATTATAACACTTTATGTTTTTAACAAATTTAAGACAAGACCATGCCTTTCTTTTATACCAAAAACTCTTCAAATTCTCAAGCATCTTTTCTTTTAGAAATCAAGTTCCTTACTTTGGAATTTAAGAAAATTAATTCTGGTATGTAATGATTCTTATTAAAGTAGCCATGATCTATAACATGTAATACAATTTTGTCTTATCTTAGCTTCTATGCAGATGGAAGATTCTACTTGTTTTAATATAATTATTGTCATTACATTTTCCTTTATTAACGCTGCAATGGCTTGTTCGATAGTTATTCCCATTTCCGAAATCAAGTAAAACTTTATTCTTTTAAAGGCCAAGTACTCATTACTCACGAATGAGGTTTTACCACTTTTTAACACAATTAAAGTTCTTCACATTTCATAACAGGTCAAATATAAGTCAAGTCTCTTAATGTTAGGCATAGGACGAAATTTGTGCACAACCCCCGAAAAGAATCGTTTTCCGACGAAACGTTTTACAAAACTTGCGAAGGGAAAATTACGGCTGTGTCAATTATATTTTTTGCGGATTTTTCCGAGAGATGAAATATTTTGGACCAACGAGAGGGTGAGTGTCACCCTCAAGTGGACGGCAACATGGGCAAGGTTGGCACGTTTTTGTGGCCTTTAGCATTAGTCAATGTTAGGTAGGATATTTTGTGTAGTAGATGGATAAGGACACATGGGTGAATCCACACCCTCCACTTGCCCTCCACTTGCCATCATCTTGACCCTTGAAAGCCCTATAAATACCCCCCTTAAGTTGAAGACTTCTCCCTTCTCCCTTGTGACCTTCTCGTCCAAGCCTCACCCCCCCCCCCCCCCTCTTGAAGTGCTAAAAGCCGAAACACCCTCTTCCCCTTCCCTAGTGGTCTCAAGTACCCCTTGGTAGAAAATACTCTCCAAGTGTTGTTACTATCCCCAAAATACCTTAGCCAATCCCTTATAGTATTTCCAAAGTTACCTCTATACGTAGAGTCCGGAAATACTACCTTATATTCCTATAGTGACTAAACGAAACCCTAAGAGAAACTTCATAGTTGGTTGAAGTAGAAAGTAGAAGTTGTGTAGAAACTTCTAAGGGTTTCTTGGAGCGGATTGGAGCGTACAGATTAGGAGCTAAACCCTGCTCAGGATCGACTTATATCTTGGATAATATTGGGCTTATCGAGGTAAATATCTTATCCTTCTATTGTAATTGGAGAATTCATAACTGTAGAAGTATAGAAATAAGTATAAAATACATAGAAGGATATTAAAGAAGAGATTGAACTGTAATGACATAGAAGGGTATTACAGAAGAGAATTGAACTGTAATCACATCAGAAGAATTAAAGAAGAATAGGACTGTATTTACAGTAGACTTGTGTAGTTTACCGGGTAGGGAAGTGCTGCCCGATTTTCCGTAGAATAGAAAACCCTCTGTTTAGAATATCCTACAGAATAGTCTAGACGTTGATAGACGTATTTGACTATTATAGGTTGATACTCTGCGCGCGACATATTCGACTTGGCAGGTGGATTTCGCCGAGAAGGTATGTGATTCTTCCTATACTCTTGAGCATGATATTTTAAAATATATATATAGTACGGTAGACGTACGTGTGTTAACTGAACATGGTTTTACTTGACGTCTTTTGACTTGAGTCTAAATAATAAAAATCTTGAAGTCTTTCAAAAGAATTATAAATCATTTTTGAAAGAAGAAGAATATGTGTTTTTGAAAACAAAAGGCTTAAGAGTTATACTAGCTTTATGGGAAGTTAGGTATAACGACTTAAGAAAGAGAAAAGGAACAGTTTACTTATGTGTTTATGAAAGACTTGTATTGATTTCTGAAAAGTATAATAAGATGGTTTGATGAGTAGACATATTATGATGCTATGTGTGTTAGTGTCTTGTAACGTTTGTATAAGAGGTTATTCTTATTGTGCTTATGTTGTTTAACGGTAAGCCGTTATGTTAGTATTACATCACTCACCTCTTGACATGATACCGGGGGTTGTCGCTCGACGCGGTATATCTCGAGCGATGCAGGACTATGATTCGAGAATACCTCATGCGGGTCCAGGGGACCTATGCGGAGCTACGAGAGTTCCAGGTTAGTGTGCGGTCCATGTGGCCATGCGGTCTATGTGGCCATGCGGACTACGAGTCCAGGACGATTGTTATACCCCGTATTTCCAGAGTATGTACGTAAGGACGTACGTAGAAAATTTGAGCCTTAAGGTAGGCATTGGATTCGAAATTTGGGCACAAGTGCCGATTAGAGTCTTTTTCTGACGAAACGTTTCCACAGCTTTCGTAGAGAAAATTCCGGCTATGTCATTTATAATTTTTGCGGATTTTTCCGGGTGACGAAACATTTTGGACCAACGGGAGGGTGACATGTGTCACCCTCACATTGGAAGCAAATGGATTGGCTTGGACGATTTGGGCGTCCAAGAGCCTTGGTTGGCCTTGGCCGATTGGCTCCCTCTTTTGTGCCTTGTTTTGTGGCTTGTTTTGTGGAGTGTTTTGTGGAGTGTTTTGTAGGTGCACTTGGCTTGATCTTGGCCTTACACTTGCCTTGCACATGGCTTGATCTTGGCCATTGGTTGGCTTTTGGTTTTGCTATAAATACCCCCTCTCTTTGAAGACTTCTTCATCCACTCTTCACTTGCCTAAGTCTTGAGAAACCCCTCCCCTCCCTCTTGTTGACTCTCGTCCAAGAGCCCCTCTCCCCCCTTGAAATTGGCCTTTGGCCGAAACCCTCCCCCTTTGAGAGCCTTAAGCCGAGAACCCCCCCCTCCCTTAGGGTGTTGTTCTCGTGTGGTACCCCCCTTTGTGGTATTGAAATACTCCTCCAAGTATTGTTATAATGCCCAAAATACCTTAGCCTTATACCTTGTAGTTTTCCAAAGATACCTCTATACGTAGAGTCCGGAAATACTACCTTTTGTCCTTTTAGTCTCAAACCGAAACCCTAAGGAAATCTTCATTGTTAGTTGAAGGATTTGAGTAGAAGTTGGTTAGAACTTCTAAGGGTTGTTTGGAGCGGATTGGAGCACTCGGAGTAGGAGCTAAACCTTGCTCAGGATCGACTTTTATCTCGGATAATTTTGGGCTTATCGAGGTAAATAATCTTGTCCCCCTATTGTAATTGGAGTTTACCTGTTGTTGATTATATAGTTGAAGTATGCTATATATAGAACTAAACATTGGATTGTGGCAATGTCTTTAAGCTTTGAAGAAGCCCAGAATCAATTGTTTTACATGGGGTATGTCTGATGAGACTTGTGTAGCATTACTGTGTGGTAGAATTGTACTCGTCCGGTTAGATGTGTTAACCCCCCCCCCCTGGTTGGCTTGATAGCCGGCCTCGATAGAGGAGGAGATTTACGCTGTTGCGGGGAGAGTCTTCTGAATTTTCTGTAGAAAGATAGAAACTTGTGTTTTGGGGTTAATAGACGTTTGTGACCTTTATAGGTGAAAGTACTAAGAGTAGCGTATTCTACTCGAGGAGTGGAAAGAGCTAGCAAGGTTGTAGTACTTGGAGCATTTTGCTTTTGTCGTTAAATCGTCGCGAGGTATGTGAACCTCTTCCTATCTCTTCTAGCATGATATGTGTGAACTATGTAGTACGGTAGACGCATACGTGTTAATTGTATTTGATTGTTGTAAAACATAAAGTGTTATAACGGCTTTATGGGAAGTTGGTTATAACAGCTTTATGTAGGTAAGAAAATACTTTGTGGTTTTTAAAAGGTAACTGATGTGAATTATAACTGGCTAGTTATAATAAAGAACTTGATGTATTTCAAAAGATTTATAAATCGTTTTGAAGGGAGAGTAACACTTGGTTTTAAAGGTTTTAAAAAGAGTTATACTAGCTTTATGTGGAGTTAGGTATAATGTCTTAAGAAAGGTAAAGAAAATGGTTTACTGATGTTAGAAGTTAAGAGACTTGATCTTATGAGATAAGAGACTTAACTTATTTGTTTTAATGTGAATGTTTGTGTGAAACCTCATTCGTGAGTAATTTGTACTTGGTTTTATTTAAAGGGATAATGTTTCTTGATTTTGGAAATCAGAATGTGTATCGACAGACCACTGCAGCGTTAATAAAGGAAAATGTATTGAATAATGATGTATCGTATTAAAACCAGTAGAAACCTCCATCTGCATAGAAACTAAGATGAGACAAAATGATATTACATTTTCTAGATCATGGCTGTTGTAATAAGAATGTTGTAAACAAGAATAACCTACTCTCACGTGAGACATATATTACTCAATTGTTCTAAAAAGGAATCAAGTGATTAAGTTTGGGAACTATGAAACCATTTGAAAATGAGAAGCTTGAGTAATTGAAACTAGGCAACCGAACTTAGGAAAGAATGTTGTTACTTGATTTTGAAAAGGAATGTGGGTTGGTCATTCTAATACTACGTATCGGGTGACGCGTTTATAAAAGTAATGGATCTCTTTTAAAAGAACTTAACGTATGTAGTATTTTGGGGTTGAAAACCCGGACTTTGGCATAAAATGAAAGTACTTTGAGTTGTGTGAAACTTGCCTATGCTTGTTGTTGTGAAACTTGCCTATGCTTGTTGTTGTGAAACTTGCCTATGCTTGTTGTTGTGAAACTTGCCTATGCTTGTGATGATAGCCTTTGTTGTGCAAGTGTGGTATTTCTGTGTTACCGCGTCTCTCGATAGAGGGCCGATTGACTTGTTGAGAACTTACTTGGGCGTCTTTGGCAGTGATGGAGAATTCCACGGGTATGTTTCCATTTTGATTTCTGTCTTGTTGTTGATGTCACATGGACATGTCTACACCGATGCAGTATTCCGGGGGCATGCGGCCATGCGGCCGGGTTGATTACCCGATATATGGTTATTACTGCAACATGGACGTGTACACCGTCGCAGATTCCGGGCGTGGCCACGCGGCGGTTGACCACCCGATATTGTTATTGAGGTTACATGGGCATGTCTACACCGTCGATGATTCGGGGCATGTGGCCACGCGGCCTTATTATTGTTGCATCATGGACATGTCTACACCGTCACGATTCCGGGGCATGTGGCCGTGATGCGAACATGATGGATGTGGTGGGCGTGAGACCCGTAGTTATATTTAGTGGTGACTTTGAGGCGTGAGTCACGACTTGATCGCTTTATGTTGCGTGCTGTATTTTAGTTATCATACATGTCTCCTGCTTTATATAGACTGTTATGATTTCACTGAAGTACTTACAGTTTCACATACTTGGTACCTGTTGTACTGACCTCCTTCGGGGGGCTGCGTTCATGCCGCAGAAAGTACATTGTCGATCCCCGCCAGGATCACGTTTCAGCGTTTTGGGAAGCTCCGTTCCTTCGAGGCTTATCTTTGGTAGGTTTCCCTGAGTTGTAGGTTCTTGTACATTCAGGGGTATGGCGGGGCCCTGTCCCGTCATCGGATGTTATTCTCTCTTAGTGCATGTGCTTTGTTGTGGGCGGGGTTTGTAAAAGGATAACGTCGGGTTTTTATGTAAATCTGAAGGCAAGCTGTTTTGGTTGGCGGTTTATTTATATTATCTCTTATTTCATGTTCATGTTGTATGTTCCGCTGATTTTCTCGATGTTGTATCACTAGGGTGCGGTAAGGCACGATCACGGCCCGAATTTCGGGTGTGACATAGTGGTATCGAGCGATTAGTCCTCGGAAAGTGTCTCTGGCAGAGTGTCTAGTAGAGTCTTGATTATCGGTGTGTTGTGCACCACATCTATAATCGGAGGCTATAGGACATTTAGGATTGGTTTCTATTCTTCTCATTCCGAGATCGTGCCTTAGAGCCGTGTTATAAGTTGGACCCTCCGGCGTGTTTCGTTTTACGATTATGCCTCTGCGAAGGCAACCAGGGCCCAGAGGCAAGGCAGCGAGGAGCCGCTGAGTAGGATTCAGAGGAGTACGAGCGCAGCCGGCCAAGATGAGGTAGTGCTTGACGGCGAAGTTTTGCGCGCCGCCCGACCAAAGAGTTTAGAGCGCAGCGGCGGTCTGCTGAGACTCTGATACACGAGCCTCGATCCCGATGCAGAGCAGGGAGATGGGTCACAAGAGATGGCGATTTTTGGCCGTGGTTGTGGCGATATGAGGACAGTGGATCGCGGCGATTCAGCTCGGACCTTAGTGCACCCGAGCGAATAGTTTGAGGCTACGGGACTTTACGAGTTGTAGCCCGCCCGAGTTTTATGGGTCGAGGCACGAGGATGATCCGCAGGAGTTCATCCGTCGATTCTGAAGGATCACGGGTGATCAAGGCTTGAGACCGAGTCTGTGACCTTCGGTTCGCATCGGCCGCGTGATACCGCAGCCTATCGTTTGATTCGTGGGAGCTTTCGGGAGAGCATGCACTCCGTGGTATGGGATGAGTTTTGGGGCTTTTCTCACGCACTTCGCCTCCGCAGATGAGGAGGGCACGCCGGCAGATTTTTGTTATCGAGGCAGAGGCGCGACCGTCGTGAGTACAATGTCGAGTTCGATTCTTTGGCTCGATATGTCCTGCGCTAGTTGCAGATATGGAAGATAGGGTGTATCGCTCGTCACGGGCTAGATGATTATATGGCGAGTCTTGTGCGGGTGTTTCTCTTCACCGGGCATGGACATTGCCCGCGTTCGTGCTCATGCACGCGCGTGCGAGCGCAGATCGACGCAGGTGGACCGCCACAGGTGAGAAGAAGGCCAAGACGGCCGGATATTTTGGCGACTTTCGAGGCGGACCGCCTCGGCCAGCGACTAGTTATGTACCTCCGCCATTGCGAGTGGTCCTCCGCAGCCGCCGGGACCTCAGGATATTCAGAGCGGTCGTGGCTCCCGTGTTTGGATGTTCGAGGAGTAGGTGTTGGCGGATCACGATCCCCTACCGGTGTGGTCGATGTGGTAGACCGCATTTGGGAAGTGTCGTAGTACGAGGAGCTTGTTATTCTTGCGGCCAGCAGGCCATATGACGAGAGACCGTCAGGCCGGGTAGCGCTGGTAGGATAGCATGACTACTAGGCGATTGCGGCCACGGTAGAGGTCGCGGTGGAAGTTCGATTTTAGCGGTCCTTGAACCGCCTAGTTTCAGTATATCCTTAACCTCAGATACTTGTATGTATTGATGTTAATGATGTGTTAAGTGTTATGTTCGGATAGCTTTGTGTTATAGTGTGATTTAAAAATCTGGTTAGTGTGAGATGGAGGTGGTAGCTTCCATGACGTGTTCCGTGTCGGCGAGCGGAAGTTGGCGCTACGGTGGGTCGGGGGGCCATGTTGCGGGCCAACCCGCGTCCGCTTCGAGGAAGGGTCAGCTCAGGTGGTCCCGCCGGTGGCGGGTCACGAGGTGCTAGGCCCAAGTTTAGATGACCATCGCGTGAGTTCGTGGATACGTTCGACGAATCATTCGTGAAGGCCGAGAATGGCCTTAGAGGAAATCGAGGGTAGTAAGATGACCAAGTTTGGAGGTAGTAACTCCAAGGGTTGGAAACAGAAACGTTGACGGAAGTGTGGTACGGATACTAGAAAGAGCTCGAGTGTTCGAGAAGGGTACGACGAGATAGGGGAGAAGTGAACGTGTGTGATCGTTTCTTTTGTGAAATGTAGGTGCGAAGGGAGTATATTTTAGACCTCAGGTAAGGGGTTTTTGTGATGATTAGAGGTGTTTCCTCGTTGACTTGGGTTTAAGTATTGGTGCGTTTGTTATTTTTATGGCCAGGTGTGGCATGATCGTTTTCGTGCGTATAGCAGTGAAGGCTATACTCGCGCATGTTTGTGTTGAGACTTGAGAAGGAACATTCGGGACGAATGTTTCTAAGGAGGGGAGAATGTTATACCCCGTATTTCCAGAGTATGTACGTAAGGACGTACGTAGAAAATTTGAGCCTTAAGGTAGGCATTGGATTCGAAATTTGGGCACAAGTGCCGATTAGAGTCGTTTTCTGACGAAACGTTTCCACAGCTTTCGTAGAGAAAATTCCGGCTATGTCATTTATAATTTTTGCGGATTTTTCCGGGTGACGAAACATTTTGGACCAACGGGAGGGTGACATGTGTCACCCTCACATTGGAAGCAAATGGATTGGCTTGGACGATTTGGGCGTCCAAGAGCCTTGGTTGGCCTTGGCCGATTGGCTCCCTCTTTTGTGCCTTGTTTTGTGGCTTGTTTTGTGGAGTGTTTTGTGGAGTGTTTTGTGGGTGCACTTGGCTTGATCTTGGCCTTACACTTGCCTTGCACATGGCTTGATCTTGGCCATTGGTTGGCTTTTGGTTTTGCTATAAATACCCCCTCTCTTTGAAGACTTCTTCATCCACTCTTCACTTGCCTAAGTCTTGAGAAACCCCTCCCCTCCCTCTTGTTGACTCTCGTCCAAGAGCCCCTCTCCCCCCTTGAAATTGGCCTTTGGCCGAAACCCTCCCCCTTTGAGAGCCTTAAGCCGAGAACCCCCCCTCCCTTAGGGTGTTGTTCTCGTGTGGTACCCCCCTTTGTGGTATTGAAATACTCCTCCAAGTATTGTTATAATGCCCAAAATACCTTAGCCTTATACCTTGTAGTTTTCCAAAGATACCTCTATACGTAGAGTCCGGAATACTACCTTTTGTCCTTTTAGTCTCAAACCGAAACCCTAAGGAAATCTTCATTGTTAGTTGAAGGATTTGAGTAGAAGTTAGTTAGAACTTCTAAGGTTTGTTTGGAGCGGATTGGAGCACTCGAGTAGAGCTAAACCTTGCTCGGGATCGACTTTTATCTCGGATAATTTTGGGCTTATCGAGGTAAATAATCTTGTCCCCCTATTGTAATTGGAGTTCACCTGTTGTTGATTATATAGTTGAAGTATGCTATATATAGAACTAAACATTGGATTGTGGCAATGTCTTTTGACTTAAGCTCAAGAAGAATCAACTGTTTTTACATAGGTATGTCTGATGAACTTGTGTAGCATTCTTGTGTGGTAGAATTGTACTCGTCAGGTTAGATGTGTTAACCTCGTTGGCTTGATGGCGGCCTCGATAGAGGAGGAGATTTACTGTTGCGGGGAGAGAGTCTTTGCGAATTTTACGTAGAAAGATAGAAACTTGTGTTTTGGGGTTAATAGACGTTTGTGACCTTTATAGGTGAAAGTACTAAGAGTAGCGTATTCTACTCGAGGAGTGGAAAGAGCTAGCAAGGTTGTAGTACTTGGAGCATTTTGCTTTTGTCGTTAAATCGTCGCGAGGTATGTGAACCTCTTCCTATCTCTTCTAGCATGATATGTGTGAACTATGTAGTACGGTAGACGTACATGTGTTAATTGTATTTGATTGTTGTAAAACATAAAGTGTTATAACGGCTTTATGGGAAGTTGGTTATAACAACTTTATGTAGGTAAGAAAATACTTTGTGGTTTTAAAAGGTAACTGATGTGAATTATAACTGGCTAGTTATAATAAAGAACTTGATGTATTTCAAAAGATTTATAAATCGTTTTGAAGGGAGAGTAACACTTGGTTTTAAAGGTTTTAAAAAGAGTTATACTAGCTTTATGGGGAGTTAGGTATAATGTCTTAAGAAAGGTAAAGAAAATGGTTTACTGATGTTAGAAGTTAAGAGACTTGATCTTATGAGATAAGAGACTTAACTTATTTGTTTTAATGTGAATGTTTGTGTGAAACCTCATTCGTGAGTAATGAGTACTTGGTTTTATTTAAAGGGATAATGTTTTACTGATTTTGGAAATCAGAATGTGTATCGACAGCACCACCTGGCGTTAATAAAGGAAAATGTATTGAATAATGATGTATCGTATTAAAACCGGTAGAAACCTCCATCTGCATAGAAACTAAGATGAGACAAAATGATATTACATTTTCTAGATCATGGCTTTGTAATAAGAATGTTGTAAACAAGAATAACCTACTCACGTGAGACATATATTACTCAATTGTTCTAAAAGGAATCAGTGATTAAGTTTGGGAACTATGAAACCATTTGAAAATGAGAAGCTTGAGTAATTGAAACTAGGCAAACTGGAACTTAGGAAAAGAATGTTGTTACTTGATTTTGAAAAGGAATGTGGGTTGGTCATTCTAATACTACGGGTATCGGGTGACGTTTATAAAAGTAATGGATCTCTTTTAAAAGAACTTAACGTATGTAGTATTTTGGGGTTGAAAACCCGGACTTTGGCATAAAATGAAAGTACTTTGAGTTGTGTGAAACTTGCCTATGCTTGTTGTTGTGAAACTTGCCTATGCTTGTTGTTGTGAAACTTGCCTATGCTTGTTGTTGTGAAACTTGCCTATGCTTGTGATGATAGCCTTTGTTGTGCAAGTGTGGTATTTCTGTATTCTGCGTCTCTCGATAGAGCGGTTGACTTGTTGAGAACTTACTTGGACGTCTTTGGCGGTGATGGAGAATTCCACGGTATGTTTCCATTTTGATTTACATCTTGTTGTTGATGTCACATGGACATGTCTACACCGTCAAAGATTCGGGCATGCGGCCACGCGGCGGGTTGATTACCCGATATATGGTTATTGCGCAACATGGGCGTGTCTACACCGACGCAGATTCCGGCATGTGGCGTGCGGCGTGGTTGACCACCCAAAGATATTGTTATTGAGGTTACATGGGCATGTCTACACCGTCGCGATTCCCGGGGCGTGGCCACGCGCCTTGTTATTATTGTTGCATCATGGACATGTCTACACCGATGCAAGATTCCGGCATGGCCATGATGCGAACATGATGGATGTGGTGGGCGTGAGACCCATAGTTATATTTAGTGGTGACTTTGAGGCGTGAGTCCACGACTTGACTTTTATGTCAAGCGCCGTATTTTAGTTATCATACATGTCTCGCTTTATATAGATTATGATTTAAGCTGCGATATTCTGATTTCACATACTTGGTACTGTTATCGACCTCGCCGGGTGCGTTCATCACGCGGTAAGTACATTGTCGATCCGCCAGTAGGATCACGTTTGACGTTTTGGGAAGCTCCGTTCCTTCGAGGCTTATCTTTGGTAGGTTTCCTGAGTTGTTGGTTCTTGTACATTCGGGGTATGGCGAAGCCTGTCCGTCATAGTGTTATTCTCTCTTAGAGTGCAGCCTTTGTTGTGGGCAGGGTTTGTAAAAGGATAACTGTTCGGGTTTTTATGTAAATGCAGAAGGCAACTGTTTTGGTTGGCCGGTTTATTTATATTATCTCTTATTTCATGTTCATGTTGTATGTTCCGCTGATTTTCTCTGATGTTGTATCACTAGGGTGCCCGGGGTAAGGCACCAGTCACGGGCCCGAATTTCGGGGTGTGACATAGTGGTATCAGAGCAGTTAGTCCTCGGAAAGTGTCTACAGACCGTGTCTAGTAGAGTCTTGATTATCGGTGTGTTGTGCACCACATCTATAATCAGGAGGCTATAGGACATTTAGGATTGGTTTCTATTCTTCTCATTCTGAGATCGTGCCTTAGAGCTGTGTTATAAGTTGGACCCCTCTGACGTGTTTCGTTTTTACCAGTTATGCCTCTGCGAAAGGCAACCAGGGCCCAGAAGGGCAAGGCAGCCGAGGGAGCTGCTAGTGGGATTCAGAGAATGCAGCGCGAGCCCCAAGACTGAGAGTAGTGCTTGACGGCGAGTTTTGCGACGCCGCCAAAGACCAGCGAGTTTAGAGCGCAGCGATGGCTGCTGAGACTACTGATACACTGAGCCTCGATCCCGATGCAGCAGGGAGATGGGTCACAAGGAGATGGCCCGATTTTGGCCGTGGTTGTGGCGAATATGAGACAGCCGGATGCGGCGATTCAGTTCAGCGCCGTGGTGCCCGAAGCGAATAGTTTGAGGCTACGGGACTTTACGAGTTGTAGCCCGCTTGAGTTTTATGGGTCGAGGCACGAGGATGATCCGCAGAGTTCATCCGTCGATTCTGAAGGATCATGCGGGTGATCAAGGCTTGAGAGACCGAGTGTGACCCGGTTCGCATCGGTGCGTGATACCGCGATCGATTGGTTTGATTCGTGGGAGCTTTCGGGAGAGCATGCACCTCAGCCGTATGGGATGAGTTTTCGGGCTTTTCTCACGCACTTCTTGCCTCCGCGGATGAGGAGGGCCGCCGGCAGATTTTTATTCTTGAGGCAGAGAGGCGCCGTCAGGGAGTACAATGTCGAGTTCGATTCTTTGGCTCGATATGTCCCTGCGCTAGTTGCAGATATGGAAGATAGGGTGCATCGCTACGTCACCGGGCTAGATGATTATATGGCCGAGTCTTGTGCGAGTGTTTCTCTTCAGCCGGGCATGGACATTGCCCGCATTCAGGCTCATGCACTTGGGTGCGAGGAGCGCAGAGATCGACGGGTGGACCGCTTTCAGCAGAAGAAGGCCAAGACGGCCGGATATTTTGGCGACTTTCGAGGCGGACCGCCTCAGCAGCAGACTAGTTATGTACCTCCGCCATTGCAGAGTGGTCCTTCGCAGCCTTCGGGACCGCAGGATATTCGGGAGCGGTCGGGCTCCCGAGTTTGAATGTTCGAGGAGTAGGGGTGTTGGCGGACGATCACCCCTACCTCGGTGTGGTCGATGTGGTAGACCGCATTTCGGGGAGTGTCGTAGTACCAAGGGAGCTTGTTATTCTTGCGGCCAACAGGGCCATATGACGAGAGACTGATAATGATAATGATTTCATTTAAAGTACTTTACAGTTTCACATACTTGGTACCTGTTATCGACCTCCTTGAAGTGCGTTCACGCCGCAGTAAAGAAGCAGTGCTAGATCCGCATCCTTAGGATCTTTTGCTTTGGTGTCAGGAGCTCCATCTTCTCCGGAGGCTCGACTTTTGGGTATGTTACACCCCGTAGTTCCAGGGTATGTATATGAGAACGTACGTACGAGAATACGACATTAAAATTGGAAAGGAAGAAAGATGTGATTTTTCGACGGAAAAGTTTCCGGATTTTATGAAGGAAAAAGGTTCGTTAATGGGAATTGGATTCCCAGATTTGATATTCGGACTTTTTGGAATATTTGAGAATTATGGAATTTTATTTCCGGAATTGGTCACGTGGGGCCCACGGGAGGAATACGGTTTGTGGGGCCCACTTTATTTTCGGATTTTTGGCATTACGGATATTTTCGGAAGATGAAATATTTTGGACGAGTAGGGGGAAGACACGTGTCACCCCCACGTGGCCATGTTGGCCGAATGGTAGAAAGACAAGTGTCTTGGACGTTTTTTTTGAGTGGACAAGTGGCTAGCCACTTGTCCCAAAGTTGTGGTGGACATGTGGTTGGTAGAACTCACACCCACATGTCCCCAATCTTCACCACACACTTGCCTAAATCCTAGCCATTGTTTTCTCTATAAATACCCCTTTGTGCAAGACTAATTCTTCATCCACTTAGAGAGTTTCCAAAGCTTGAAAAATTATACTCCCTCCCCTTAGGTTTCTCGTCAAACATCCCCCCACTTTGTGTAGAAATACTTCAAGTATTGTTGTATAAATCCCAAATACCTTAGCCTAAATTTCTAGTAGTATTCCAAAGTTATTTCAATACTAAGAGCCAGAAATACTACTTTATTCCAATAGTCGCAAAATAAAGCCCTAGAAAAATCTTCATATCTTAGATAAAGTGTTAAGAGAAGTTGTTTAGAAACTTCTAAGGGTTGCTTGGAGCGGGTTGGAGCGTAAGGAATTGGAGCTAAACGTTGCTCAGGATCGACTTATAATCTTGGATAATTTTGGGCTTATCGAGGTAATGATCTTTGTCCCCCTATTGTAATTGGATATTACATATTGTAGTAGTTTAGAATTGAGTATAAGATTTATTGGAAGGATGATTATAAAGAATTGAACTGTATTTACATTGGACTGTATTTACAGTAGACTTGTAGTATTATTTTGTGGGGCAGTGTTGTACACGTCCGGTTAGACGTGTAACCCCCTTGAAGTTGTTGTCTTGGTAGTGGGCCTTGATAGAGGAGGAGATTTATGTGGTTACGGGGGGAGGAGTGCTGCCGAATTTTCCGTAGAATAAGGAACCTTGTACTTTGAAATATTCTACGAAGAGATCTAGAAGTTGATAGACGTTTTGTGGCCTTTATAGGTTGAAGTACTACGAGTAGTGTATTCTACTTGAAGGGTGGAAAAGGCTTGCAAGGTTATAGTACTTTGGAGCGTTTTGCTAATTGTCGATAATCGTCGCGAGGTATGTGAACCTCTTCCTATCTTTTCTAGCATGATGTTGTGAACTATGTAGTACGGTAGACGTACGCGTGCTAAACGAATTTTGGTTGATTTTAAAAGATAAGAGACTGGACTTATATTTTGACTTGGTATGAAATGTGAAGAACTTGAATTGCGTTAAAGTAGTGAAACTTCATTCGTGAGTAATGAGTACTTGGTCTAGAAAAAGGAATAAGTTATATTAATTTCGGAAATGGGAATAACTATCGAACAAGCCATTGCAGCGTTAATGAAGGAAAATGTAATGACTATTAATTATATTAAAACCAGTAGAAACCTCCATCTGCATAGAAGCTAGGATAAGACAAAATTGTATTACATTTCCTAGATCATGGCTGCTCTAATAAGAATTATTATAATCAAGTTTTGATTTTCTTAAAATTCCAAAGTAAGGAACTTGATTTCTAAAAGAAAAGAGACTTAAGAATTTGAAGTGTTTTGGTCTAAAAGAAAGGCAGGGTTTTTGTCTTAAATTTGTTTAAAACATAAAGTGTTATAATAGCTTTATGGGAAGTTAGTTATAACGACTTTATGAAAACAAAAGAATGGTTGTATTATTGGATTTAAAATGGTAACTTGATTTTGGGAAAAGAGAAGTAACTTGAGTTTAAAAAGTATACTTGACGTTGTTTTAAAAGGTGTAAAGTACTTGATTTAAACATAAACGTGTTTGGTACTATGGATAATAGTATCGAGTTGTGTTTTCGTAAAAATAGATCTTTTTGAAAGGATTAACGTATGTAGCACTTTGGGGGTTAAAACCCGGATTTGTTGTCATAAAATGGAAGTCTAAGAGTATGTTAATTTACCTATGCTAGTTGTGATAGCCTTGGTGGTATTACTATGTTACCGCGTCTCTCGGTTGGAGGGCCGGCTGACTTGTTGTGAATTTGTTGGACGTACCGGCAGTGACGGAGGATTCCACGGGTATGCTTCCATTTTGTTTGATCTTGGCCATGCTTATACCGATGAGAGATGTCGGGGCATGCGACCATGATGCGGGTTAGATGCGTCGTTTCATGGATGTCAAGCAGTGACGTAGGATTCCACGGGTATGCTTCCATTGTTATTATCACATGGACATGTCTACACCGATAAGGGATTCCGGGGGCATGCGGTCATGCAGCGGGTTAAACTCCCGGTATATTATTATTGTCACATGGGCATGTCTACACCGATGAGGGATTCCGGGGGCATGTGACCATTACTATTATTCCATGGGCTAGCTCCCCATGAATACCTGTCTACACCGATGAGGGATTCCGGGGGCATGGTATATGCGATCATTATTCCATGGGCTAGCTCCCCATGAAGACCTGCACCTGCGATGAGGGATGCCGAGGGCACGTTATGGCCATATTACAGATGAGGATTAGGGACATGCGGCGCGTATATATATATATATGTGTTATATATGTACGCAAACGGTGAGGTAGGATGCCACCGCGGTCACATGGTTATATGTTACACCTACTACGCCGATGATGGAGGATTCCACGGGCGGGAGGTATATATATATGTATTGTATATTTATGCACGACGGTGAGGTAGGATGCCACGCGCGCGTCACGAGTATGATTTATGTCATAGATCACGGCAGGAAGGAATTCCACGGGCATGAGTGATGACTTGAGGGCGTGAGTCCCCGACTAGACCTGACTGCTTATATGTTGTGTACTGTAGTTTGGTCATCATACATGTCTCCTACTTTATATAGACTATGATGATTTCAGTTACAGTATTTTCAGTTTCACATACTTGGTACTGTTATCGACCTCCTTGGGCTGCGTCATGCCGCAGGTAGGTACACCGGTTGTTGATCCCCGCCATAGGATCACGCTCAACGTTGGGAAGCTCCGTTTCTCGGAGGCTTATCTTTGTCTGATCCCCGTCATAGTAGGTACTTGTACATTCGTGGTATGGCGGGGCCCTGTCCGTCATAGTTGTGATTACATTCTTAGAGGTCCGTAGTAATCTTTGTGGGCGGGGTTTGTGCGGATTTAACTGTTCGTGTTGATATTTATATATACAGGAAGGTAACCGTTTTGGTTAGCCTGTTGCTTATTTATGTATTGTTTCATGCTTAAGGTTTTTATTTCCGCTGATTTTCTCTGATGTTTGTATCACTAGGGTGCCCGGGGTAAGGCACCAGTCACGGGCCCGAGGTCGGGTCGTGACAAAAGTGGTATCAGAGCAGTTAGTCCTCGGAAAGTGTCTACAGACCGTGTCTAGTAGAGTCTTGATTATCGGTGTGTTGTGCACCACATCTATAATCAGGAGGCTGCAGGATATTTAGGATTGGTTTCTATTCTTCTTACTCTGAGATCGTGCCTTAGAGCTGTGTTGTAAATTAGACTCCCTCTGACGTATTCTTTTGTACCAGTTATGCCTCCACGCAAGGCAACCAGAGCCCAGAAGGGCAAGGCAGCAGAGGGAGCTGCGAGTAGAGCACAGAGGGTTACCAGGGCACAGGCCCAGTCTTTACCTAAGGTGGTACTACAGATGGGGAGTTCTGCGACGCCGCTAGCCCCAGGGGAGTTTAGAGCGGCGATGGCTGCTGAGACCACGATACCTGAGTCTCCAGTTCCACGGCCAGGGACAGAGGATATGGGTTACAAGGAGATGGCCCAGTTACTAGCTAGGCTGGTGGCTAGGAATGAGGACAGACGAGAGTCGGAGGTTCCGGTAGTACCAGTAGTTCACCCTAGATCCGATAGTTTGAGACTTCGGGACTTTCTGAGTTGCAGCCCACCCGAGTTCTATGGATCGAGAACTGAGGAAGATCCTCAGGAGTTTATTCGACAGCTGCAGCGGATCATGAGAGTGATCAAGGCTTCAGAGACCGAGTCGGTGGTCTTAGGTTCGCATCGGCTGCGTGATACTGCAATGATCGGGTTTGATTCGTGGGAGCTGTCCCGGGGAGAGCATGCACTTCCAGCCGCATGGGATGAGTTCTCAGAGGCTTTTCTTACACACTTCTTGCCCTCGCAGATGAGGAGAGCTCGGGCAGATAGATTTATGATGTTGAGGCAGAACGGGCGGACGGTTCGGGAATACAGTATAGAGTTTGGTTTGTTGGCTCGTTATGTCCCCGCTTTAGTGGCAGACATGGAGGATAGAGTGCACCGATATGTCACAGGACTTGACGATTATCTAGCAGAGAGTTGTACAGGAGTAGCTCTTCAGCCGGGCATGGACATTGCCCGTATACAGGCTTATGCACAGGGGATTGAGGAACGTAGAGACCGACGTAGGGACCAGGATCAGCATAAGAGGGCCTAACAGCAGGGACCTTTGGTGACTTTCGAGGCGGGCCACCTCAGCAGCATGCCAGTTATGCGCCTCCGCCAGTACAGAGTGGTCCTCCACAGTCTTCGAGACATTCGGGATGTTCAGGAGCAGTCGTGGCTCCGAGGCTTGAGTTCCGGGGGAGGAGGGGTGTTAGCCAGATGGAGCCACCCCTACCTCGGTGTGGTCGATGTGGTAGACCCCATCTTGGAGAGTGTCGTACCATTTCGACAACCTGTTATGCTTGCGGCCAACAGGGCCATTTGGCGAGAGACTGTCCGACCAGAGGTGGCACTAGTGGGATAGCACAGACTACGGGATCAGTTGCGGGTTCTTCACCTTCCATAGCTAGGCAGGATGTTCATACACCGGCAGGCCACGGCGGGGGTCGCGGGGGAAGTTCCCAGTTTTAGCGGTCCTTTGAACCGCCTATTTGATTTTCAGGTATATCCTTAACCCTCTAGAGACTAGTTGTTTTGATGTTATGATGATGTGTTAATTGTTATGTTCGGATGGCATTGTGATAAAATATGATTTAGAAGCCTGGTTAGTGAAAAGGGTAAGTCTGGGGATGAGACAATTGTGAACCTTAGAATTTATGACAGTTGAGACCTTAGATGTAAGGCCGTCTTGAGTAAAAGACTTTACGATTAATCTTTGTCGGAGTGCATAGTATACGTGGAGTTTTGTGTGATAATTCCATGGGTAGTTTGATATAGAAGTGATAGCTTCCATGATGTGGATTAGTAATATTGTTCCGGATCGGGGAACGAGAGAGTTTGGCGCGATAGCGGGTCGGGTTGAGGCCAGATCGCGGGTCAACCCGCAACCCGGAATGAGGTGGGGTCAGTTCGAGGTGGTCCCGCCAGGTGGTAGGATCACGAGGGTGCAAGGCTCAAGTTTAGGTAACCGTCGTACGAGTTCGCGGATGTGTTCGACCAGAATCGGATCGTGAAGGCCGGGAAGGGCCTTAAAGGAATGTGAGGCTAGTAAAATGACCAAGTTTGGAGGTGGTGACTCCAAGATTTTGGGAACTGAAGCGATGACTGGAGTATGGTACGTGTGATAGAGAGAGTTCGGGTGTACGAGAAGGGTACGACGAGTAAGGAAAGAAGTAAACGTGTGTTAACAAAATAAAAGGGATCATTTTGTTGTGAAGTAACGAGGTGAAGAAAGTATCCTTTAGACCATGGGTGGAAGCTGTAGTGTTGTTATACACGTTAGAGGTGATTCCTCGTTGGCTTGGATTGGAGTTTTGCGCATGTATTGTTATGGCCATTGGTGGCATGATTGGTTTGGTAAGTATAGTAGTGAAGACTATACCGGCAGATGTATGTTTTGAGACTTAGAAGGAACATTCGGGACGAATGTTTCTAAGGGGGGAAGAATGTTACACCCCGTAGTTCCAGGGTATGTATATGAGGACGTACGTACGAGAATACGACATTAAAATTGGAAAGGAAGAAAGATGTGATTTTTCGACGGAAAAGTTTCATGTTTTTATGAAGGAAAAAGGTTCGTTAATGGGAATTGGATTCCCAGATTTGATATTCGGACTTTTTGGAATATTTGAGAATTATGGAATTTTATTTCCGGAATTGGTCACGTGGGGCCCACGGGAGGAATTTACGGTTTGTGGGGCCCACTTTATTTTCAGATTTTTGGCATTACGGATATTTTCGGAAGATGAAATATTTTGGACGAGTAGGGGGGAGACACGTGTCACCCCCACGTGGCCATGTTGGTCGAATGGTAGAAAGACAAGTGTCTTGGACGTTTTTTTTGAGTGGACAAGTGGCTAGCCACTTGTCCCAAAGTTGTGGTGGACATGTGGTTGGTAGAACTCACACCCACATGTCCCCAATCTTCACCACACACTTGCCTAAATCCTAGCCATTGTTTTCTCTATAAATACCCCTTTGTGCAAGACTAATTCTTCATCCACTTAGAGTGTTTCCAAAGCTTGAAAAATTATACTCCCTCCCCTTAGGTTTCTCGTCCAAACATCCCCCCACTTTGTGTAGAAATACTTCAAGTATTGTTGTATAAATCCCAAATACCTTAGCCTAAATTTCTAGTAGTATTCCAAAGTTATTTCAATACTAAGAGCCAGAAATACTACTTTATTCCAATAGTCGCAAAATAAAGCCCTAGAAAAATCTTCATAGCTTAGATGAAGTGTTAAGAGAAGTTGTTTAGAAACTTCTAAGGGTTGCTTGGAGCGGGTTGGAGCGTAAGGAATTGGAGCTAAACGTTGCTCAGGATCGACTTATAATCTTGGATAATTTTGGGCTTATCGAGGTAATGATCTTTGTCCCCCTATTGTAATTGGATATTACATATTGTAGTAGTTTAGAATTGAGTATAAGATTTATTGGAAGGATGATTATAAATAATTGAACTGTATTTACATTGGACTGTATTTACAGTAGACTTGTAGTATTATTTTGTGGGGCAGTGTTGTACACGTCCGGTTAGACGTGTAACCCCCTTGGAGTTGTTGGCTTGGTAGCGGGCCTTGATAGAGGAGGAGATTTATGTGGTTACGGGGGGGGGGGGGGGTGCTGCTGAATTTTCCGTAGAATAAGGAACCTTGTACTTTGAAATATTCTACGAAGAGATCTAGAAGTTGATAGACGTTTTGTGGCCTTTATAGGTTGAAGTACTACGAGTAGCGTATTCTACTTGAAGGGTGGAAAAGGCTTGCAAGGTTATAGTACTTTGGAGCGTTTTGCTAATTGTCGATAATCGTCGCGAGGTATGTGAACCTCTTCCTATCTTTTCTAGCATGATGTTGTGAACTATGTAGTACGGTAGACGTACGCGTGCTAAACGAATTTTGGTTGATTTTAAAAGATAAGAGACTGGACTTATATTTTGACTTGGTATGAAATGTGAAGAACTTGAATTGCGTTAAAGTAGTGAAACCTCATTCGTGAGTAATGAGTACTTGGTCTAGAAAAAGGAATAAGTTATATTAATTTCGGAAATGGGAATAACTATCGAACAAGCCATTGCAGCGTTAATGAAGGAAAATGTAATGACTATTAATTATATTAAAACCAGTAGAAACCTCCATCTGCATAGAAGCTAGGATAAGACAAAATTGTATTACATTTCCTAGATCATGGCTGCTCTAATAAGAATTATTATAATCAAGTTTTGATTTTCTTAAAATCCAAAGTAAGGAACTTGATTTCTAAAAGAAAAGAGACTTAAGAATTTGAAGTGTTTTGGTCTAAAAGAAAGGCAGGGTTTTTTGTCTTAAATTTGTTTAAAACATAAAGTGTTATAATAGCTTTATGGGAAGTTAGTTATAACGACTTTATGAAAACAAAAGAATGGTTGTATTATTGGATTTAAAATGGTAACTTGATTTTGGGAAAAGAGAAGTAACTTGAGTTTAAAAAGTATACTTGACGTTGTTTTAAAAGGTGTAAAGTACTTGATTTAAACATAAACGTGTTTGGTACTACGGATAATAGTATCGAGTTGTGTTTTCGTAAAAAGAGATCTTTTTGAAAGGATTAACGTATGTAGCACTGTGGGGGTTAAAACCCGGATTTGTTGTCATAAAATGGAAGTCTAAGAGTATGTTAATTTACCTATGCTAGTTGTGATAGCCTTGGTGGTATTACTATGTTACCGCGTATCTATCGTGGAGGGCCGACTGACTTGTTGTGAATTTGTTGGACGTACCGGCAGTGACGGAGGATTCCATGGGTATGCTTCCATTTTGTTTGATCTTGGCCATGCTTATACCGATGAGAGATGTCGGGGCATGCGACCAGGATGCGGGTTAGATGCCCGTACGTTTCATTGGATGTACCGGCAGTGACGGAGGATTCCACGGGTATGCTTCCATTGTTATTATCACATGGACATGTTGTTATACCCCGTATTTCCAGAGTATGTACGTAAAGGAATACGTACAAAAAGTTTGGTCTTAAAGTTAGGCCTTGGACGATTTTTGGGCACAACTCACAAAGCGAATAGTTTTCCGACGAAACGTTTCCACAGCTTTCGTAGGGTAAATTCCGGCTATGCCATTTCTATTTTTTGCGGATTTTTCCGAGAGACGAAACATTTTGGACCAACGGGAGGGCGACACTTGTCACCCTCCAATTGATGGATGTGAGGCGTTCATATGGCCGATTGGAATTGCCAACTTGGTCAAGTTGTTGGTAAGATATTTTGTGTGCAAGTTGGCTAGGTACACTTGCCCTAATCTTGACCTTACACTTGCCTAGCACTTGGCTAAATCTTGGCCATTGGTTGGCCATCCCTTGACCTATAAATACCCCCCTTAAGATGAAGAGTTCTTCATCCACAAATTACTTTCCAAGTCTTGAAAATCCTCCCTTCTCCCTTGTTAGCCATTTCGTCCAAGCCCTCTTCCCCCTCTAGCCTAAGTGACCCTTGGCGAGGCTTACTCCCTAGCCTGGCCGAAATCTACCCCCTCCTTGGTAGAAAAGTTGCCTTAGTATTGTTATAATGCCCAAAATACCCAGCCCAAATCCTTAGTCCTTAGTAGAAGTTGTGAAGAACTTAAGGTTTCCTTGGAACTATCGGAGCGTTCAACTTAGGAGCTAAACCTTGCTCGGTAGCGACTTTTATCTTGGATATTATTGGGCTTACGAGGTAAATAAACTTACCCTTCTTTTATAATTAGAGAATATATCTTGTAGAAGTATAAGAATAGGTATAAATACTTAGACGAATATTACGAATAGAATTGAACTGTTATCACAAAGAAGGGTTTAAAGAAGAATAATTGAACTATGCTCACATAGAATTTGTTTACCTGATGAACTCATATAACTCACCAGGTAGGGTTGTGCTGCCCGACTTTCCGTAAAATTGTGAACCCTCTGTTTAGAATGACCTTCAGAGTAGTCTAGACTTTGATAGATGTCTGTGACTATTATAGGCTGATTATCTGTGCGCGACATATTCAACTTGGCAGAAGGTTTTCGCCGAGAAGGTATGTGATTCTTCCTAAAGCATGATATTTTAAATATATATAGTACGGTGAGCGTACGTGTGTTAATCGAATAATAACTACGGCAATGTCTTTCGACTTAAGCCTGAATAATACTTACGGCAATGTCTTGCGACTTAAGCCTGAATAATAAAGATCTTAAAAAGTCTTTCAAAAGAATTATAACACAGTTTTGAAAGAAGAAGAATAGTTGTTTTTTTTAAAAAAAACAGGAAGCTTAAGGGTTATACTAGCTTTATGGGAAGTTAAGTATAACGGCTTAAGCTTTATAAAAAAGGAACAGTTTACTTATGTGTTTGATAAAAGACTTGTATTGATTTCTGAAAGGTATAATAAGATAGTTTTGGTGGGTAGACATATTGTGACCCTATGTGTTAGTATCTTGTAACGCTTGTGTAAAGAGGTCAGTCTTACTTATGCTTGTGTTGTTTGAACTATAAGCTGTTGTGTTAGTACTATATCACTCACCTCTTGAGATGATACCGGGGGTTAAGGCGCCTCCGTCTGGGGTAGACTCGAGCGATGCAGGACCATGATTCGAGAATACCTCATGCGGGTCGGGGGCTATGCGAGCTACGAGTTCGTGTTAGTATGCGGGGTTATGCCTCACGCGGTCTATGTGGCCATGCGGACAACGAGTCGGGGCGATGCAGGAGTAGCTACCCTCGATGCGGGTCATACCTCATGCGGGCCCGTGAGTGGCCTATGCGGACTCGAGTCGAGTTAGGCTAGCGAGAATGATGATGTGGCGAGTGGCACTGTTTCGATCATTCGCAGCCTAGACAAGACCTATTACAGTTTACCTATTGTTGCTCTTGTTTGTGATGTGGCACTATGTGCGGTTTCCTTGGTTGTTTCACACATATTTGTAAACTGGTTTTAAAAATGATATGTTTTCATTTAAGTACCTTACAGTTTCGCATACTTAGTACCTGTTATCGACCTCTCTTGAGGCTGCGTTCATGCCGCAGGTAAGGGCAAGCAGGTGCTAGATCCACATCCTTAGGATCTCTTTGCATTGGTGTCAGGAGCTCCATCTTCTCCGGAGGCTCTACTTTTGGTATGATCTCCCTGTATTGTAGGTAGTTTTGTACAGTCAGGGTATGGCGGGGCCCTGTCCCGCCATAGTTGTTTACTTCCTTAGAGGTCTGTAGTACTATTGTACAGTTGGGATGTAACTGCAAAACTTGAGTTATATATATTATGCCGAAAGGCAAGCTTTTCATCAGATAAACTGTTTTTGTTTTTACTCTGTTTCCTGTCTTGTTTTATATTTCCGCTGGTTACTCTGATATATGACTACTTGGGTGCCCCGGTAAGGCACCAGTCACGGGCCCCGGAACGGGTCGTGACACATGTTTACACCGATGAGGGATTCCGGGGGCATGCGGCCATGCAGCGGGTTAAACTCCCGGTATATTATTATTGTCACATGGGCATGTCTACACCGATGAGGGATTCCGGGGGCATGTGACCATTACTATTATTCCATGGGCTAGCTCCCCATGAAGACCTATCTACACCGATGAGGGATTCTGGGGGCATGGTATATGCTATCATTATTCCATGGGCTAGCTCCCCATGAAGACCTGCACCTGCGATGAGGGATGCCGAGGGCACGTTATGGCCATGTTACACCGATGAGGGATTCCGGGACATGTGGCCGCGTATTATATATATATGTGTGTTATATATGTGTACGCCGACAGTGAGGTAGGATGCCACTGGCGGGTCACATGGTTATATGTTACACCTACGGCTGCCGGCAGTGATGGAGGATTCCACGGGCAGGAGGTATATATATATGTATTGTATATGTGTACGCCGACAGTGAGGTAGGATGCCACGGGCGCGTCACATGAGTATGATTTATGTCATAGACTGCCGGCAGTGAGGAAGGAATTCCACGGGCATGAGTGATGACTTGAGGGCGTGAGTCCCTGACTAGACTTGACTGCTTATATGTTGTGTACTGTAGTTTGGTTATCATACATGTCTCCTGCTTTATATAGACTATTATGATTTCATTTACAGTATTTTCAGTTTCACATACTTGGTACCTGTTATCGACCTCGCCGAGGTGCGTTCATGCCGCAGTAGGTACACCGGTTGTTGATCCGCTCATAGGATCACGATTCAGCGTTTTGGGAAGCTCCGTTTCTCGGAGGCTTATCTTTGGTCTGATCTCTGTCATAGTAGGTACTTGTACATTCGGGGTATGGCGGGGCCTGTCCGTCATAGTTGTGGTTACATTCTTAAGTGCATGTAATCTTGTTGTGGGCAGGGTTTGTAAGGGATTTAACAGTTCGTGTTGATATTTATATATACAGGAAGGTAACCGTTTTGGTTATCCTGTTGCTTATTTATGTATTGTTTCATGCTTAAGGTTTTTATTTCCGCTGATTTTCTCTGATGTTTGTATCACTAGGGTGCCCGGGGTAAGGCACCAGTCACGGGCCCGAGGTCGGGTCGTGACAGGGTATGATCTCCCTGTTATTGTAGATAGTTTTGTACATTCCGGGTATGGCGGGGCCCTGTCCCGCCATAGTTGTTTATCTTCCTTAGATGTCTGTAGTCCTATTGTACAGTTGGGATGTAACTGCCAGATTTTGGTTTATATATATATGCCGAAAGACGACTTTTCTCAGATAAACTGTGTCTCAATTTACATTGTTTCATGTCTTGTTTTTATATTCCGCTGATTTTCTCTGATGTATGACTACTTGGGTGCCCGGGTAAGGCACGATCCGCGGGCGAGCAGTGTCGTGACAAAAGTGGTATCGAAGCGATTAATCCTCGGAAAGTGTCTACTGACCGTATCTAGTAAGTCTTGATTATCGGTGTGTTGTGCACACCAATAATCAGGAGGCTATAGGATATTTAGGATTGGTTTCCATTCTTCTCACTCTGAGATCGTGCCTTAGAGCTGTGTTATAAGTTGGACCCCTCTAACGTATTTCCTTTCTTTAACAGTTATGCCTCCACGTAAGGCAACCTGGGCCCGAGGCAAAGCGTAGGGAGGCTAGTAGACACCGAGAGTCACGAGGGCTCGTGCCCGATCTATACCCGAGACGGCGAGTTCCACGACGCCCGGCCCCAGCGAGACCACGATACGCGCCTCCGGTCCGCGGCACAGGCGAGAGGTTAGGAGTACAAGGAGATGGCCCACCATCGGCGTGATCGTGGCGAACATGAGATAGACCGGATCGGCGATTCCAGTTCAGCGATGCACGTGGTTCACCCGAGATCAGATGGTTTGAGGCTACGAGATTTTACGGTAGCCCGCGAGTTACGGTCGAGGCACGAGGATGATCTGCAGGAGTTCATCCGTCGATTCTGAAGGATCGTGAGTGATCAAGGCTTCGAGACCGAGTCCGTGATCTTGGTTCCACATAGCCGCGTGATACCGCGATCAATTGGTTTGATTCGTGGGGTTATCCGGGAGAGCACGCGTCCCGGCTACTTGGGACGAGTTCTCGAGGCTTTCTCACTCACTTCTTGCCTCGCATATGAGGAGGCACGCGGCGACGATTTTTGTTCTTTGAGAGCGAGAGGGCGCCGATTAGGGAGTACAACGTTGAGTTCGATTCGTTGGCTCGATATGTCCCTGCGTTGGTAGCGATATGGAGGGCGGTGCATCGCTACGTCAGGGCTAGATGATTATATGGCGAGTCTTGTGCGGGTGTGGCTCTTGACCGAGCATGGACATTACCGCATGCGAGCTCACGCACTTGGATGCGAGGCGTAAGCGGCGGGTTGTGAGCAGCGAGAAGAAGACGGGGCAGCGAGGTCTTTTGGTAGCTATCGGGGTGGACGGCCTCAGCAGCAGTCTAGATTTGCACCACGGCCGGCTCGAGCACTCTGCACCGTCCTCGGGGCGGCGGGATATTCGAGGCGGACTGGGCCCCGGGACTTGACGTCTAGAGTAGCGAGTCTTTGGCCGATCGGGACCACCGCCCCCTCAGTGTGGCCGATATGGTAGATCCCATTACGGGAATTGTGGTACTACTACGGGAGTTTGTTACAGTTGCGGCCAGCCGGGTCACTTTGCGAGCTGTCAGAGCGAGGCGGCGCGGATGGTAGAGTCGACTACGGTCTTTTCGCCGGTCTTCTTCATCTCTGATTACTCGCCCGGAGCGTGGCACTCGTGAGCCGCCAGTGTGGCAGAGGTCGTGGCGCGGGTCCCAGTTCTAGCGGTCCTCAGAACCGCATATATGCCTTGTCCAGCCGGCAGGACCAGGAGGTCTCGCCTGATGTCATCACAGGTACTTTATCAGTTTCTGGTTGTGATGTGTACGCCTTGATAGATCCGGGTTCTACTCTGTCCTATATATCTCCCCTTATTGCTAGTAGGATAGGGATAGAACCTGAGTCCATAGACCACTCGAGGTAGCTACGCGATGGGTGATTCGGTGGTAGCTCGACGGGTATATAGGGCTTGTCGGTGACTTTATGCGATCGTCGACCACTGGCCGACTTGATAGAGTTGGACATGACCGATTCGATGTGATCATGGGCATGGATTGGCTAGCTTCTGCTACGCCAAGGTAGCTGCGATGAGAGAGTAGTAATGCGGTTCCAGTTTCTGAGGCCGGTTATTGAGTGGGAGGAACACCGTGTCGTAGTGGTAGGTTTATTTCTACCTCAAGGCTAGGAAGATGGTGCAGAAGGGTATATCTACCATCTCATTCGTGTTTGATCACGAAATGCGGTACAGATTTGATCGATTTGATAGTCGAGAGAGTTCCCAGATGTGTTTCAGACGACCTCCGGGTATCCTCCCGAGAGGAGATAGAGTTTTGTATCGATGTCTTTGCGGACACTCGGCTATTTCCATTCGTCATACCGAATGGCACTGCCGAGTTGAGAGAGTTGAAGGACCAGTGAGAGATTTCTTTGGAGAAAGGCTTCATCAGCCTAGTGTTTCTCCAGGGAAGCGGTATTGTTCGTGAAGAAGAAGGGCGGGAGGCTGCGCATGTGTGTTGATTACGAGCGGTGAACAAGGTGACCATTAAACAGTACCCCTTCCGTGATTGATGATTTGTTCGACCGATTTGCGGCGCGAGATGTTTCTCAAGATTGATCTGCGATCGTTATCATCAGTGCGTGTTAGAGGCGGATGTCCCTGATCGCATTCGGACCCGTGCGGGCATTATGAGTTGTGGTCATGTCTTTCCGGGTTGACCAATGCTCGTGGTATTCATGGATTTGATGAACCGAGTGTTCAAGCCATTTTGGACACGTTTGTGATAGTGTTCATTGATGATATCTTGGTTTTATTCTCGCTCGAGCGAGAGCATGCGGAGCATTTGAGGCTATCTTGTGATTCTCGGGACCAGCGATTATCGCCAAGTTTTCCAAATGTGAGTTTTGGTTGGCTTGGTGGCTTTTCTTGGGCATATTGTGGGCCGATGGTATTCGGGTGGATACGGCTAAGATCGAAGCGATCGAGAGTTGGCCTAGACCTACTACTCCGACAGTGCGCGACTTTTACGGGCCTTGCGAGTTACTATCGGTTCGTAGAAGTTTGCTTCTATCTCGCACCATTGACTAGGTGACTCGGAGCGGCTAAGTTTCAATGGGTGATGCTTGCGGCGGGGTTTCGATTACTAAAGGAGGCGGCGACCGCCCCGTTCTTACTCTTAGGAGGTCCAGACGGTTATGTAGTGTATTGTGATGCATCGGCGTCGGGCTCGGATGTGTGTTGATGCAATCGGTAAGGTTATAGCATCGCGACCGGCGGTGAAGAAGCATGAGAGGAACTACCCCACTCATGATTTGGAGTTGGCAGCGGTGATTCACGCCTTGAAGATGTGGAGGCACTATTTGTATGGGGTTCATGTGGATATTTATACAGACCACAAGAGCCTCCAGTATATCTTCAGCCATAGGGAGCTGAACTTACGACAGAGACGGTGGTTAGAGCTGCTCAAGGATTACGATGTCGACATCCTGTACCACCCAGGGAAGGCCAATGTTGTGGCGGATGCCGCCCAGTCGTAGGTCGATGGAGTCTATCGGATGTCTGACGAGAGGAGGAGCATGGTCCGCGAGTTGCATCAGCTAGCGAGCCTTGGAGTCCGATTGATTGATTCTAAGAGCAGTGGGGTTCGAGTTCGAGAGGTTGCCGAGTCTTCCATCGTCGAGGAGGTGAAGAGGCAGGTTGAGGATCCCGGTTTTGACGCGATGCCGTGATATGGCTCTTCGTGAGGAGGGTCCTTTTGAGGTAGCACGATGGGGTGCTAAGGTTTGAGGCAGTTGTGTGTTCCGGATATTGCGGGACTTGGCAGTGAGTTCTAGGGGAAGCACTGCGTAGCGTTACTATCCATCGGTCGACCAAAATGTACCACGACCTTAGATCTGTATTGGTGGGATGGCTTGAAGAGGGCGTTGCGAGTTTGTAGCTCGGTGCGTGTTGTCGTGGTGAAGATAGAGCACGAGGCTGGTGGATTATTGCGAGCGATAGAGATCCCGACACGGAAGTGGGAGGTGATCAACGTGGACTTTATCACGTGATTACCTCGCACTCAGGAAGCATGATTCTATCTGGGTTATCGTCGGCGGTGTGAAATCAGCCCACTTTCTTCCGGTCGGGGCGACTTTTTGGTGAGGATTATGCGCACTTTACATCAGAGATCGCCAGTGCATGGGGTCCCTATTTCTATCATATCGATGAGAGAATCCCGGATTCTGGCTAACTTACGGAGGTCTTTCGAGAAGGGTCTAGGACGCAGTGAGCACAGTCGCATTCCATCCTCGAGCCGACGGACGGGCGGAGCACTATCCGGACTCTTGAGGATATCTTTGCGAGCTGTGTTATTGACTTGAGGTAGCCGGGAGGATTTGCCTCTAGTTGAGTTTGCGTATAATAATAGCTACCACTCCAGTATTCAGATGACGCCTTATGAGGCCTTGTATGGGAGGAAGTGCAGATCGCCGATAGGCTGGTTTGATATAGGCAAGGTGCGATTAGTAGGACCGGACACAGTACAGTGCGATGGATAAGGTGAAGCTTATCCGGAGCGGCTATTGGCGGCTGAGTCGGCGAAGTCATATCGCAGATCATCGTCGTCGGCATCTAGAGTTCGAGTTGATGATTGGGTTTTCTGAAGGTGTCACCCATGAAGGGTGTGATGAGATTCGGGAAGAAAGGAAACTTCGGCCCAAGGTACATTGGGCGTATCAGTTGTCGCGAGATAGGCAAGGGTGTCTATGAGTTGGATGCATCGTCCGATCTTGAGGCGATGCATCCGGTTTTCATATTTCTATCTTTGAGAGATGTATCGGGGATCCATCTAGGGTGCACCGATTGACGATGTCGGTGACCGGGGGTTATCGTATGAGAGATTCCCATAGCGATAATCGATCGTCGGAGTTAGGCGTCTGCGGACGGGGCGTGGCCGTCAAAGTCTTGTGGCGGAACGAGCTCAGGGAGGAGATGACGTGGGAAGCTGAGGAGGACATGAGGCAGAAGTATCCTCACCTATTCCCCACACCTCCAGGTAACTCACTTTCCTACTTGTAAATTTTTCATTGATGTATTTGCTTAAGTGTTGTATTGTGGCCATGTGAGGCATTTGCAAACTATTTAAGTTATGAGGAACCTTATCGTTATCTGTCTTGGAAAGGAACATTCGGGATGAATTTTTCTAAGGAGGGGAGAATGTTATACCCCGTATTTTCCTGAGTATGTACGTGAGGACGTACGTATAAAAGTTCAAGCCTTAATGTTAGGCATAGGACGAAATTTGTGCACAACCCCCGAAAAGAATCGTTTCAGAAACGTTTTACAAAACTTGCGAAGGAAAAATACTTTGTGTCAATTATATTTTTGCGGATTTTTCCGAGAGATGAAATATTTTGGACCAACGAGAGGGTGACACTTGTCACCTGCCGAGTGGGGCAACATGGGCAAGGTTGGCACGTTTTTGTGGCCTTTAGCATTAGTCAAGGTTAGGTAGGATATTTTGTGTAGTAGATAGATAAGGACACATGGGTGAATCCACACCCTCCACTTGCCCTCCACTTGCCCTCCACTTGCCATCATCTTGACCCTTGAAAGCCCTATAAATACCCCCCTTAAGTTGAAGACTTCTTCATCCACAAAATACTTTCCAAGTCTTGAAATCTCCCTTCTCCCTTGTGAGCTTCTCGTCAAGCTTCCTCCACTCTTGAAGTGCTAAAAGCGAAACACCTCTTCCCCCTTCCCTAGTGGTCTCGGCAAGTACCCCCCTCCCCCCATTGGTAGAAAATACTCTCCAAGTATTGTTACTATCCCCAAAATACCTTAGCCAATCCCTTATAGTATTTCCAAAGTTACCACTATACGTAGAGTCCGGAAATACTACCTTATATTCCTATAGTCACTAAACGAAACCCATATTCCTATAGTCACTAAACGAAACCCAAAGAGAAACTTCATAGTTGGTTGAAGTAGAAAGTAGAAGTTGTGTAGAAACTTCTAAGGGTTTCTTGGAGCGGATTGGAGCGTACAGATTAGGAGCTAAACCCTGCTCAGTATCGACTTATATCTTGGATAATATTGGGCTTATCGAGGTAAATATCTTATCCTTCTATTGTAATTGGAGAATTCATAACTGTAGAAGTATAGAAATAAGTATAAAATACATAGAAGGATATTAAAGAAGAGATTGAACTGTAATGACATAGAAGGGTATTACAGAAGAGAATTGAACTGTAATCACATCAGAAGAATTAAAGAAGAATAGAATTTGTATTCTGAGACTTGTGTAGTTCTGGGTAGGGAAGTCTTTGCCCGATTTTCCGTAGAATAGAAAACCCTCTGTTTAGAATATCCTACAGAATAGTCTAGACGTTGATAGACGTATTTGACTATTATAGGTTGATACTCTACGCGCGACATATTCGACTTGGCAGGTGGATTTCGCCGAGAAGGTATGTGATTCTTCCTATACTCTTGAGCATGATATTTTAAAATATATATATAGTACGGTAGACGTACGTGTGTTAACTGAACATGGTTTTACTTGACGTCTTTTGACTTGAGTCTAAATAATAAAAATCTTGAAGTCTTTCAAAAGAATTATAAATCATTTTTGAAAGAAGAAGAATATGTGTTTTTGAAAACAAAAGGCTTAAGAGTTATACTAGCTTTATGGGAAGTTAGGTATAACGACTTAAGAAAGAGAAAAGGAACAGTTTACTTATGTGTTTATGAAAGACTTGTATTGATTTCTGGAAAGTATAATAAGATGGTTTGATGAGTAGACATATTATGATGTTATGTGTGTTAGTGTCTTGTAACGTTTGTATAAGAGGTTATTCTTATTGTGCTTATGTTGTTTAACGGTAAGCCGTTATGTTAGTATTACATCACTCACCTCTTGACATGATCTGGGTTAAGTTGCCGTCACGCGGTATATCTCGTGCATTCAGGACTATGATTCGAGAATACCTCATGCGGGTCGAGGGACCAATACGAGCTACGAGTTCGGGTTAGTGTGCGGTCCATGTGGCCATGCGGTCACATGTGGCCATGCGGACTATGAGTCGGGGCGATGCAGGAGTAGCTACCCTCGATGCGGGAATACCTCATGCGGGCCTAGGTGGCTATCACGGACTGAGAGTCGAGATTAGGCATGCATAATGATACTATGGGCGATTGGCCTTGCCGATCATTCGCGGCCTAGAAAAGACACATTACGATTTACTATTATTGCTCTTGTTTATGATGTGGCACTATGCGGTTACCTTGGTTGTTTCATACATATTTGTAAAATTGGTTTTAAAATGATAATGATTTCATTTAAAGTACTTTCTGATTTCACATACTTGGTACATGTTATCGACCTCCTTGAGGCTACGTTCATCTGCAGTAAGGGAAGCGAGTGCTAGATCCGCATCCTTAGGATCTTTTGCGTTGGTGTCAGGAGCTCCATCTTCTCCGGAGGCTCGACTTTTGGGTATGATCTCCCTGTTGTAGATAGTTTTGTACAGTCAGGGTATGGCGGGGCCCTGTCATATAGTTGTTTATCTTCCTGAAGTGCAGTAGTCTGTTATGCAGTTGGGATGTATCGCGATTTTGGTTTATATATATATGCCGAAATGCTACTTTTCTTAGATAAACTTTGTCTCAATTTAAATTTTTTAATTTATTGTTTTTATATTACTCTGATTTTCTATGATGTATTACTACTTGGGTGCCCGTGTAAGGCACGATCCACGGCGAGCAGAGTCGTGTGACGAACCTTGTCCCGTCATAGTTGTTGTCAAAACTCTTAGAGGTTTGTATTCATATGTGGGCTGGACTGACGTGAGTTGTATTTACATTGTTGTACAGTTGTAGTCCCATTCGGGTGTTATATATTATGGCATCCTTGCCGGCTTTGCCTTTGCTTGAAAAAAAAATGATGAGTGTTATTTAGCTTTCGCGTGTTACTTGTGTTGTATGGGTAGAAGGGTGCCCAGGTAGGGCACCAGCCGCGGGCCCGGGGTTCGGGTCGTGACAATTAAAGCTGAATATCTCATTCAGTTTAAAAGTACCTGAGTTAAGCTTATGGAAGGTTGCTTCAGCTAGATCCAACTTTGCACTTATCTTACCAAAATCAACGTCCTTTTTGGTAAGTACAACCTCTAAACGGGTTATTGTGCCTTTTAAATCTGCATTCTCAAGAGTTACAGATTTTAATTTTGTGTCAAGTTGCTTAAATTCTATGAATAATTCTTTACAAAGTTTTTGTAATTCCTTAATCATGTCATCTTTGGAGTCAACTTGATTTTCAAAGTTAGTCTCACTACTAGAAACAAAACCACTAAAGCAATTAACATCAGGATAGTTAAAGTATTCAAACCTCTTGGATGTTGCTGGAAATGTAGATGTTGTTGCTGATGTTGATGCAAATGTTGTGACATTTGGGACAACAATGTCGACGACATTTTCTTCGTCCAATAAGGAATGTTCGAAAATAGTAGCCAGCATTGCTTGTGGCTTTATATCTTGATCTCTTTCCTCTTCTCCTTCGTCGTCAATAAGGGAAACCCACATACTTTTACCAAATTTCCTCAAGGTATTTGCACATTCATTAGCATAATGACCCCACCACGAGTATGCATGACATTGCACGATTTCAAGTTGTTTGGGATCAAATTTGGTACGATCTGAGTTGGTTTTCTTTAGTTAATTTCCTCTTAGAACTATAAGAAGGGGTTTAGTAGACTTTTGATTGAAGCATTTGTTTTGGTTTTCTTTGGATTTGAACTTATTTCTATCATCATTCAACTTCCCTACCATCGAATTGAATTTTTGAGTAAGGAGAGCAATATTTGCACCATCACCAATTTCTTCAAAATTCTCATCCTCTTCTTCGATTTAACTCTCCAAGGATTTGACTTGAAGTGCTACATCTTTATTCTTATACAATATCCTTTGATTATCAATATTCATCTCATAGGTTTTGAGAATACTCATTAAGTTATGAAGGTCCATTGTAGCAAGATTATGAGCTTTTTCAATCACACATATATTTATATTGAACTTTTCAGGAAGAGAACAGAGTGTTTTTTCCACAAGTTGAGTGTTGGTAAAAGGGGCACCAAGCACTTGACATTCATTAGAGATGTCAATCAACTTTTCAAAATAGGTTTTAATGTCCTCCGTTTCTTCCATCCTTAAACGTTCATATTTACTCATGAGCATACGAAGCTTCGTTCGACAAACACTAGAGTTACCTTCACAATGAGTTTGTAAAGTATTCTAAGCGTCTTTAGCCGTGGAGCAGTTTTGTATGAGTTTGAACATGTAAAGATCAACCCATCCAAAAATGGCATTTAAGGCATTTTCGTTGAAGCTTGCATTGTTGGTTTCTTCCGTAGTCCATTCGGATTCAGGTTTAACAAGTATGACACCTTCCTCATCCGGTGGTAGCATTGGAATAACATATCCATTGGTGATAGATCTTCATGCCCTAACATCAATTGATTTGATATGAGAGCGTAGGCGAATCTTCCAATAGGCATAGTTTGATCCATCTAAAATTATAAGCCTACCAATTATTAGATTAGTCGGATCCATAATTGTAAATAATAAGACCAAACACTTATTATGTTTAGTGTCGGCTCTGATACCACTTGTTAGGTCTCCGGGGGTATACTATGGAACAGTAAAAGACAAACTGAAAGTAAAACAAAATTGAATGCTAATACAGTTTGCAAATGTTAGCGATAATGTCGTCTGTCACAAGTAGCAACACTTCGATAAAATAGAAAACTTTAAGAGTAAATGCAGCGAAAAAATAAAGAACACAAATGTTTAATATTTACATAGGTATAACCTATGACGGTCAGTGACCGAAAGTATTATATATATTTATATACAATTGAATAAATTTCTTCTTTTACAATATTACAAAATAATACAAAAGGAATTAAAAGGTTGAAGTCGCAGATGACTTCTGCTTGAAAAATATACCTAAATAGACATAGACAACATCTCATTACAATTGCTTCAATAAAGAACAAACCTAGAATCTGGGCAGCAATTATAATGTTGGACAAAATGTTGTCGACACGCTCAGGTAACACGTGTGATCCAGTTTTCTGACGAATATATCTGTTACACCCCGCATTTCAGGTCCTGCTTATGAGACCGTACGAAAGGAACTAAGATCAAAATTGAGAAAAATAGGGTGGTGGATTGTTTCGGACGAGTTTTAGTCAACTTTGAGGCGGTTTATGCCCCGTTACATCAGGAGTTTTTAGGTGTTTCAAAATACTAGTGTGTAGTCCGTTAAATCTAGTTCCCAACGCAACAAACCGTTCGTCGGTAGGACATCGGAGTCAAAAGTTAAGGAAGTTTCAAGTTCGGTGCGCAGTCAGGCATATAGGTAGTTTCGGTCAGGGGCCACAGTGCCGGAGCGAGGGCGCGGCGCCAGATTATCTTGGGGTTCGCGGGGTTGCAGCGCGGCTGCTGGAATGCGAGGCAGCGCTGGAATGCAGGAAATTCTCAGAGGTGGAGCCAGCGCGGCTGGCGGATTTTCCGCGGTAAAGGGAGAAAAACAGGGGATATTTTAGAGAAAAGCCTATGGGAGGGTGACAAGTGTCCCTCCCATCTTTTTGACCAAGAAAAGGGTCCTATTTTAGGGCCAAGTCTTGAAAGACTTGGTCATTTCATCTAACCCTCCTAAGAACTCCTCTCCCTTTCTCTCTAGATTTTTGAAGAAAACCTAGCCTAAGGAAAAATTGTTGGAGCGGCGGCAAGAAGGAAAAGTGTTGGTAAGCTTGTAAGAAGCGCGCGTGGACGAGTTTGGCGGGAAAGGAGTTGAAGACAAAGGGCTTTAGTGGGCTAATCCAAAAGGTAAAAGATTCCCTCTTCTCTTGGAAATAAGTTTTAATACTTGTTATAGTTGATTTAGACCACGTGAATCATGTATTAAAGATTGGTAAGTACTTTGGATTTTGGAAGGCTAGAAATCCGAAAAGGACATGATTGAGTCATTTGAATTTGAATTACAATTTGGTCGTTATCTAAAATCGTCGCATGTTATCTACTAGAGGATTGTAGTAGTTTTAATCGATTTCGGCTTGATTACATGTATTACTAAACAACTTGTAGTGAAATAGAAATTGAAAGAGAGTATCGATCTGCCAACAGTCAATCGAAAAGAGGCCAGTGTTGTTGTAGCCGAGAATTGGATGAGAATTGGTGTTGTTGTACCTCTAATTGCCGAATGTACACTTTTATTTTGTGGACTAGTTTTGATGTCAATTGTGGGGAGGAATTTTACACGTCTTGTAGGCGTGTAATCCCCTATTGATAACTACATTGTTGAGCCTTAAATGTGGCGTGTTTGGTTACTGAATTCGACCTTGAAAAAGATGGCAAAATAAGTAGAAACAAAGGAAATGCTGTCCAAATGTCCATAGAATAAGGGGCTTTGCAACTAGAGTATTATACGTTAAAGCTAGGAGCTAATAGACGTATTATGGCCATTATAGGGTGAAGTACTACGAGTAGCAAATTCTACTTGAAGGGTGGAAAAGGCTTGCAAGAGTGTAGTACTTTGGAACAGTTTGCTACTTGTCGATAATCGTCGCGAGGTATGTGATTCTTCCTATCCTCTTGAGCATGATTATTTGTGAAATATATAGTGCGGTAGACGCACGTGTGTTAAACGAGTTTGATTTCTTTTTGTGCTTTGACTTGATATGAAGTGTAAAGGGCTTGATTGTGTGGAAAAGTAGTAAAATCTTATTCGTTAGTAATGGGTACTCGGTTGTTAAAGGATAAGCCCTCTTGGTCTCATAAATGCTTATAGTTGTAATTGGTTGGTTTAAAACATAAAGTGTTATAATGGCTTTATGGGAAGTTAGTTATAACGACTTTATGTAGGTTAAAGAATGGTTTGTTGATTTCAAAAGATAAGAGACTTGACTTATAATTGACCTAAATAGTGTTGAAAAGTGTGAAACCTCATTCATGAGTAATGAGTATTTGGTCTATAAAAGAATAAAGTTCTATTTGATTTCTTGACATTCTAAAGTAAGGAGACTTAAAAGATTTTTGAAGGTCATGTAACTTGATTTTGGGAAAAGAGGAGTAACCCGAGTTTAAAAGTATAAGTAAATTGTTTTCAAATATCGAACTCTTCTTGATGGAAAAATATAAGTGACTTGGTTTTAAAAGGTAGGAGTACCTTGGTCTTAAAGGGGTTAGTTACTTGGGTTTTAATGGTATACTTGACGTTGTGTTTAAAGTGTTTAAAGTACCTTGAGTTGTGTGTAACTTGCCTATGCTGGTTGAGATAGCCTTTGTTGTGCAAGTGTTTGATTTTGTGCTACCAAGTCTCTCGATGGAGGGCCGGCTATCTGTTTGATTGAAGGACATACTGACACGTTGGGTGGCCCACGAGTATGCTTCCACTAGGAGTGTTATCTTGTTATTGTTTGGACATACTGACACGTTGGGTGGCCCACGGGTATGCTTCCACAGTGGGTATTATCTTGTTATTGTTTGGACATACTGACACGTTGGGTGGCCCACGGGTATGCTTCCACAGTGAGTATTATCTGGTTATTTGTTTTGACATACTGACACGTTGGGTGGCCCACGGGTATGCTTCCACAGTGGGTATTATCTTGTTACTGTTTGGACATACTGACACGTTGGGTGGCCCACGGGTATGCTTCCACAGTGAGTATTATCTGGTTATTTGTTTGGACATACTGACACGTTGGGTGGCCCACGGGTATGCTTCCACAGTGAGTATTATCTGGTTATTTGTTTGGACATACTGACACGTTGGGTGGCCCACGGGTATGCTTCCACTATGGGTGTCATCTTGTTATCTCCTTTGGGCATACCGACACGTTGGATGGTCCACGGGTATGGGCCCACTAGGACGGTTCCAGGGCCATGCTTATACCGAGGTGAGATGCCGGGGCATGCGTCCATTGTGCGGATTAAATTCCCGGGTTGTATTTGAGTGATGATATTACGGGCATGAGTCCCTGACTTGACATGACTGCTTATATGTTGTGTACTGTATTTTGGTTATCATACATGTCTCCTGCTTTTTATAGACTATTATGATTTCATTTACAGTATTTTCAGTTTCACATACTTGGTACCTGTTGTACTGACCTCCTTCGGGGGGCTGCGTTCATGCCGCAGGTTGAGGTACATAGCTTGCTGATCCGCACCCTTAGGATCGCTGTTGTCACGACCCGACCCCGGGCCCGCGACTGGTGCCTTACCCCGGGCACCCTAGTGATACAACATCAGAGAAAATCAGCGGAAATAAAAACATACACATGAAACAAGATATACAATAATGAAATAAGAAAACAGGCTAACCAAAACGGTTACCTTTCTGAATATATAAATAAAACTTGAACCCGAACAGTTACATCCCTTTTACAAACTCTGCCCACAACAGTACTAAAGACCTCTATGAATGTTATAACAACAATGACGGACGGGGCCGCCATACCACGAATGTAAGTACTACAACGACAGGACTATACCAAAGATAAGCCTCGGAGAAGCAGAGCTTCCTAAATCTTTGGCTGTGATCCTAAGGCGAGGATCGACGGCGGTGTACCTCTACTGCGGCATGAGCAGCCCCGAAGGAGGTCGATCTGACAACAGTATCAAGTATGTGAAGTAAGGTACAAATATATACATATATAAAACCTTAACATTTTATAAAACCAATTCACAAGTATGTATGAAAACAACCGAGTTAAGCTGCATAGTGCACATCACAAACAAGAGCAATAATAGGTAAGCTGAGTGTCTTTTCTAGGCGCGAATGATCGAAGCAAGGCCAATCGCCCGTAGTATCATTATGCATGCCTAATCTCGACTCCGCGATCCGCATGCCACCTGAGCCCGCATGAGGTATTCCGCATCGAGGTAGCTACTCACCGGCATCGCCCCGACTCGTAGTCGCGTAGCCCACATAGACGCGTGGTATTCCTCGCACACTAACACGGAACTCGTAGCTCGCATAGGTCCCCGGACGCGTGAGGCATCCTCGCGTGAGCGGCTTAACCCCCGGTATAACATGTCAAGAGGTGAGTGGTACAATACTAACATAACGGCTTATCGTTAAACAACATAAGCACAATAAGAATAACCTCTTTATACAAACGTTATAAGACACTAACACACGTAGCATCATAATATGTCTACTCATCAAACCATCTTACTATACTTTCCAGAAATCAATACAAGTCTTTCATAAACACATAAGTAGACTGTTCCTTCTATCTTCCTTAAGTCGTTATACCTAACTTCCCATAAAGCTAGTATAACACTTAAGCTTTTAAAACCAAGTATTTCTTTTCTTTCAAAAATGATTCATAACTCTTTTGAAATACTTCAAGATTCTTATTTTTTTAAAACTCAAGTCAAAAGAGATCAAAGTAAAACCAAAACAATTTTCATACCTTCTTTTTAAATCAGCCTTAAGACAAAAGCATGCCTTCCTTTTTAAAACCAAGGCACTTTTTCCTTTAAAAGCCAAGTAGCAATATACTTTTTAAACCAAGTGTCTCACTCTTTTAAAAACAAGTAACCTATACCTTTAAATCAAGTTACTTCTCCTTTCCCAAAATCAAGTTGTTTATAAGTCAAGTTATCATTTTAAATCCAATGATAAAACCATTCTTATTTCCAATTACAATAGGGGGATAAAGATCATTACCTCGATAAGCCCAAAATTATCCAAGATTATAAGTCGATCCTGAGCAACGTTTAGCTCCAAATCCTTACGCTCCAACCCGCTCCAAGCAACCCTTAGAAGTTTCTAAACAACTTCTCTTAACACTTCTTCTAAGCTATGAAGATTTTTCTAGGGCTTCGTTTTACGACTATTGGAATAAAGTAGTATTTCCGGGCTCTTATGTTGGGATTTCTTTGGAATACCACAAGGGATTTAGGCTAAAGTATTTGGAATAACAACAATACTTGAAGAATTCTACTCAAGGTGGGGGGGGTGTTTGGACGAGAACTCACTAAGGGAGGGAGGGGAATTTTTGCCTTGGAAACTTTCTAATGTGGATGAAATAAAGTCTTGCACACAAGGGGTATTTATAGGGAAAACAATGGCCAAGATCTAGGCAAGTGGATGGTGAATATTGGGTACATGTGTGTGGGTAGTTGGCCAACCATTTGTTCACCACAAAAATGGGACAAGTGGCCACCACAAAAATGGGCCACTTGTCCACCTAAAAACGTCCCACTTGTCCTTCTCCAATTCGGCCAACATGGCCACACGGGGTGACACGTGTCTCCCCGACTCGTCCAAAATATTTCATCTTCCAAAATATCCGTAAAGCCAAAAATCCGAAAATAAAGTGGGCCCACAAAATCAGAATTTCCTCCGTGGCCCCACGTGACCAATTCCGGAAATAAAATTCCATAATTCTTAAATATTCCAAAAGTCCGAATACCAAATCGGGAATCCAATTCCTTTAACGAACATTTTCCTTCACAAAATCCGAAACTTTTCCGTCGAAAAATCACATCTTTCTTCCTTTCCACGATTTAAATGTCGTATTCTCGAACGTGCGTCCTCGTATACATACTGAACTACGGGTGTAACATTCTTCCCCTTAGAAACATTCGTCCCGAATGTTCCTTCTAAGTCTCCAAGCACACCGCGTTTGTATAGTCTTCCCTACTATGCTTACGAAACCATTTATGCCACACATGGCCATAATACAACATACTCGCAAAAACGCACATCCAAGCCAACGAAGAATCATCTCTAAAGCATATATCAATACCATTAGCTCCACCCATGGTCTAAAGGATACTTTCTTCACATCTTAGCCTCTTTTCTTACTCGTCGCATTTCCTCGCACACTCGAACTCTTCCTACTATATCATTACACATTTACGCTATTGCTTCAGTTTCCAAAATCTCGGGGTTACTATCTCTAACTTGGTCATCATTAACTGGGAACACTCTGGATGGATCTCCGATACTCTTTCGAAACATAGCAACATGGGAGACCGGACGTACTGTCTCGTAAGTCGGACGGCAGTGCTAACTTATAGGCAACCTGGCCTATTCTACAACGATCTGAAAATGCCCAAAGTACCTCGGGCTAAGTTTCCCTGCTTCCAAATCTCGTCACACCCTTTCCGGTGGTACCTTCGAAGACCCACCGCCAACTGAACTCCAAGTGTCGATGCCGATACCCGCATCGACTCGCTGACTCGAGCCGCTAAAAACTTTTCTGGATAAGCTTCACCTTACCCACATCCTGCTGAATCAAGTAGGGACCAATTATCTGAACCTTGCCAACATCAAACCAATCGACCGGCAACCTACACTCCCGCCCATACAAGGCTTCATAAGGCACCATCCGAATACTGAAATGGTAGCTATATAATACTCACTCAACAAGAGGCAAATAATCCTCACAGCTACCCCTGAAATCAAAACACCGGCCCGTAACCTATCCTCAAATGTCTGGATAAAATGCGTTGTTCATCCGTCGGCCCGAGGTGAATGCACATCGAGACTCACCTGAGTTCCTAACCCCGCCTGGTAAGACCTCCCGAAAAAGAAATAGCCATAAACTGGGCTCCACTGCCTGCCATAAGATAAAAGTAGGAACTCCGTGCAGCCTTACCACCTTCCTGATATACAACATCTCGCATAACCTTCCGCCGAGTAAACAGTCCTGACTAAAAGACAAGATGGGCTGACCATCCGGCCTACTACCGATCGAACGCATCCACGAATGCGATGGTTACCTAACGGGCTTAACACCCTCGTGACCCTATCATCTAGCGGGACCACCTCAACTGACCCCACCACATTCCGGGCTGCGGGTTGACTCACGGTATGGCCTCAACCCGACCCACTTCGTACTAAACTCTCGTTCCCCGATCCGGAACAATCTTACCAATTCACGTCATGAAAGCTACCACTTCCATCTCACACTACCCATGGAATTATCCCACAATATATATCACGCATACCAAGTACTTCGACAAAGCCAACCGTAAAATCATCCACTCAAGACGGCCTTGCATCCAAGGTCCCAACTGTTATAAATTCTAAGGCTCCCCATTTTCTCGTCCCCAGACTTACCCTTTCAACTACCCATGTTTTCTAATCCACGCCTAACACAATGCTATCCGTACATAGCACTCCACATGTATCCACCATAACGACTTAGACCAGTCTCTTAAGGGCTGAAGATATCTCTGTAACTACTGCCTCACTTTCCCTTTGTCGCTCTAATCAGATCCTGCTCTGCTGGGCGCATAACTCTGACATGATGATGAACCACCCATCGATCCGAAAGGTGAGTCGTAACATCCGCGCCACCTCTGTTCGGACAATTTCTGCAAAATGGCCTGGCCGCCGTAAGCCTAACAAGCTATCTAAGTAGTCGACACTCCCATGAACACCTACCACAACGGCCATACAGGGTGGGCGGCCTCCTCTGGCTAACACCCCTTCCTCTCCGACCCACTGAATCCGCAACTGATTTGGTAGGCTGAGTCCTCCTACTTGCATCCCTCCTACTAGGACATCCTCTTCTCACATGGCCCTGAAGGCCGCAGGTAAAACAAGCACTAGCAAAAGACGACATTCCGGGATGGCGCGTTACATCGTGAACACCGAGGAAAACTGAATCTGGCTGGCTAGAACCTAAGCAAATCTGTGAACCAGAAACCCTGGAGTTCTGACCAACTCCTAACTACCCCGAACGTCCTGAAGTCCGTGGAGGACCACTATGTACTGGCGGAGGCGCATAACCGATCTGGCCGAGAAGGTCGCCTCGAAAGTTACCAAAAGACCTGCTGTTACGGCCTCTTCTGCGATCTTGGTTAATCCGTCGATCCTACGTTCCTCGATCTGCTGCAGCGTAGCTTTGTATGCGGGCAATGTCCATGTCGATCAAGAGCTACTTGTACAACTCTCGCTAGATAATCATCATGTCTGTGACATATCGGTGCACTCTATCCTCCGTATGCGCCACTAACACGGGGACATAACGAGCCAATAAGTCAAACTCTATACTGTATTCCCGAACCGTCCGCCCGTTCTGCCTCAACATCATAAATCTATCTGCCCGAGCTCTCCTCATCTGCGAGGGCAAGAAGTGTGTAAGAAATGCCTTTGAGGTCTTGATCACTTTCATAATCCGCTGCGACTGTCGAATAACTCCTGATGATCTTCCTCAGTTCTCCATCCATAGGACTCGGGTGGTGCTGACTCAAGAAGTTCAAGTCTCAAAACTATCGGATCTAGGGTGAACTACTGGTACTGCCGGAACCACCGGCTCCCGTCCGTCCTCATTCCCAGCCACCATACTAGCTAGTAACTGGGCCATCTCCTTGTAACTCATATCCTTTGTTCCTGGCCGTGGGACTAGAGGCTCAGGTATCGTGGTCTCAGTAGCTACTGCTACTGCTCTAAACTCTCCTGGGGCTAGCGGCGTCGCAGAACTCCCCGAATGAAGCACTGTCTCGGATAATGGTGGGCGTGCCACGGTAACCCTCAGATCTACTCGCGGCTCCTCTGCCGCCTTGCTCTTCGGGCTCGTTGCCTTGCGTAGAGGCATAACGGGTGAAAAGAATACGTCGGAGGAGTCGACTTATAACACGGCTCTAAGGCACGATCTCGAGTGAGAAGAATGGAAACCAATCCTAAATATCCTGCGACCTCCGATTATAGGTGTGGTGCACAACACCGATAATCAAGACTCTACTAGATACGGTCGTAGACACTTTCCGAGGATTAAGCGCTCGATACCACTTTTGTCACGACGACCGGGCGCGATCGTGCCTTACCGGGCACCCTAGTGATACAACATCGAGAGAAAATCAGCGGAAATAAAAACATACACATGAAACAAGATATACAATAATGAAATAAGAAAGCAGGCTAACCAAAGCGGTTACCTTTACGAATATATAAATAAAACTTGAACGACGATTCACATCCTTTACAAACTACGCCCACAACGGTACTACGGACCTACGAATGTTATAACAACAATGACGGACAGGGCGCCATACCACGAATGTAAGTACTACAACGACGAGGACTATACGAAAGATAAGCCTCGGAGAAACGGAGCTTCCCAAACGCACCGTGATCCTAGAGCGAGGATCGACGGCGGTGTACCTCACTGCGGCGTGAGCGGCCCGAAGGAGGTCGATCTAACAGTACTAAGTATGTGAAATCAGAAGGTACAAATATATATATATATATATAACCTTAACATTTTATAAACACAAGTCACAAGTATGTATGAAAACAACCGAGTTAACTGCACATAGTGCCTCATCACACACCAGAGCAATAATAGGTAAAGCTAATGTGTCTTTTCTAGGCGCGAATGATCGAAGCAAGGCCAATCGCCCATAGTATCATTATGCATGCCTAATCACGGACTCCCGATCGCGCATAGGCCACCTAGGCTGCGTAGGTATTCCCGCATCGAGGTAGCTACTCACCGGCATCGCCCCGACTCTCGTAGTCCGCATGGCCACATAGACCGCATGAGGTATTCCTCGCACACTAACCTGCAACTCTCGTATCTCCGCATAGTTCCCCTGGACCCGCATGAGGCATCCCTCGCATCGGGGGGCAGCTTAACCCCCGGTATAACATGTCAAGAGGTGAGTGGTACAATACTAACATAACGGCTTATCGTTAAACAACAGAAGCACAATAAGAATAACCTCTTTATACAAACGTTACAAGACACTAACACACGTAGCATCATAATATGTCTACTCATCAAACCATCTTACTATACTTTCCAGAAATCAATACAAGTCTTTCATAAACACATAAGTAAACCGTTCCTTCTATCTTCCTTAAGTCGTTATACCTAACTTCTCATAAAGCTAGTATAACACTTAAGCTTTTAAAACCAAGTATTTCTTTTCTTTCAAAAATGATTCATAACTCTTTTGAAATACTTCAAGATTCTTATTTTTTTAAAACTCAAGTCAAAAGAGATTAAAGTAAAACCAAAACAATTTCCATACCTTCTTTTTAAATCAGCCTTAAGACAAAAGCATGCCTTCCTTTTTAAAACCAAGGCACTTTTTCCTTTAAAATCCAAGTAGCAATATACTTTTTAAACCAAGTGTCTCACTCTTTTAAAAACAAGTAACCTATACCTTTAAATCAAGTTACTTCTCCTTTCCCAAAATCAAGTTGTTTATAAGTCAAGTTATCATTTTAAATCCAATGATAAAACCATTCTTATTTTCGAAATCCAGATAATTTTATTCTTTAAAAGACCACACACCCATTACTCATGAGTGAGGTTTTACAACTTTTTAACATAATTCAAGTCCTTAATATTTCATAACAAGTCACTTAACTTTGGAATCAAGTCAAGGACACAAAAGGAAAATCAAATTCCTTTAAACACACGTGCGTCTATCGCACTAAATATATTTCACAAATATCATGCTAGAAAGGATAGGAAGAGGTTCACATACCTCGCGACGATTATCGACAATTAGCAAAACGCTCCGCACTATAACCTTGCTCGCCTTTTCCACCCTCCAAGTAGAATACGCTACTCGTAGTACTTCAACCTATAAAGGCCACAAAACGTAGATCAACCGGTCGATCTCTTCGTAGAATAATTCTAGATACACGTTTCCTGATTCTACGGAAAAGTGGGCAGCACCTCCCCCAACCACATAAATCTCCTCTAACGAGGCTGCTGCAAACCAACAATCCTGGGGGTTACACGCCTAACCTGACGTGTACAATTCTACTCCACAATAATACTACCCGATCAGAATACAATCATATGTAAATCTGATTCAATTCTTATCCATATTCATTCTACATATAGTATACTCAACTATACATTACTACAACATGTTATTTCCAATTACAATAGGGGGATAAAGATCATTACCTCGATAAGCCCAAAATTATCCAAGATTATAAGTCGATCCTGAGCAACGTTTAGCTCCAAATCCTTACGCTCCAACCCGCTCCAAGCAACCCTTAGAAGTTGTTATACCCCGTATTTCCAGAGTATGTACGTAAGGTCATACGTACGAAAGTTTGGTCTTAAGGGTAGGCTTTGGACGTAAATAATTGGGCACAACTCACTAAAAGAATCGTTTTCCGACGAAACGTTTTACAAGACTAACGTAGGATAAATTCCGGCTATGCAATTTCTAACATTTGCGGATTTTTCCGAGAGACGAAACATTTTGGACCAACGAGAGGGCGACACTTGTCACCCTCTCATTGATGGATGTGGGACGGCATTAGGGCCTAATGGATGGCTTATTTTGTCAAGTAGTTGGTAGGATATTTTTGTGTAGTAGATAGAATGGACACTTGGGCAAATCCTCACCCTACACTTGCCTTGCACTTGGCATCATCTTGGCCCTTGGTTGGCCATGGCTTGACCTATAAATACCCCCCTTAAGATGAAGAGTTCTTCATCCACAAATCTTTCTCCAAGTCTTGAAAATCCTCCCCTCTCCCTTGAGCATTTCGTCCAACACCCTCTCCCCTCTAGCCTAAGTGGTTTGGCGAGCCCCCACTAGCCTGAAACCTACCCCCCCTCCCTTGGTAGAAAAGTTACCTTCTAGTATTGTTATAATGCCCAAAATACCCTAGCCCAAATCCCTTAGTACTTAGTAGAAGTTGTGAAGAACTTCTAAGGGTTCTTGGAGCTTTCGGAGCGGTCAAATTAGGAGCTAAACCTCGCTCAGGATCGACGTTTATACTTGGATTATATTGGGCTTATCGAGGTAAATAATCTTACCCTTCTTTTATAATTAGAGAATACATACTGTAGATGTATAAGAATAAGTATTAAATACTTAGAAGAATATTACAGAATAGAATTGAATTGTTATCACAGTAGAAGGGTATAAAAGAAGAATAATTGAACTATACTTACATAGAATTTGTTTTCACAATGGTTTATATAGCCCACCGGTAGGGAAGTCTTTGCCCGACTTTCCGTAGAATTGAGAACCCTCTATTTAGAATGACCTACAGAGTAGTCTAGACTTTGATAGATGTCTGTGACTATTATAGGCTGATTCTCTGCGCGCGACATATTCGACTTGGCAGGTGGATTTCGCCAAGAAGGTATGTGATTCTTCCTATACTCTTAAGCATGATATTTTAAGATATATATATGATGCGGTGAGCGTACGTGTTAACTGAATAATAATCACGGCAATGTCTTTTGACTTAAGCCTGAATAACAACTACGGCAATGTCTTTTGACTTAAGCCTGAATAATAAGAATCCTGATGCATTTCAAAAGAATACTGAATCATTTTTAACAGAAGAGAAATATCTGGTTTTTAAAACAAAAGCTTAAGAGTTATACTAGCTTTATGGGAAGTTAGGTATAACAACTTAAGAAAGATAAAAAGGAACTGTTTACTTGTTTGTTTATAAAAGCCTTGTATTGATTTCTGTTAAGTATAGTAAGATTGTTTGATAAGTAGACATATTATGATGCTACCTGTGTTAGTGTCTTGTAATGCTGTGAAAGGGGGTCATTCTTGTTGTGCTTACGTTGCTAAACGGTAAGTCTGTTGTACTGTTATTATATCACCTACCCCCTTGACTTATTATACCGAGGGCTTGCCACCCTTGATGCGGGTCTATACGGCCTATCGGATCTATGTGACTATGCGAGTCTGCGGAGTTCGAGATTGATCATTCCGGTGTTTTAGCGTCACGAGATGCCCAATGCGGTGCAATGTGACTATGCGGTCTATCGAGACTATGCGACTGCGGGAGTCGGTAGTGCGGTTAGCTACCCCGTCGCGAGAATACCTCATGCGGAGTGCGTATGTGCGACCTATGCGGACATCGAGTCGAGATTAGGCATGCATAATGATACTATGGGCGCTGGCTTGCCGATCAGTCGCGGACTAGAAAAGAACTGTTACAGTTACCTATTATTGTTCTTGTTTGTGATATGGCACTATGTGCAATTGCACTGATTTGCAAATGGTTTTAAATACTTGATTTAATTTAAGTACTTTACAGTTTCACATACTTGGTACTGTTATCGACCTCCTTGAGCTGCGTTAAATCTGCGCGGTAAGGGCAGCGGTGATAGATCCGCATCCTTAGGATCTTTTGAGTTTGTGTCAGGAGATGCATCTTCTCCGAGGCTCTACTTTTGGGTATGATCTCCTGTTGTAGATAGTTTTGCCTTTGTCGGGGTATGGCGGGGCCACGTCGCCATAGTTGTTTACTTCCTTAGAGGTGCGTAGTCTGTTATGCGATGGGATGTAACCGCGATTTTGGTTTATATATATTATGCGAAAGCGACTTTTCTCATATAAAGCGTGTCTAAATTTTCATTGATTCATGTATTGTTTTATATTCGCTGATTTTCTCGATGTATGACTACTTGGGTGCGGGTAAGGCACGATCCACGCCCCGAACAGTCGTGACAAAAGTGGTATCGAAGCGATTAATCCTCGGAAAGTGTCTGATCGTATCTAGTAGAGTCTTGATTATCGGTGTGTTGTGCACCACACCAATAATCGTGAGGCTATAGGATATCTAGGATTGGTTTCCATTCTTCTCACTCGAGATCGTGCTTTAGAGTGTGTTATAGGTTGGACCCTCTAACGTATTCCTTTCTATGCTGATTATGCCTCACGTAAGGCAACCGGGCCCGAAGGGCAAAGCGGAGGCTGCTAGTATGACACCGAGGTCACGAGGGCTCGAGCCCGATCTATACAGAGGCTGCGAGTTCCATGACGCCGCCCGGCCCGAAGACCACAATACGCGCCTCACTGTCCCACGGCACGGGCGGAGAGATAAGTACAAGGAGATGGCCCGGCTATTGGCTAGGATTGTGGCGGACATGAGATAATTTGGATCTGGCGATTCGATTCAGCCCGATCGTGCAGTGGTTCACCGAGGCGAGCATTTGAGGCTACGGGATTTCTGAGTTGTAGCCCGCCGAGTTCTACGGATCGAGGCGGAGGATGATCGCGAGTTCATCCATCGATTCTGAAGGATTATGAGAGTGATCGGGCGTCGGAGACCGTCGTGACCTTTGGTTCGCATCGGCCGCGTGATACCGCGATCGATTGGTTTGATTCGTGGGAGCTTTCGGGAGAGCATGCCTCCGTGTATGGGACGAGTTTTGGAGGCTTTTCTCACATTTCTTGCCTCGCGGATGAGGAGAACGCAGTGGCAATTTTTGTTCTTTGAGGCGGGGAGGGCCGCGATTAGGAGTACAATGTCGAGTTCGATTCTTTGGCTCGATATGTCCTGCCTTTGTAGCGAATATGGAGGACCGGGTGCATCGCTACGTCAGGGCTAGATGATTATATGGCCGAGTCTTGTGCGGGTGTGTCCCTTGACGAGCATGGACATTACCCGTATGCGAGCTCATGCACCGGGATGCGAGGCGTAGAGACCGGGTAGACCGATATCAGCGAGAAGAAGGCGAGACGGCGGTTCTTTTGGTGGTTCGTGGTGGACGGCATCGTGAAGTCTAGATTTGCACCACGGCCGCGAGCACTCTACATCATTTCGGTTCAGCGAGCATTCGAGGCGGTCGGGGCCAGGACTTGGACTTCGGGTAGCGAGGTGCTAACCGATCGAGTCTGCTCGGTGTGCCCATTGTGGTAGATTCCATTCAGGGGCCGTAGTACTACTCGGGAGCTTGCTATACTTGTGGCGGCAGGTCATTTCGCGAGTTTGTCCGGCCGGGCGGCGGCGGTGGTAGGGCCCGGCTACGAGTGCATTGCCGCCATCATCTCCTACGATTACTCGCCCGGGCGTGGTACTCGTGGGTCAGCAGTCGCGGCGGTCGTGGAGTGGGTCGATTCAGCGGTCCTCGAGCGCATTTATGCCTTATCCGGTAGGCGGGATCGTGAGGCCTCACGATGTCGTCACGGTACTTTATCGGTTCTCGAGTTGATGTGTATGCCTTGATAGATCGGGTTCTACTGTCCTATATATCCCCCTTGTGCTAGTAGGATAGGGATAGAGCCCGAGTCCATAGACCCGCCGAGGTAGCTACGCGGTGGGTGATTCGGTGGTAGCTCGGCGGGTATATAGGGCTTGTCTGTGACCATTCTGATCGTCGGACCCTGGCGACTTGATAGAGTTGGATATGACCGATTTCGATGTGATCATGGGTATGGATTGGCTAGCTTCTTGCTACGCCAATGTAGACTGCGAGGAGAGAGTGATGCAGTTCGATTTCACGAGGCCGGTTGTTGAGTGGGAGAACAACAGTATCGTAGAGGTAGGTTTATTTCTTACCTCGAGGCCGGGAAGATGGTGCGAAGGGTATATCTACCATCTCGTTCGGGTGTTTGATCTGAAGGCTGCGGTACCAGATTTTGATCGATTCGATGAGTCAGAGAGTTCCCAGACGTGTTTCCAGACGACCTCCCGGGTATCCCTCCTGAGAGGGAGATTGAGTTTTGTATAGATGTGTTGCCAGACACTCGACCTATTTCCATTCCGCCATACAGAATGGCACCTGCCGAGTTGAGAGAGTTGAAGGACCAGCTGAGAGATTTGCTGGAGAAGGGCTTCATCAGACCTAGTGTTTCTCCCCGGGAGCGCGTGTATTGTTCGTGAAGAAGAAGGGCGGGGCCAGCTGCGCATGTGTGTTGATTGCGAGCGGTGAACAAGGTGACCATTAAACGAATACCCTTCCGTGATTGATGATTTGTTCGACCGGTTGCGAGCGCGAGATGTTTCTCAAGATTGATCTGCGATCGGGCTATCATCAGTGCAGTCGAGAGGTGGATGTCCCTAGATCGCATTCGGACGATGCGGGCATTATGAGTTGGTCATGTCTTTTGGGTTGACCGATGCTCGTGTATTCATGGATTTGATGAACCAGTGTTCAAACCATTTTGGACACGTTTGTGATAGTGTTCGTTGATGATATCTTGGTTTATTCTCGCTCAGAGCGAGAGCATGCGAGCATTTGAGAGGCTGTCTTGTGATTCTCGGGACCAGCGATTATCGCCAAGTTTTCCAAATGTGAGTTTTGGTTAGCTTTGGTGGCTTTTCTTGGGCATATTGTCGGGCGAGATGGCATTCGAGTGGATACGCCAAGATCGGCGATCGGGACTTGGCCTGAACCTACTACTCCGCAGAGGTGCGCGACTTTAGGCCTCGCAGTTATTATCGGCGGTTCGTAGAAGTTTGCTATCTACGCACCATTGACTAGGCTGACTCGTAAGCAACTAAGTTTCGGTGGGTGATGTGTGTGGCGAGTTTTCCAGTGCTAAAGGAGAGGCGATGACCGCCCGTTCTTACTCTTCGGAGGACGGATGGTTATGTCGTGTATTGTGATGCGTCGGGCATCGGGCTGGGATGTGTGTTGATGCAGCGAGGTAGAGTTATAGCGTCGCATCCCGACGGCTTAAGAAACACGAGGAACTACCCCACCCATGATTTGGAGTTAGCGGTGATTCACGCTTTGAAGATGGAGGCACTATTTGTATGGGGTTCATGTGGATATTTATCTGAGACCACAAGAGCCTCGGTATATCTTCGGCCAGAGGAGGTGAACTTACGGCGAGACGGTGGTTAGAGTTGCTTAAGGATTACGATGTTGATATCTTGTACCACGGGAAGGCGATGTTGTGGCGATGCTCTTAGTCGTAGGTCGATGGGAGCCTATCGGATGTGCAGCGAGAGGAGGGCATGGTTCGTGATTTGCATCGATTAGCGAGCCTTGGTGTCCGTTTGATTGATTACGATAGCGGTGGGGTTAGAGTTCGTGAGGTTCGGGTCTTCCATCGTCGAGAGGTGAAGAGGCAGTTTGAGGATCCGGTTTTGATTCGGTATCGTGATACGGCTCTTCGTGAGGAAGGGTCCTTTTGAGGTAGCACTGATGGGGTGCTAAGGTTTGAGCGAGTTGTGTGTTCGGATGTTTGAGGACTTGGCGAGTCGCGGGGAAGCACACTACGGTAGCGTTACTCTATCCGTCGGTCGACCAAAATGTACCACGACGCCCAGATCCGTATTGGTGGGATGGCTTGAAGAGGGCGTTGCGAGTTCGTAGCTCGGTGCGTGTTGTCGGCGGTGAAGGTAGAGCACGGAGGCACGGTGGTTTATTCTGACGATAGAGATCCCGACACGGAAGTGGGAGGTGATCAACATGGACTTCATCACGGGATTGCCTCGCACTCGGAGAGACATGATTCTATATGGGTTATCGTCGACCGGTGGTGAAATCAGCCCACTTTCTTCCGTTAGGGCGACTTTTGGTGAGGATTATGCGGACTTTACATCCGAGAGATCGTCGGTCGCATGGAGTCCCTATTTCGATCATATCGCACAGAGGAGCCCGGTTTACGGCTAACTTACGGATGTCCTTCCGAAAGGGTTTAGGGGACGCAGTGAGCACAGTGCATTCCATCCGCAGAAGACGGACATCAGAGCGCACTATCCGCACTCGAGGATATCTTTGCGAGCTGTGTTATTGACGAGGGTAGCGGGAGGATCATTTGCCTCTAGTTGAGTTTGCGTATAATAATAGCTACCACTCCAGTATTCGATGGCGCCTTATGAGGCCTTGTATGGGAGGAAGTGCGATCGCCTATAGGCTGGTTCGATGTGGGCGAGTGCGATTAGTGGGACCGATTTGGTGCGGCGACGGTGGATAAGGTAAAACTTATCCGGGAGAGGTTCTTGACGCTCGAGTCGGCGAAGTCATATCGAGATCATCGTCGTCGGCATCGGAGTTCGAGGTTGATGATTGGGTTTTCTGAAGGTGTCACCCATGAAGGGTGTGATGAGATTCGGGAAGAAGGAAACTCGGCCCAAGGTACATTGGGCCTATCAGTTGTCCGCAGGTAGGCAAGGTTGCCTACGAGCCGGATCTGCCGTCCGATCGGAGGCGATGCATCCGGTGTTTCATGTTTCTATGCTGAGGAGATGTATCGGGGATCCATCTAGGGTGCATCCGATTGACGATGTCCAGGTGACCGAGGGGTTATCGTATGAGGAGGTTCCCATAGCGATAATCGATCGTCAGGTTAGGCGTCTGCGGACAAAGGACGTGGCTTCCGTCAAAGTCTTGTGGCGGAACGAGCTCAGGGAGGAGATGACGTGGGAAGCTGAGGAGGACATGAGGCAGAAGTATCCTCACCTATTCCCCACACCTCCAGGTAATTCACTTTCCTACTTGTAAATTTTAAATTGTCATATATGCCTAAGTGTTGTTTTGTGGCTGTATGTGGCATTTGCAAACTGTTTAAGTTATGAAGAACCTTATCGTTAGCGGTCTTGGGAAGGAACATTCGGGACGAATGTTTCTAAGAGGAGAATGTTATACCGTATTTCCAGTATGTACGTAAGGGCGTACGTACGAAAGTTTGGTCTTAAGGGTAGGCTTTGGACGTAAATAATTGGGCACAGCTCACTAAAAGAATCGTTTTCCGACGAAACGTTTTACAAGACTCGCGTAGGATAAATTCCGGCTATGCCATTTCTAATTTTTGCGGATTTTTCCGAGAGACGAAACATTTTGGACCAACGAGAGGGCGACACTTGTCACCCTCTCATTGATGGATGTGGGACGGCATTAGGGCCGAATGGATGGCTTATTTTGTCAAGTAGTTGGTAGGATATTTTTGTGTAGTAGATAGAATGGACACTTGGGCAAATCCTCACCCTACACTTGCCTTGCACTTGACATCATCTTGGCCCTTGGTTGGCCATGGCTTGACCTATAAATACCCCCCTTAAGATGAAGAGTTCTTCATCCACAAATCTTTCTCCAAGTCTTGAAAATCCTCCCCTCTCCATTGAGCATTTCGTCCAACACCCTCTCCCCCCCTCTAGCCTAAGTGGTTTGGCCGAGGCCCCCCCCTAGCCTAGCCGAAACCTACCCCCCTCCCTTGGTAGAAAAGTTGCCTTCTAGTATTGTTATAATGCCCAAAATACCCTAGCCCAAATCCCTTAGTACTTAGTAGAAATTTTGAAGAACTTCTAAGGGTTCTTGGAGCTTCGGATGATCAAATTAGGAGCTAAACCTCGCTCAGGATCGACGTTTATACTTGGATTATATTGGGCTTATCGAGGTAAATAATCTTACCCTTCTTTTATAATTAGAGAATACATACTGTAGATGTATAAGAATAAGTATTAAATACTTAGAAGAATATTACAGAATAGAATTGAACTGTTATCACAGTAGAAGGGTATAAAAGAAGAATAATTGAACTATACTTACATAGGACTGTTTTCACAGTAGACTTATAAAGCCCACCGGGTAGGGAAGTGCTGCCCGACTTTCCGTAGAATTGAGAACCCTCTATTTAGAATGACCTACAGAGTAGTCTAGACTTTGATAGATGTCTGTGACTATTATAGGCTGATTCTCTGCGCGCGACATATTCGACTTGGCAGGTGGATTTCGCCAAGAAGGTATGTGATTCTTCCTATACTCTTAAGCATGATATTTTAAGATATATATATATAGTACGGTAGACGTACATGTGTTAACTGAATAATAATCACGGCAATGTCTTTTGACTTAAGCCTGAATAACATCTACGACAATGTCTTTTGACTTAAGCCTGAATAATAAGAATCCTGATGCATTTCAAAAGAATACTGAATCATTTTTAACAGAAGAGAAATATCTGGTTTTTAAAACAAAAGCTTAAGAGTTATACTAGCTTTATGGGAAGTTAGGTATAACAACTTAAGAAAGATAAAAGGAACTGTTTACTTGTTTGTTTATAAAAGCCTTGTATTGATTTACATTAAGTATAGTAAGATTGTTTGATAAGTAGACATATTATGATGCTACGTGTTAGTGTCTTGTAATCTTTGTGAAAGGGGTCATTCTTGTTGTGCTTACGTTGCTAAACGGTAAGTCTGTTATCTTGTTATTATATCACCAACCCTCGACTTATTATACAGGGCTTGCCACCCTTGATGCGGTCTATACGGCTATGCGATCTATGTGACTATGCGGGCTGCGGGAGTTCCGTGAGTTGATCATTCGGTGTTTTAGCCCGACGGGGATGCCCTATGCGGTCTATGTGACTATGCGGTCTATTGAGACTATGCGGATGCGGAGTCGGTAGTGCAGGGTTAGCTACCGTCACGAGAATACCTCATGCGGTGTGTGTGACTATGCGGACAGCGGGAGTCGATATTAGGCATGCATAATGATACTATGGGCGCTTGGCGCGCCCGATCATTCGCGGCCTAGAACGGACACATTCTGATTTACTATTATTGTTCTTGTTTGTGATATGGCACTATGTGCAATTGAATCGATTTGCAAATGGTTTTAAATACTTGATTTCATTTAAGTACTTTACGATTTCACATACTTGGTACTGTTATCGACCTCCTTGAAGCTGCGTTCATGCCGCGGTAAGGGCAAGCGGTGATAGATCCGCATCCTTAGGATCTTTGCGTTGGTGTCGGGAGCTCCATCTTATAGGAGGCTCTACTTTTGGGTATGATCTCCTGTTGTAGATAGTTTTGCCTTTGTCGGGGTATGGCGGGGCCACTGTCGCCATAGTTGTTTACTTCCGCCAGAGTGCAGTAGTCTGTTATGCGATGAGGATGTAAAGCGCGATTTTGGTTTATATATATTATGCCGAAAGGCGACTTTTTCTCATATAAACTGTGTCTAAATTTTCATTGATTCATGTATTGTTTTATATTCCGCTGATTTTCTCTGATGTATGACTACTTGGGTGCCCGGGTAAGGCACCAGTCACGGGCCCCGGAACGGGTCGTGACAGAAGTTTCTAAACAACTTATCTTAACACTTCATCTAAGCTATGAAGATTTTTCTAGGGCTTCGTTTTACGACTATTGGAATAAAGTAGTATTTCCGGGCTCTTATGTTGGGATTTCTTTGGAATACCACAAGGGATTTAGGCTAAAGTATTTGGAATAACAACAATACTTGAAGAATTCTACTCGAGGTGGGGTTTGGACGAGAACTCACTAAGGGAGGGAGGGGAATTTTTGCCTTGGAAACTTTCTAATGTGGATGAAATAAAGTCTTGCACACAAGGGGTATTTACAGGGAAAACAATGGCCAAGATCTAGGCAAGTGGATGGTGAAGATTGGGTACATGTGTGTGGGTAGTTGGCCAACCATTTGTTCACCACAAAAATGGGACAAGTGGCCACCACAAAAATGGGCCACTTGTCCACCTAAAAACGTCCCACTTGTCCTTCTCCAATTCGGCCAACATGGCCACACGGGGGTGACACGTGTCGCCCCCCGACTCGTCCAAAATATTTCATCTTCCGAAAATATCCGTAAAGCCAAAAATTCGAAAATAAAGTGGGCCCCACGAAATCGTAAATTTCCTCCCGTGGGTCCCACGTGACCAATTCCGGAAATAAAATTCCATAATTCTTAAATATTCCAAAAAGTCCGAATACCAAATCTGGGAATCCAATTCCCTTTAACGAACATTTTTCCTTCACAAAATCCGGAAACTTTTCCGTCGAAAAATCACATCTTTCTTCCTTTCCAATTTAAATGTCGTATTCTCGAACGTACGTCCTCGTATACATACTCTAGAACTACAGGGTGTAACAGTTGTTCAGTTCTCGGAAAGCTCCATATCTCCGGAAGCTTGTCTTGTGGTACGGTTCCCGGGAGTTGTAGATTTTTGTACATTTAGGGGCATGGCGGGGCCCTGTCCCGTCATTGTTGTTATAAAATTCTTAGAGGTCTGTAGCACTGTTGTGGGCAGGGTTTGTAGGGGATGTAACTGTTCAAGTTTTCATTTATGTACAGAAAGGTAACCGTTTTGGTTATCTTGTTTTCTTATTTCACTGTTTATCTTTTATGTGTTTTATTTCTGCTGATTTTCTCTGATGTTGTATCACTAGGGTGCCCGGGGTAAGGCATCAGTCGCGGGCCCGAGGTCGGGTCGTGACAATATCGGAGAGCTCTCTTGATATTTTTCTAACCTTTTCTGGATATCGATTCACTGAAGCAACCTTTCTATTTATTTCAGAGGGTCTTCCTTGAAAAGCTCATTGAATCGTTGTAGAGGTTGAGGGAAAGGTGGGCAGCCGATAATGTTTGTTGGAGAAGATTATAGAGTAAGGTCCTCTAACTTCTTGGGCTTGTTCCCCAATCTTAGCAACAACTTTGACTTGATCTTCTCATGTTTTTTATCAGCTCCAAAACTCCTTGCCAAGTCACTTTACCATCGTGGTGAAAATCCCACAAGATTTGTTTCAGTTCCGTGAAGTAAGGCAAAACTGTTTTACAGAATGTTGGTCCGAATGTCAAGGCATTTGTTCCAACATTTCTGAATTTTAGCTTAGTACTAAAAATGATATGTTGGGCAAAATGTCACAACACCAAACCCAACATTAACACTTTCTTCGCCTTATTTTTTCTAATTTCAATCATTACACAATGGAGTGTCAATGATCAAGACATAATGATGTCTCCCTCTCCTAATTTCTTTCTCTTTTCTTTTTCTCTCTATTTTTTTATTTAATTTTACTCCAAATCTCTTAATTTTGCATTGCTTTGTTACTACACGAAAAAATGTAATTTTAAGCACACATTCATATAATAGAACTCAAAAAATGATTAAAAGTATTAAAATATGAGGCAACAATGACTAAATGTATGCATTTTTAGTCGAACATCACAACATGAGACGCAATCTCGGTATATATACTTCTTTTTAGGCGACTCATTCGGGTAACCTTTTTGGTACAGATTCATGCCAAAGAAAGAATAGGGATAGCCATTAAATACCTTTATATCGACTTTCCAACTTGGTGACATAATCAGCTCACTTAGCTATTCAAGCTACAACCATGAAAATAATACTTCTATTAACAACGAGAAGCATAATCACTAGCCGAGTAACGACAAACAATTCTATATGATATGCTACACCGTAAATCTTCATCTAGCTCTCTTCCAAACCTTTCAACTTTGTCAACCAATACATGGATACATATTCAGCAACATCTCCAGTCACTCTACACAACCAAATCAACTCAACATACTAAACAATACAACTTTCTCGTCTTATTCCAATTTGACCAACCCTCATGGCATAATTGTTAGTAATGGTAATTTTATTCTGATTCGTGGTTATGGTCATAAAACTTTGTCTCCACCCCCTCCACCTCTTATCTTGAAAAATATCCTTCATGCTCCTAAATTGATTAAAAATTTGATGTATGTCCGTAAATTCACCACTGATAATTCTGTTTCTATTAACTTTGATCCGTTTGGGTTTTCTGTGAAAGATTTCAAAATGGGGATTCCTCTCATGATGTATGATAGTACGGAGGATCTTTATCCTATCACACCAAGTTTCGGTCTTTCGAGTCAAGTCTTGCCATCTACGTTTTCCGCCCTTGCTCCTTCCTTGTGGCATGCTCGTATAGGTCATCCGGGGTCGTCTATTGTCACGACCCGACCCCGGGGCCGCGACTGGTGCCCTACCTGGGCACCCCGTTCAGGTATACATCAGAGAATAGCAGCGAAACATACACAACATACAACATGTTTAGACAATAATATCACGAGCTGGCCAGATAAGCGCGCCATAAAATATGCATAATCAAAGAAAAATGTACAACTCGGTTCTTACAGCCCCAAACCACATACATGTGACTACAGACCTCTAAGAATAACAACAGTGGCGGGACAGGGCCCCGCCATACCCCTGAATGTACATAAATCTACAACATCAGGGAAAGACAAGACTCCGGAGAAATGGAGCTTCTGACGTCTGATAAGTGATCCTAAGTATGAGGATCCACCACCTGCTTACCCCTACCTGCGGAATGAATGCATCCCCCGAGGAAGGGGGTCAGTACACAATATGTACTAAGTATGTAAAACTGGAAAATACTGTAATTACATCATAAGTTTAAAACAAAGCCGGAGACATGTATGATAATAAAATTACAGTACACAGTGCCTTACTAACAATAAGAGTAACTAAGAGTATACGTACAACATAAAAATAGGAAGCTCACGATCAAAGCAGGACCATCCGCCCGCAGTGTTACACCCCGCAAATTCAAGAGGATAAGATAAGAACGTACGAAAGGAAATAAGATTTGAATTTGAAAAGTTGGGTTGGCAAAATGTTGTAGGCAGACGTTCAGTCAACTTTGGAGCGGTATATCCCCAAATTCTTTAGGAGTTTTGAGGTGTTTTAAAAGACTAGTATGAAGTTCGTTGAGTCTAGTTTCCAACGCAACAAACCACTCGTCGATTGGACATCGGGGTAGGAAGTTATGGACGTTAGAAGTTCGGTGGGCTGACGCAGGGGACAGACTTCCCAGCAGGCATCGCAGCGCCGTCAGCAGGGTCGCGGCGCCGATAATTCTGAAACCCCTCTGAGGTTGCAGCGCCGCGGCGCCAAGGCGGGATTTTTGCGCAGAAAGGGGCGAAAAACAGGGGATATTTTGTTAAAAGGCCTATGGGAGGGTGACAAGTGTCCCTCCCATCTTTTTTGACCAAAGGGGGGGTCTTATTTTAGGGCCAAGTCTTCAAGACTTGGCCATTTGCAAGGGTTTCCCTAAGAAAAATTCCCCTCCTCTCTCTCAAATTGATGAACCCCGGTGAGATTTTTGGAAAAGCTTCAAGAAGGAAAAATGTTGGAAAGCTTGTAAAGAGTTCGAGTGGGCGATTTTAAAGTGAAGAAGATTTCGGAAAGAGGGCTTCTTGAGGTAAAACCTTCACCTTCTTGTGTAATTGAAGATTTCAAGTTATAGTAGTTAAGAAATGAGCCTGAGGCTGTTATATTAAAGTTCGAAAAGATATGGATCTTGTCGTCTTGTTGAAAACCGAAAATGGGCATGTTAGTCACTCATGTTGTAATCAATTCGGTTGTTAGCTTAAAATCATTACATGTTATAAATAGGAGGGTATATAATTGGTTATGATTTTATATACCATGTTGGAATAACGAGTTGGATTAAAAGGAAATTGAAAGGAAATTGATAATTGTTGTAATATTATAGCCGAATGTGGTTTGGAATTATTGGTTTGATTTGTATTATTGTGGGGCAGAATTTTACGCGTCCTGTAAAGGCGTGTAATCCCCTTTTGGTTAGCTGAATTGTTGTGCCTTAAATGCGGCATTTGGTTATTGAATTCGGACCTTGAAAAAGGTGGAAAAGTGAGTAGAAACAAAGGAAGTGTTGTCCAATTCTTTCCGTAGAACGAGGGACCTTACATTAGAATATTCTACGTTGAAGCTAGAAGCTAATAGACGTATTATGGTCATTATAGGTTGACATCTACGGACGGCATATTGGACTTGGCAAGTGGATTAAACATAAGAGGTATGTGGAAACTTTCTTATCACTTGGGCATGAGTAGTTATAACTGTATGGTACGGTAGACGTACGTGATTTAAATAAGGTAAAGTCATTTTGATATACTTGACTTGTTTTAAAGATGCCTAGTTGGTTGAGTTAGAGAATTAACTCACTTGTCCTTAAGGAGAGGTTATAAGAATGGTTTATTGTAATACGGTAGACAAGGATTTCTTGACATGAAAAAGTATAGGATACTTGATTTAAAAGTATTGATTCTGGAACTATTATAAAGATAAGAACTTGTTTTCTAAGTTAAGAATTTTGTCTTCTAAAGTAATTGTTACACCCCGTAAGTCCAGGACATGTATAAGAGAATGTACGTAAGGAATCAAGACTTGGAAATTGGTACGAAAGGAAGAATTGTTTTTCCGACGGAAAATCTTAGAAACAGGAAAGGAAAAATGTTCGTTGTTGAGAATTGGATTCTCAAAATGCATTATTTGAAGAGTATGGAACTTTTTAACATTATGGAAATTTATTTTTACGGATTTGGTCATGTGGGGCCCACCCGAGGAATTTTTACATTTTTGTGGGGCCCACGAGGGTTACGGAATTTTATGGACGAATGAGAGGGCGACACGTGGCACCTCCACCACTTGGGCTTGGATGATTTTTGTAAGGATAAAATGGTCATTGACCATGGTTAAAGATCAAGTCTTCAAGCTTGAGATTGTTGACCAAGGTCAACTTGTCCACTTGGCTATTTAATTAATGATCCTCATCCAAGCCACACATTTGTTATAATCTAAGCCCTCCAATGTGTTTTATATACTACCCTAGTGCAAGACAAGGTCTTCCAACACTTAGAAAAAATCACAACACTCTTATTCTTCATAGGAGCTCACGGGTTGGTCTAAATTCCCACACAAAAAATTTTAGTTTGTGATCCATTATTCACAAGACTTAAACTCAATGTCCCTAAGGGTATTGTAAGTATATCTCAATAGAAAGATTTCGGAAAAACGACGTTTTCGTATTAGTCGCAAGGCGGAAACTTAAGGAGTTCTTCAACTTTGAAGTTGGAACTTGAAGATGGGTTCTTCATAGGCTTCTAAGGAGTGCTTGGAGTGGATTGGAACCTAAGGAAAGGAGCTAAGAATTTGCTAAGGAGCGACTTTGAATCTTGGAATTTTTAAGGGCTTATAAAGGTATAATTCTTGTCGTTTTAGCAATTAAGGTTTACTTATGTTTGTAGTTACGGATATTAGCAAGCATGAGATGTTTAGTATGAAGTTTGATAATTATATTGGCTATTGGAACCCTAATCCGAAAACTAGCATGTTAGCCCTAAGATTACAATTCAAGTTGATTATTAGTTTAAGTCGTCGCATGTTGTATAAAGAAGGAAATTGTAGTTGTTGAAGTTGTTTAAGACTATATAACATGTTAGACCTTAGAACTTGGAATTGGAAAAGGATTTGAAAAGACTTAGTGTTGTTGGTTATAAGTTGGCCGAGAATGGCTTGAATATGGAACTACTTCGTATTAATTGTGGGGCGGAATTTTACACGTATTTTAAGGCGTGTAATCCCCTTTGTTTGGTTGTTGTTTTGAGCCTTAAATGTGGCGTGTTGGTTATTGTATTCGGCCTTGAAAAAGGTGGCAAAGTGAGTAGAAACAAAGGAAGTGCTGCCCGATTTTCCGTAGAATTAGAGACCGTATACTTAGTATTATTCTACGTTAGAGATTAGAAGTTGATAGTCTTGTTGTGACCATTATAGGTTGACACTTCTACGTACGGCGTATTCGGCTTAGCTTGTGGATTTAGCCGAAAAGGTATGTGAACTATCTCCTCTTCTAGCATGATTCCTTAAGATAAAGAAAGTATGTCCTACTCCTTAAATGATCCATTCCTTGGTTGTATTTGGATTGCCTAAAATAGAATTTGTTCTATGTACTTCCTTGATTGTACTTTGATGTCTAAATTGTAAGTTGTATAATCCATTGCCTTAGTGAAGTTGGATTCTTAAAAGTGAAAGTATTTTACTTAAAGTACATAGAGTCTTGAAAAGGAAGTGGTTTCCAAATCTTTTGGCTAGTGCCTTAGTTCCAAAACCTAAGGGTCGTTATAATGACTTTAGGGGAGTCAAAGGAGTGATTTACTTAATTGTTTTAAGAGAGGAGAAATGACATGATTTAAGAAAAGTAACTTGTTTTAAAGGTGTGAGTTACTTGAGGTTTAAAAGTAGAAGAAACTTGTTTTCTAAATATTAAGAGACTTGAAGTATTTTGAAAGTTAAGAAATTTGATTTGTAAGTATGTGATACTTGGTTTTAAGTATAAGTCTCTTGGTTATAAAAAAAGAATGAATATGTCTAAAACCATAAAGGATTATAACGGTTTTATGGGAAGTTGGTTATAACGGCTTTATGGAAGGTTAAGAAAGTTGTCTATTTTGATTATTAGGCATAAGTGGCCTAGATTGTGAAAATTTGAAGTTACTTGATTTCAAGCTTTGAAATGAGTTTTCTAAAAGTGTGGTAACTTACTTTGAAAAATAGACACACCTTGATACTGCGGGTGTTAGTATCTTGGGGTTTTACATAAAAAGGAGTCTTTTGAAAAGAATGTACGTACGTAGTACTTTGGCTTGTTTAATTGAGAATTATTCTATGTGTGCCTTGATAAGTACTTTGGCTTGTTTAATTGAGAATTATTCTATGTGTGCCTTGATAAGTACTTTGGCTTGTTTAATTGAGAATTATTCTATAAGTGCCTTGAGTTTATAAAATGAAAGTCTATAGATTTTATGAACTTGCCTATGTGTCTTTGGTGATAGCCTTTGAGTGCAAGTATTATGTTTTATTACGTTCTTGCGACTCTCGGTTGGAGGGTGGTGTCTTGTTGTGAGTTTACTTGGGCGTCGAAGCGGTGATGTGGGATTCCACGGGTATGCTTCCATTATTTGTGTTACTCATGGACATGCTTATACGATGTGGGATTAGGGCATGTGACCGGAGGCGGGTTAGATTCGGTTATAATGTCATGTTAGTGCCTTAAGTAAACCAAAATGAGAGTGTATATGAATAAGACTAATAAGAAGTTAGGGGGATTTCTTAACTTGCTTAATTATTGTGTGATAAGCCGGTAGTGCTTATGTTATGTATGATGGCCAGTTCTTCAGGGTAAGAGTATAAATGAGGGGTGTATCCCCAAAGATCGTTATACCACCTGCATTACCACCTTCTTCAGGGTAAGAGTATAAATGAGGGGTGTATCCCCAAAGATCGTTATACCACCTGCTTTATCACTTCTTCAGGGTAAGAGTATAAATAAGAGGTGTATCCCCAAAGATCGTTATACCACCTGCTTTACCACCTTCTTCAGGGTAAGAGTATAAATGAGGGGTGTATCCCCAAAGATCGTTATACCACCTGTTTCCGTGGATTTGCTACCTATACTTTTGATTACTCTCATTGTTAGTAAGGCCTTTGTCGTTAATTGAGTAGTGACTTTGAGGCGCGTCCACGACTTGATATGATTGCTATGTATTGTGTCATGTAGGTTGGCTATCATACATGTCTCTGTTTTATTATAGGATTTATGATTTCATTCTGATATTTTCGATTTCACATACTTGGTACATTCTTCGTCTTGACCTCCTTCGGCTGCGTTCATCTGCAGTTTAGGTACGTTGTTTGGTGATCGGCAGTGTAGGACCACCTGCGAGTTATGGATAGCTCCTTCTGTTCGGGAGTTTATCTTTTTGGTATAAGTTCTTTCAGTACAGGCTTTTGAACAGTTATGGGTACGGCGGGGCCTTGTCCCGTCATAGTTCAGTAAAACTCTTAGAGGTCTGTATTCATATGTGGGATTGGACTCGTGTACATTGTAGTGTCTTTTGTTTATGTATATTATATGGCAGCCTTGTCGGCTTTGCCTTTGCTCGTACGATTGGTTTTAAAAAAAAAAGGTGTTATTTAAATTCCGCAGTTTGCTTAGTCGTTAAGGTAGAAGGGTGCCCAGGTAGGGCACCAGTCACGGGCCCGGGGTTCGGGGCGTGACAGTAATGAGGCTTGAAGCCTTTTTGAAAGTTGTGTAACTTGATTTGAAGTACAAGTCTCTTAGTCATAAAAAGAACGAAGTAGTCTAGAGCATAAAGTTAGTATAACGGCTTTATGGGAAGTTGGTTATAATAACTTTATGGAAGGTTAAAGAAATGGTTTTTCTCGAATAAGTAAGCCTAGATGAAAGAATTGAAACTAAGAAGGGCAATTTGATTTAAAGGCATCAATTGCTTAAGGTTAAATGAGGATCACTTGATTTAGAAGCCTAGATGAGATCCATTTTTGTATGTTAATGGAAGTCTAAAGAAGTTATGATTTTGCTTGGACGTACCGACAGTGATGTGGGATTCCACGGGTATGCTTCCATTGTGCTAGTATGAGTTTACCTGGACGTACCAACAGTGATGTGGGATTCCACGGGTATGCTTCCATTGTGCTAGTATGAGTTTCCCTGGACGTACCGGCAGTGATGTGGGATTCCACGAGTATGCTTCCATGGTGGTTGACCCTTGGACATGCTTACGATGAGGATTAGGCATGCGCCTTGGGCGTCTTTACGATGAGGATTAGGGCATGCGGTATGAGTTCACTTGGGCGTCTGCGGATGATGTGGGATTCCACGGGTATGCTTCCATTGTCTTATTGTGAATTCACTTGGACGTACCGGCAGTGATGTGGGATTCCACGGGTATGCTTCCATTGTCATAGTATGAGCTTACCTGGACGTTCCGGCAGTGATGTGGGATTCCACGGGTATGCATCCAGTGTGGTTGATCCCTGAACATGCTTACGATGAGGGATTCCGAGGCATGCGCCTTGGACATGCTTACGATGGGGGATTCCGAGGCATGCGACCAGGATGCGGGTTAAATTCCCGGATACGATTATGACGCCATGGATTAGCTCCCCATGAAGTCATGTACCCGAGATGAGGGATTCCACGGGCATGAGATATATATATAGGTTTATATGTGTTGTGTGTGTGTACGCCGACAGTGAGGTAGGATGCCACGGGCGCGTCACATGGTTAGATTTACACCTAGCGGTCGACAGTGATGGGGAATCCCACGGGCGCGCTTTGATATTTGAGGGCTGGTGTTCATAGCCCTGGTGTGACTATCGTTCATATGTTGAAACAGGCTGTACAAGGTAAAAATTGACTTTCATTACTTCCACTTCAGTAAGGCACAGTGTACTGTTAATTGGGTTATCATATATGTCTTCAGCTGTATTTTTTACTATTATGATTTAAATTACAGTACTTTCAGTTTTGCATACTTGGTACATATTTTGTACTGACCTCGCCGAAGTGCGTTCATACCGCAGGTTGAGGTACATTGCTTGTTGATCCACACTCCTAGGATCACGATTCAGTTCTCGGAAAGCTCCATTTCTCCGGAGGCTTTGTCTTTGGTAGGGTTTCCCTGAAGTTGTTGACTTTTGTACATTCAGGGGTATGGCGGGGCCTGTCGCCACGATTGTTATGTAAACTCTTAGAGTGCATAGTCATATCTTGTGGGTCACTTTAAAAAAAAAATTGAGGTAACTGCTTTTGGATTTGTTTATATCCAGGAAGGTAGCCTTATCGGCTAACCTATTATTTATTTCATTGTTAAGTTTATGTATGTTCCGCTGATTATCTCTGATATATACCTGTAAGGGTGCCTGTAGTAGGCACGATCGCGAGCTTGGCGGTCGTGACACGCAGATCATTAAGCAATCCTACTCACAGGACTATTTCACCCGCATAGTCGTGTGGACCCGTATGGTATTCTCGCATAGGTCAGACTACCGCACGTGGACTATTTCACCCGCATAAGCCCATAAGGACTCGCATGAGGTATTCCTCGCATCGTGGGTAGCAAATCCACAGAAAAACAGGTGGTATAACGTCTTGGGGGTTTACCCCTCATTTATACTCTTACCCTGAAGCAGGTGGTATAACGTCTTGGGGATTTACCCCTCATTTATACTCTTACCCTGGAGAAGGTGGTATAACGTCTTGGGGGTTTACCCCTCATTTATACTCTTACCTTATCTCAACCGACCATCATACGTAACATAAACCTTACCGGCTTATCATACAATAAATAAGCAAGTTAAGAAATTCCCCTAACTTCTTATTAGTCTTATTCATATACACTCTCATTTTAGTTTACTTAAGGCACTAGCATATCTTTTATAAAAATCCGGGAATTTAACCCAAGTACTACGTACTTCTACTCTTTAAAACAAATGACTCTTTTTAGTATAAAACTTCCAAGATACTATTAACCATAGTATCAAGTTAAAATTACTTTTCAGGACAAGTCACAATACCTTTAGAAATAAAGTTTGGTTTCTAAATCAAGTGACTCCTTTTCTTATAAAACTTTAGGCAATTGATGCCTTATAATCAAATTGTCTTTCATTAAATCAAGTCATTTATCTTTCCATAAAGCTAATATAACCAACTTCCCATAAAGTCGTTATATTCACTTTATACCTTAGCCAAAAACAATTTCCTATCCAAGGGACTTATACGTTTAAAACGGAACAAGTATCACATACTTTAAAACTCTTCAAGTTCCTTAACTTTAATAAAACTTAAGACATTCTTAATACTTTCAAAGAAGTGAGTTAATCTCCTAACTCACCCGACTTGGCTATTCATAAAACTAGTAAGGATATCAAGGTCTTGTACGTCTACCGTACCATATACGTGCAACTAGTCATGCTCAAAAGATAGGAAAAGTTCTACATACCTCTTCGGGTCAAACCACTTGCCAAGTACAAAATCCCGTCCGTAGAATGTCAACCTATAATATCCACAATACGTCTATTAACGGCTTACTTCAAACGTAGAATATTATAAGTGTAAAGTCTCTAAATTCTACGGAAAATCGGACAGCACCTCCTTTGTTTCTACTTACTTTGCCACCTTTTTCAAGGCCGAATTCAATAACCAAACACACCACATTTAAGGCCCAATCAAAGCAATTAACAATAGGGGATTACACGCCTACTAGACGTGTAAAATTCCGCCCCACAATAGATATCAAACTAATACAAACTACTAGTCCAATTCGGCCACATTGAGATGCAACAATACCAATTCTTATCCAATTTCCATTTCAATCCAAGTTGTTAGCATAACATGATATCAAGTCGCAATCGATTATAACTACTATAATCTTCAAGTAAGTAACATGCGACGATTCTAATAACAACCAAATTGTAATCCAACTTCATACGGCTTAAATGACATTTCGATTTAAGGCTACAATCAATCCATAATACTTATCAAACTTCAACATATAAACTTCATGCTAGCAACATGTAAAGCTAACAACAAACAATATATATAATCTTGTAATACTTTTAAGAGACAAGATTATACCTCAACGAATCTTAATCGACTCCAACCAAGTCGCTTCCTTAGAAACTTAGAGTCTCTTCAAGACACTTCAATCCGCTACTTGAGACCCTTAGAACAACACCAACAAATTTCCTTCAAACTTCCAAACAAAACCTAGAAAGCAACTAGGTTTTCACCTTGCGACTAATACGAAAACTATCTTTTTCCGAGATTTTTCTATTGAGATACACTTACAATACACTCAAGAACATTGGTTTAAAGTGTGGAGCTTAATGGACAAGAAACAAATTTTTTTCTCTTTTGCTAGTAGTGAACCCGAGAGCAACAAGCTCTAGTTCTTCAATTTCTTGAAAAATTTGGCTAAGTGTTAAGCTTGTCTTGCTACTACTAGTATTATATAGCACAATGGAGGGTCAAGATGTAAACAAATGGGTGGTTTGGATGAGGTCTTATTAAATATCAAGCCTTGTGGACCCTTTGACTTAGTCAATATTCTCAAGCTCACTACTTGCAAGACTTAGTCATCCTACAAAGGTCAAATGACCCTTTAGCCCTTGCCTAATTCGTCCAAGGCAACCATAAGGGGGGTGACACGTGTCGCCCTCCCATTCGCCACAATATTCGTTTTCCGACAATTTCATAATTCCGATAAATTTTTACAAGTCTCTAATCTTAACATTAGGAACTCTCACGTACGTTCTTAAAACATGTCCTGTAAATACGGGGTGTAACATTCTTTCCCCCTTAGAAACATTCGTCCCCGAATGTTCTTTCGGAGTCAAACTTATAATTAGCGACATAGTTTCCTTTCACAACCCCGACATACCAATAATGCCTCACATGGCCACATAATAGCATTTACACAAAACAAATGCTTCAATTAAAACTTGACAAGTAAGGGAAAAGAATTACCTGAAGGTGTAGGGAATAAGTGAGGATACCTCCTCAACATGTCCTCCTCCGCTTCCCAAGTCATCTCCTCCCGGTTATCATTCCTCCACAAGACTTTGACGGAAGCCACATCCTTGGTCCGATCGCCGACACAGCGATCGAGTATTGCTATGGGACTCTCCTCATACGATAACCCCTATGTCACCTGGACCTCACTAGCAGGGAAAACTCTCGCTGGATCTCCGATACACTTCCGCAACATAGAAACATGGAAGACCGGATGTACCGCCTCTAACTCTGATGGCAGATCCAACTCATAGGCAATCTTGCCTACTCGACGGACGATCTGGTAGGGCCCAATGTACCTTGGGCTGAGTTTCCCTTTCTTACCGAATCTCATCACACCCTTCATGGGTGACACCTTCAAGACCCAATCGCCTACGAAACTCCAAATGCCGACGTCGATTATCCGCGTATGACTTCGCCGACTGAGCCGCTATGAGCCTCTCTGGATAAGCTTCACCTTATCCACACCTTGAACCAAGTCTGGGCCAACTAACTGCACCTCGCCCACGTCGAACCAACCAATCGGCGATCTACATTTCCATCCATATAAAGCCTCGTATGGCGCCATCTGTATACTGGAATGGTAGTTGTTGTTATAAGCAAACTCCACAAGAGGCAAATGATCCTCCCAGCTACCCCTGAAATCAATCACGCAGGCTCGCAAAGATATCCTCGTTGTCGGATAGTGCGTTCGCCGCCCGTCGATGCGAGGATGAAATGATGTCGAGACTCACTGTGTCCCTAATCCCTTCGGAAAGACCTCCGAGTTAGCCAGAACCGGGCTCCCTATCGATATAATCGACACCGACACCGCGACCTCACAATCTCTCGATGTACAATCGGCATAGTCCTCACCAAAACGTCGTCACGATCGGAAGGAAATGGGCTGATTTCACACCACCAACAATAACCCAAATGGAGTCGTATTTCCTGCGAGTGCGAGGTAACCTGTAACAAAGTCCATGTTGATCACCTCCCACTTCCAAGTCGGAATCTCAATAGCTGCAATAATCCACTGGCCTCACGTGCTCGACCTTGACTGCGGCAATTAGGACATCAGGCAACAAAACCTGCCACGTCCCTCTTCAGGCCATCCCACCAATACAAACATCTGAGGTCATGGTACATCTTGGTCGACCCCGGATGAATAGAATAACGAGCACTGTGTGCCTCCCCCAAAATCTGCTGACGAAGTCCTGTCACATCGGGAACACACAACTGGCCCTCAAACCTTAGCACCCCATTAGGCGCTACCTCGAATAGACACTTCTCCCCCTGAAGAGCTGCATCTCGATATGCATCAACATCGGGTCCTCAAACTGTCGCCTCTTCACCTCATCAATGATGGAAGACTCGGCAACCCCACGAACCCGTACCCCACTATCGTCGGTATCGATCAAACGAACCCCAAGGCTCGCTAACTGGTGGATCTGACGGACCATGTCCTGTCTCTCCGGATGTACCTCTGACAGGCTCCCCATCGATCTACGACTCAACGCATCAACAACTACGTTGGCTTTCCCCGGATGGTATAGAATATCAACATCATAATCTTTCAAAGAACTCTAACCACCGTCTGCCGCAAGTTCAGCTCCTCGCACGAAGATATACCGGAGGCTCTTGTGGTGCAGTATAAATATCCACATGAACCCCATACAAATAATGTCTCCAAATCTTCAAGGCATGAATAATCGCGCCAACTCTAAGTCGTGGGTAGGGTAATTCCTCTCATGCTTCAGAATCGCCGAAGCATAGGCTATAACCTTGCCGTCTTTGCGTCAAAACACACCCTAGCCCGATACCCGAGGCATCACAATAGATCACGTGCGTCTAACCCTCGGGAAGAGTAAGAACTGAGCCGTAGTCAACCTTTCCTTCAAAGAATCGGAAACCCTTCTCGCAAGCCTCGTCCATCGGAACTTGGCCGCCTCGAGTCACCCTAGTCAGCGGTCTTGAAATCAAGCAAATCGCTCCACGAACCTACGATAATAACTCGCCACTAAGAAATCGCGCACTCGGTCGAGTAGTAGGTCTCGCCAAGACTTGATCGCCTCACCTTTGCCGTATCCACCCGAACACCATCACCCCAATAATGTGCCCGGGAATGCCATCGAGGCCAACCAAAACTCACACTGAGAACTTGGCGAATAATCACGGCCCGAGGACCCCAATTACCGCCTCGCCGTCCGTGATGCTCGCTCTGTCCGCGAATAAACCAGATGTCATCAATGAATACTATCACAAATGTATCCATAAATGGCTTGAACACCCGTTCATCAAATCCATAAATACGCTGGGCGTTGGTCAAACCGAAAGACATAACTCAACTCATAGTGCCCATACCGGTCCCGAATGCGCTTTGGGATATCTGCCTCTCGAACTCGCATGGGATGATAACCGGACCGCAGTCTATCTTGGAGAAACACTCGCACCTGCAATGGTCAAACAAATCATCAATCACGGGAGGGTACCTATTCTTGATGGTTACCTTATTCACCGTCAGAATCAACACACATACGCAGCGTCTCATCCTTCTTCTTCACAAACAAAACCGGCGCTCCCCAGGGAGATACACTAGGCCTGATAAAGCCTTTCTCCAGCAAATATTTCAGCTGGTCCTTCACTCCTCAACTCAAGAAAGTGCCATCGTATGGCGGAATGGAAATAGGTCGAGTGTCTGGCAACGTGTCAATACAAAACTCAATCTCCCTCTCCGGAGGGATACCCGGAAGATCGTCTGGGAACACATCTGGAAACTCCCTAACCATGCACCGATCAAGAATCGCACCTCACCTGTATCAAATACCCGAACGGATGATAGATGTATTCTTTCGCACCATCTTCCTAGCCTTGAGGTAATAAATAAACCTACCCCTCTGACGCCGTGTTTCTTTTTCACTCGATAATCGCTCGCCAGAAATCGAACCGAACCAACTGTCCTGCTATCACGCGTTGGCATAACAAGAAGCCAACTAGTCCATACCCATAATGACATCAAAATCATCTCAACTCTATCAAGTTCGCAAGTGGTCCGACGATCAGTAAATAAACAGGACAACCTCTATACACCCGCTCGCCTAACACCGAATCACCCATCGCGTAGCTACCTCAAAAGGCTCTATCGACACGGCTCTATCCCGATTCTACCCGCACAAGAGGGGACACATAGGACAAGGTAGAACTGGATCTATCAAAGCATAAACGCGTCAAAGATGAAATCAATAATGTACTGCGGCGACGCGTGGAAGCCTCCTGATCCTGGCGGCTGGCTAATGAATATATGCGGTTCTGTGGACCGCTAGAACTGGAACCACCACCACGACCTCTACCGCAGCCTGCCGTCGTGAGTACCGCCCCGGGCGCATAACCACGAAGGAGAGAAGACCAAAGAATCGATCCCGCTTACCGCATCAGACTACCCATGCCGCCTCTAGACGGACAATCTCTCCTCAAATGGCCCTGCTGGCCACAAGAGTAACAAGCTCCCGGAGCCCTGCGACACTCGCCCTGGTGAGACCTACCGCATCGAGCACACTGAGATGTGGGTGGTCTCGATCGGTGACGGTTTCTGTCTCCCTGAAACCCCGAAGTCTTGGAGCCACGACCGCTTCCCTGAATGACCTGGGCCGATCGACTCCCCGCCGAAACCGTGAAGGAGCACTCTGTGCTGGCTGGAATGTGGACCTAGTTCTGCCGAAAGGCCGCCCGCCAAATCGCCCCGAGCTCGCTGCCCTGCCTCTGGCCGGCTCGAGTCAATGATCCTCCTCTCTCTATCCTCTATCCTCGCGCATACGCCGCATCTCCGGCAATGTCCATACCGGTGAAGAGCCACCCCAATGTGCAAATCATATGACGGTCTAGCCCCATCACATAACGATGAACTCTATCCGCTATGTCAGCTACAATGGTGTGCGCATGCCTGGCCAAGGAGTCAAACTCCAGGCTGTACTCTCTGATAGTCCTCCCATTTTGCCTCAAGGTCAAGAATCTATCTACATGGGCTCTCCTCATCTCAGGAGGCAAAAAGTGATCCATGAAGGCCTCTGTGAACTCCTCTCAAACAGCTGGAAGAGCATCCTCACCTCTCGACAGCTCCCATGACTCAAACTCAACGCAATATCGCAGAACGGTAAGAGGCTAGCATAATGCACTGTCTCCAAGCTCTAAGAACTCGCATAGTCCGTGTAGCCGCCGCGTGAACTCCTGCGGATCCTCCTCGCACTCGAACCATAAAACTCGGGCGGATGACAACCTGAAAATCCCGAATCCGCAAATCGCCGGCTTGGGTTAGCCGCTCGCTTCCGCCACGCTCGCTATTATATCGGTCAATAACCGGATCGCTTCCCGTAGTCTCTATACTCGCCTCGGCCGTGGATCGAGGCTCGTACCGGAACCTCGAGCTACCGCCGCTCTCGCCTCTAATATCGCTGGCGTGGTGAACTCGCCGACCCGCCTACTACCTCGTGCATAGTGCGTGCACAGTCCGTAACCCTCTCGAGTACCGCTAGCGACTCCTGCCGCTTGCCCTTCTCAGGCCACGGTCGCTCCGTGGAGGCATAATCGTTTCATAAGAATAGGTCGGAGAGGATTCAACCTAATAAGACTCTCATGCGATCTCGCAGAGAGAAGAATGAAACCAATCCTAAATGTCCTTGACCTCACGATTATAGATGTGGTGCACAACACACCGATAATCAAGACTCTACTAGACACGATGCTCAGACACTTTCCGAGGACTAATTGCTCGATACCACTTTTGTCACGACCCGACTCAGGGCGCGGTCGTGCCCTACCCAGGCACCCTGCCTGTATACATCGAGAATAACAATGAACATACACAACATACAACATGTTTAGAAAATAATATCACAGGCTAGCCGATAAGGTCGCCTTCCATAAAATATGCATAATCAAAGAAAAATGTACAACTCGGTGCTTACAGCCCCAAACCACATACATGTGACTACGCACTTAGAATAACAACGATGGCGGACGGGGCCGCCATACCCCTGAATGTACATAAATCTACAACATCAGGGAAAGACTGTACCAAAAAGATAAGCCTCCGGAGAAATGGAGCTTCTGACGTCTGATAAATGATCCTAAGTATGAGGATCCACCACCTTCTCACCCCTACCTGCGGCATGAACGCAGCCCCCGAGGAAGGGGTCGATGCAATATGTACTAAGTATGTAAAACTGGAAAATACTGTAATTACATCATAAGTTTAAAACAAAGTCGGAGACATGTATGATAATAAAATTACAGTACACATTGCCTTACTAACAATGAGAGTAACTAAGAGTATACGTACAACATAAAAATAGGAAGCTCACGATCAAAGCAGGACCATCCGCCCGCAATATCATTAAGCAATCCTACTCCTGGGACTATTTCACCCGCATAGGTCGTATGGACCCGCATGAGGTATTCCTCGCATAGTATGTACCCGCCCGCATGGGACTATTTCACCCGCATAAGCCCATAAGGACTCGCATGAGGTATTCCTCGCATCGTGGGTAGCAAATCCACGGAAAAACAGGTGGTATAACGTCTTGGGGGTTTACCCCTCATTTATACTCTTACCCTGAAGCAGGTGGTATAACGTCTTGGGGATTTACCCCTCATTTATACTCTTACCCTGGAGAAGGTGGTATAACGTCTTGGGGGTTTACCCCTCATTTATACTCTTACCCTATCTCAACCGGCCATCATACGTAACATAAACCTTACCGGCTTATCATACAATAAATAAGCAAGTTAAGAAATCCCCCTAACTTCTTATTAGTCTTATTCATATACACTCTCATTTTAGTTTACTTAAGGCACTAGCATATCTTTTATAAAAATTCGGGAATTTAACCCAACGTACTTCTACTCTTTAAAACAAATGACTCTTTTTAGTATAAAACTTCCAAGATACTATTAACCATAGTATCAAGTTAAAATTACTTTTCAGGACAAGTCACAATACCTTTAGAAATAAAGTTTGGTTTCTAAATCAAGTGACTCTTTTTCTTATAAAACCTTAGGCAATTGATGTCTTAAAATCAAATTGCCTTTCATTAAATCAAGTCATTTATCTTTCCATAAAGCTAATATAACCAACTTCCCATAAAGTCGTTATATTCACTTTATACCTTAGCCAAAAACAATTTCCTATCCAAGGGACTTATACGTTTAAAATGGAACAAGTATCACATACTTTAAAACTCTTCAAGTCCCTTAACTTTAATAAAACTTAAGACATTCTTAATACTTTCAAAGAAGTGAGTTAATCTCCTAACTCACCCGACTTGGCTATTCATAAAACTAGTAAGTATATCAAGGTCTTGTACGTCTACCGTACCATATACGTGCAACTAGTCATGCTCAAAAGATAGGAAAAGCTCTACATACCTCTTCGGGTCAAACCACTTGCCAAGTACAAAATCCTGCCCGTAGAATGTCAACCTATAATATCCACAATACGTCTATTAACGCCTTACTTCAAACGTAGAATATTATAAGTGTAAAGTCTCTAAATTCTACGGAAAATCGGACAGCACCTCCTTTGTTTCTACTTACTTTGCCACATTTTTCAAGGCCGAATTCAATAACCAAACACGCCACATTTAAGGCCCAATCAAAGCAATTAACAATAGGGGATTACACGCCTACTAGACGTGTAAAATTCCGCCCCACAATAGATATCAAACTAATACAAACTACTAGTCCAATTCGGCCACATTGAGATGCAACAATACCAATTCTTATCCAATTTCCATTTCAATCCAAGTTGTTAGCATAACATGATATCAAGTCGCAATCGATTATAACTACTATAATCTTCAAGTAAGTAACATGCGACGATTCTAATAACAACCAAATTGTAATCCAACTTCACATGGCTTAAATGACATTTCGGATTTAAGGCTACAATCAATCCATAATACTTATCAAACTTCAACATATAAACTTCATGCTAGCAACATGTAAAGCTAACAACAAACAATATATATAATCTTGTAATACTTTTAAGAGACAAGATTATACCTCAACGAATCTTAATCCAACTCCAAATCCGAAGTCTCTCCTTAGCAACTTAGAGTCTCTTAAAGACACTTCAATCCACTACTTGAGACCCTTAGAACAACACCAACAAATTTCCTTCAAACTTCCAAACAAAACCTAGAAAGCAACTAGGTTTTCACCTTGCGACTAATACGAAAACTATCTTTTTCCGAGATTTTTCTATTGAGATACACTTACAATACACTCAAGAACCTTGGTTTAAAGTGTGGAGCTTAATGGACAAGAAACAAATTTTTTTCTCTTTTGCTAGTAGTGAACCCGAGAGCAACAAGCTCTAGTTCTTCAATTTTTTGAAAAATTTGGCTAAGTGTTAAGTTTGTCTTGCTACTACTAGTATTATATAGCACAATGGAGGGTCAAGATGTAAATAAATGGGTGGTTTGGATGAGGTCTTATTAAATATCAAGCCTTGTGGACCCTTTGACTTAGTCAATATTCTCAAGCTCACTACTTGCAAGACTTAGTCATCCTACAAAGGTCAAATGACCCTTTAGCCCTTGCCTAATTCTTCCAAGGCAACCATAAGGGGGGTGACACGTGTCGCCCTCCCATTCGCCACAATATTCGTTTTCCGACAATTTCATAATTCCGATAAATTTTTACAAGTCTCTAATCTTAACATTAGGAACTCTCACGTACGTTCTTAAAACATGTCCTGTAAATACGGGGTGTAACATCTATTTTGTTTGTTTTAGATAAAAATAATCTTATCTCTTTTAAGGGTACGCGTAATACTCCGAATTGTCAATCTTGTTCTTTAGGGAAAATTGTTAAGTTGTCATTTGTAGACTCTAATTCTCACAATTTAATGCCATTTGATATTATTCATATCGATTTATAGACATCTCATGTTCTTATTTCTATGGGTCATCGGTATTATATTTTATTCTTGGATGATTATTCTAAATTTTTATGCACTTTTCCAATAGCGAAGAAATCTTAAGTTTTTTCCATCTTCTTAAAATTTAGAGCATTCATTAGAACTCAATTCGAACGAAAAATAAAAACTATTCAATGTGATAATGAGAAAGAATATGACAATAGTGAGTTTCAGGAGTTTTGTGCTAAAAATAGGATCAATTTTCGTTTTTCTTGTTCTCATACGTCTTCACAAAATGGGAAAGCCGAATGTAAAATTTGTACCGTTAATAACATTATCCGCATTTTATTGATTCATGCTTCCGTACCCCCCATCGTTTTGGCATCATGCTCTACAAATGGCTACAGATATTCTTAACATTCTTCCTTCCAAAGGTTTGACATATTTGTCCCCTATACATATTTTATATAATAAGACTCCTTCGTATTCACATCTTAGGGTATTTGGGTGTTTACGTTATCCACTCTTTCCGTCCACCACAATTAACAAATTTCAGGCCCGTTCTACTCCTTGTGTGTTTTTGAATTATCCGTCAAATCGTTGTGGTTATAAATGCTTTGATTTGCCATCCAAACGAATCATTATTAGTCTTCATGTTATTTTTTATGAGTCCCAATTTCCGTTTTGTAAGGTAGATAATTCCGTGCCTAGTTTGTATATTGGATGATGATATATCCCCATATATTATTCACCATTTTTCGGATATGTCCCGCACCCAAACTTCTCCAATGCCCATCGCCACGTCCCACCCCATCGCCACAAAGAATCGACCAAGTACCATCACTGGGCTTCCGCGTTGGGCGACCCAACAAATTCGAATCGGTCCACTATTTCCGTGTCCATCGTTTTAGTCATGGGCTCTGCCGCCTACCACACGTCTCCCGAAATTTCCAAAATTCACTCAATCTAGCCCCGAGTCATGGTCCAGTCACCCGAGGTCAACATGATATTTTTAAACCAAAAAGACATTTTAATTTTAATTCTAATGTTCTTAAATTACCCTTACCCCGAAATCCTGTGTCTGCTTTAAATTACCCAAATTGGAAGATTGTCATGACCGATGAATATAATGTTCTTATTGATAATAAGACATGGGATTTGGTACCCCGTCCATCTGATGTTAATATTATTCGGTCTTTGTGGATTTTGCTCATAAAGATAATTTAGACGGTTCGTTTGCGAGACATAAGACTCGTCTTGTAGGTGATGGTAAGACTCAACAGGTTGGGATTGATTGTGGTGAGACATTTAGTCTGGTGGTCAAGCCGACTATCATTCGCACTGTGCTCAGCTTGACTCTTTCAAAAGCCCATACCCATTCATCAGCTAGACGTAAAGAATGTTTTCCTACATGGTGATCTCAAAGAGACATGTTATATGCATCAACACCCTTGGGGTTTAGGGATACTCGATATCATCATCATGTCTGTTTTGTTGAAGAAGTCCTTATATGAACTGAAGCAGTCTCCACGGGCTTGGTATAAGAGGTTTGCTGACTATGTTTTGACTATTGGGTTCTTTCACAGCAAGTCTGATAATTCATTATTCATATATCGTCAGGGTTCTTCGATGGCTTATATACTATTATATGTGGATGATATTATCTTGACTTCCTCTTCTGACACATTACGCAAGTCTATCATGACAATGCTCAACTCAGAGTTTGCCATGAAAGACTTGGGGCCATTGAGTTATTTTTTGGGGATTGCTGTCACTCGCCATGCAGATGGATTGTTCTTATCACAGAGAAAGTATGCAGCTGAGATCATTGAGAGGGCTGAGATGTCATCTTGTAAGTCCACTTCCACTCCAGTTGATACTAAACCCAAGTTGAGCGTTGCAGGTGGCTCCCCCTATGAGGATCCTACCCGCTATTGTAGTCTTGCAGGGGCCATTCAGTATCTTACGTTCACGCGACCTGATATTACATATGTCGTACAGTAGGTGTTTTTGTTTATGCATGACCCCAAAATTGAACATATGAATGCGCTCAAACGCATTATTAGGTACGTTTAAGGCACACTTGATTATGACTTACATTTGTATCCTTCGTCGACGTCTACGCTTGTTTCCTATACAGATGCTGATTGGGGTGGTTGTCCGGATACCAGGCATTCTACGTCTGGTTATTGTATGTTTCTTGGTAATAACTTGGTCTCATGTTGTCACGCCCCGAAACCCGGGCCCGTGACTGGTGCCTTACCCCGGGCACCTTAGTGATACAACATCAGAGTAATCAGCGGAACATAAAAACATAACATGAGACAACAGAAGTATAAAACAATAATCTGTGAAAACTTGCCTTTCGGCATATATAAACAATCTTTTAAAGAGAACAGTTTAATCCTTTTTACAAACCCTGCCCACAACAGTACTACAGACCTCTAAGATTTGCAACAACTATGACGGGACAGGGCCCCGCCATACCCCTGAATGTAAATACCTACAACGACAGGGGACTATACCACCGACAAGCTTCCGGAGAAACGGAGCTTTCCCAAATCCGAATCAGTGACCCTAAGAGCGAGGATCATCGATCGTGTACCTTTTCTGCGGCATGAACGCACTTCGGCGAGGTCGAGACAACATGTACCAAGTATGTGAAATCAGTAAGTATCATCAGAATCAAATCATAGTAGTCTATATAAAGCGGGAGACATGTATGATAACCAAACTACGATTCACCACAACTAAGCGGCCATGTCAAGTCGAACTCACGCCTCAAAGTCATCACAATAAGACCGACGGTAAGTACGAAGGCATAGCCGACTACTAAGACCCCGTACCACAAATGCCACAAATCGTATCACGAGGTCTCTCTAGACCGCACCACAGATCGGCGGCCATCGCCCGCAGATCAATGTGCGCGTCTATTCCTCGAACTCTCGCACTCGCATAGGTCACACATGCACCGCGTAAGGTATTCCTCGAATCTCGGTCCTAGACCACCCGAGGTATACCCCGTGATCGGCGGCCTAACCTCAGATCCGCCCCGACTTCGCGGCCCGCGTAGCCCTCGCGACCGCGATAGTCCCTCGGAGACCGCATAGGAATCCCGCGTCAGCTAAACACCGGAATGATCGGTCAATCCTGAGCATACCGCGGCTCGCGTAGTCTCAAGGACCGCGTAGCCGTATAGACCGCGTCAAGGGTGGCAAGCCCTCGGTATACACATCGAGGGTAGGTGATATAATAACAAGATGATGGACTTACCTTTTAACAATGTAAGCCAAAGAAGAATGACCCCCTTACATAACAATCACAAGATACTAACACAAGTAGCATCCTAACATGTTTACTTATCAAATCAACAAGAAAGTATTACAAGGCTATCACAAACCAATACAATCAAGTTGTTCACACAAGGTACTTTCTACTAACAAGTTCGAGTATCTAACCCCAACGTACTTCATACATTAAATCTTTAAAAGATCCGTTCCTATCACATAAGTCACACAATACCCGTAGTATAAAATAGAGTGACTGTCTTTTTAAGTAAACCAAAACACTTACCTTTGTAAAATCAAGTAACAACATTATTTTCCAACGTTCGAGTTTGCCTAATTTCAAATGTTCCAGTTTCTTATTTTAAAAAGGTTTCGTAGTTCATAGTCTTATTCATTCAAGAATAAAATCCTTTTTATTAACCAATTGAGAAACATAAGCCTTACATGTAAGTAGGTTATTCTTATTTATAACAATCTTATTACAGCAGCCATGATCTAGGAAATATCATTTTGTCTTATCTTAGCTTCTATGCGGATGGAAGTTTCATCGGTTTTAATCATACTTAATTATTAAAAACATTTCCTTTTGTTAACGCTGCATTGTTTTGTCGATACGCATCCTGATTTCCAAAATCAGTAAAACATTCTTAAGCCGTTATACCTAACTTCCCATAAAGCTAGTATAACTCTTAAGTTTTCAAAAATACATTACTACACATATTCTTTCAAAATGATTTATAAACCTTTTGAAATACTTCAAGTTCTTCATTAACACATAACAAGTCAGTTATAATCAAATCAGTTACCTTTCGAAAACCACAACCCATTTTTACCTACATAAAGTCGTTATAACCAACTTCTCATAAAGCCGTTATAACACTTTATGTTTTACAACAATCAAACACATGCGTCTACCGTACTACATAGTTCACACATATCATGCTAGGAGAGATAGGAAGAGGTTCACATACCTCGCGGCGAGTATCGACTAATAGCAAAACGCTCAAACGATGGCTACTCCTAAGCCAAGTGGATCATTCCACACGTAGCACCTCAACCTATAAGGCCACGCGCGCTTTATTAACATCGTAGAACATTCTACGTAAAATTCGCAAGACTTCTCCGCCACAGCGTAAATCTCCTCCTCTATCGAGGCCGGCTACCAAGCCAACCAGGGGGGGGTTATACATCTAACCCGAACGGGTACAATTTTACTATACCGTAATACTACACAAGTCTACTGTAATACAGTCCTATGTAATTACAGTTCAGTTCAGTTCCTTATTCTTCAGGCTTAAGTCAAAATACATTGCCAACAACTACGTTCAGTTCTATATATAGTATACTTCAACTATATATTCTAACAACATGTAATATCCAATTTGTCACGACCCGTTCCGGGGCCCGTGACCGGTGCCTTACCCCGGGCACCCAAGTAGACATACATCAGAGTAATCAGCGGAACATAAAGACAATACATGAAACCAGTGTAATAAGACAGTGAAATAAAAAGACAGGCTAACCAAAAACGGTTACCTTCAGTATATAAATAGCAACTTTTTCAACATGAACAGTTTAATCCTTTTTACAAACCCTGCCCACAAATAAGATTACTGCACCTCTAAGAATGATACGACAACAACGGGCGGACAGGCCCGCCAAACCCCCGAATGTAAACACTTACGACGGCAGGACTATACCATCGATAAGCCTCCGAGAAACGGAGCTTCCCAAACGCCAAATCGTGACCACGAGCTAGGATCAACGATCGTGTACCTCAACTCGCGGCATGAACGCACTTCAAGCGAGGTCGATAACAAAAATTTAGTATGTGAAATCAAAATACATATCAGAAATGAAATCATAGCGATCATATAAAGCGGAGACATGTATGATAACCAAACTACGATTACAACAAAGCGTATGTCGTTGTGGACTCACGCCTCAAGTCATCACTCAAGTATAACAATGGGTCTCGTGCCCACAACATCAATCGTGCCTGGAATACCTTCCTCACCGCCGGCCTATGATATAAAAGCACCAAGGAACACACATGAACACCGTGTCCCACTGTGTCATAATAAAATCAGACGGTAAGTACGAAGGCATAGCCGACTACTAAAAACCTACGCACTCAACAAGGTCGCGAATCAGATTATCATAAGATCTGTCTGCATCACATGATCAAAGCCGCCACTTGCCCGCAGATCGATGTACGCGTCTAACCTCGAACTCCCGCAGCCCGCGTAGGCCAATCTCATCGCCCGCATGAGGTATTCCCGCATCGAGGGTAGCTACTCCCGGCATCGCCCCGACTTCGCAGCCGCACGGCCACGGACCGCGTGCCCATAAAGGACGACACTAACACGGAACTCTCGTAGCTCGCATAGCCCCCGACTGCGTGAGGTATTCTCGAATCATAGGTCCATCGACGCCGAAGTCTACCCCGCACGGAGGGCGACTTAACCCCGAATCATCTCAAGAGATGAATGCCACAATACTATCATAACGACCGATAGTTAATAAGCACAATCAAGGAACCCCTTCACACAAACATCACAAGATACTAACACACGTAGATCCCAACACGCTTACTTATCAACGCAATCAAGAAAGTATTACAAGGCTATCACAAACCAATACAATCAAGTTGTTCACACAAGGTACCTTCTACTATATGATTAACAAAATCGGTTTTTATCCCCAAAGTACTTCATACATTAACTCTTTAAAATATACGTTACTTTCACAATGTCACACAATACGTAGTATAAAATAGAGTGACTATCCTTTTAAAGTAAATCAATTACTTCTCTTTGTAAAATCAAGTAGCAACATTCTTTCCAATGCTCAAGTTTGCCTAATTTCCAATGTTCAAGTTTCTCATTTTAGAAAGGTTTCAGTAGTTCATAGTCTTATTCATTTGAGAATATAATTCTCCTTAAAACTATCTGAGAAACATAAGTCTTATATGTGAGTAGGATATTCTTGTTTATAACAATCTTATTACAAAGACCATGATCTAGAAATATCATTTTGTCTCATCTTAGCTTCTATGCAGATGGAAGTTTCTACTGGTTTTAATAATACTTAATTAGTCAAAACATTTCCTTTTATTAACGCTGCAGATGGTTTGTCGATACACATTCGATTTCCAAAATCAAGAAACATTCTTAAGCCGTTATACCTAACTTCCCATAAAGCTAGTATAACTCTTAAGTTTTTCAAAACCAAGTATTACTTCTTCTTTCAAAATGATTCAAAATCTTTTGAAATACTTCAAGTTCTTTATTAACACATAACAAGCCGCTTATAGTTCAAATCATGCCTTTTAAAACCACATGTATTTTCTTACCAACATAAAGTCGTTATAACCAACTTCCCATAAAGTCGTTATAACACTTTATGTTTTAAACCAATCACATACATTTAGCACGTATGTACGCTCACCGTACTACATAGTTCACACATATCATGCTAGAAGAGATAGGAAGAGGTTCACATACCTCGCGACGATTATCGACTAATAGCAAAACGCCCAAGTACCTCAAACCGCCGGCTACTCCCTAAGCCAAGTAGATCGCGCCACGCATAGTACTTCCACCTATAAGGCCACAAGGCGCTTATTAACATAAGGTCTCTTCAGAGAACATTCTACGTAAAATTAGAAGACTCTCCCGCAACAGAAATCTCCTCTCTCTATCGAGGCCGCTACCAAGCCAACCAGGGGTTATACATCTAACCCTAACTGTACAATTCTACTCCACGGTACTACTTCACAAGTCTCATCTGAATACACCCTAAGTAATTACTGATTCGATAATCTTCTTTAAATACAGCTTAAGTCGCAAGACATCACAGTAAGTATTATTCGAGCTTAAGTCAAAAGACATTGCCAATAACTACGTTCATTCTATATATAGTATACTTCAACTATATATTCTAACAATATGTAATTTCCAATTACAATAGAGGACAAGATATTTACCTCAATAAGCCCATAATTATCCAAGTAAAAAGTCGATCCCGCAATCGCTTAGCTCCAACTCCGAGCGCTCAACCCGCTCCAACTACCCTTAGAAGTTCTAACCAACTTCTACAAACTACTCCAACTAACCATGGAGATTTTCCTTAGGGTTTCGTTTAGAGGCTAAAGGGACGTATAATAGTATTTTCCAAGCTTTTCAGATAGAGGTACTTTGGAAATACTACAAGGTATTTGGGCTAAAGTATTTGGGTATTATAACAATACTTGAAGAGTATTTCTCTACCAAGGGGGTAGTATTTCGACTAGCACAACTAGGCTGGGGGTTGCTCTCGCCAAAAGGCCACTCAAAGGGAGGGGAGTTGGACGAGACAACTACAAGTGAGGAGTGTTTTGAGTCTAGGAATTTGCTCAAGTGTGGATGAAATAACTCATCAACTAAGGGGTATTTATAGGGCACTCAAAGGCCAAGATTGAGCAAGTGGTAGGCAAGTGTAAGGTGAAGATTAAGCCATGTGTTGTGTGGGTCCCACTTGGTCATCCACTCCACAAAATATCTCACAAACATTGACCAAACATTTAAGGCACAAAAGATGAAAAACGTGCAAGCTGAAGCTTCCACCAAGGAAATTCGTCCAACTCGACACCTGGCGGTGACATACGCCGCCTCCAATTGGTCCAAAATGTTTCGTCTCTCGGAAAAATCCGTAAAAATAATAAATGACATAGCCGAATTTTCCCTACAAAAGTCTGGGAAACGTTTCACGAAAATGACTCTTTCGCACTTGTGCACAAAAATAATTTCGGCCAAGCACTTTATCTCAAGTTCGAATTTTCTACGTACGTCCATACGTACATACTCTGAAAATACGGGGTATAACATTCTCCCCTCCTTAGAAACATTCGTCCCGAATGTTCCTTCTAAGTCTCAAAACAAACGTGCGCCAGTATAGTCTTCACTACTATACTTACGAGAATCAATCCTGTCACATCTGGCCACAGAAACAACTGCGTAAATACTTACATCAAAGTCCACGAGGAAACACCTGTAATCATCATCGCAACACACTTCTCACCGGGGTCTAAAATATACTTCCTTCGCACCTTCTCTTTATAAAAGAAATGATCGCATCTATGCTCGCCATACATGCTCGCTTCTCTCTTTACTCGTCGTAGATACCACTTTGTCACTTTGCCTGAGGCATTAACCTTCTCAGGCGACCCAACAAATGGTACCACTTTTGTCACTTTGTCGTGAGCCTTGCTCCGACGACCCAACAAATGGTACCGGACTGCATGCGATCCCTGAGGATGTCGTATACTCGAACTCTTTCCACATTTCTGATACTGCTTCAGTTTCCAAAACTCGGGGCTACTATCTCTAACGTGGTCATCATTAAGTGGGAACACTCTGGATGGATCTCCGATACTTTCCCGATCATAACAATACGAAAGACCGGACGTACTGCCTCCTAAGTCGGACGCAAAAGCTAACATATAAGCAACCCGCCTATTCTTCACATGAACTCGAAGGCCCAAAGTAACTCGGGCTAAGTTCCTCTCAGATTCCAAACTCGTCACACCCAACCCGGTGGTACTTTCAAGAAGACCGACCACAACTCGAACTCTAAGCATCGTCGCCGATTATCCGCACAACTCCTCTGAGCTGCCAGAACTTCTTCTAGACAAGCTTCGCACTATCCACAGTCTGCTGGAACAAGCCTGAACCAACTAACTGAACCTTGCCAACATCGAACCAATCGACCGGCAATTTACACTTCCGCCCCTACAAGGCTTCACAAAGCGATATCCGAACACTGAAATGGTAGCTTAAACACTTCCTCCACAGAGACAACAATCACGACTACCTCAAATCCACGACCGCCCGGTGGCGAATGCGATTCTCGAGACTCACCGAGTTCTTAACCCTGCTCGTAAACTTTAGAAGGCGAAAAATAGCCACAACACGGGCTTCATCATGCGACATAAGGTGAAGGTAGGCACCCTGCAGCCTTACAACCTTTCGATAAAACAATCTCGCCGAGTAAACGGTCTTTGCTAGAAGACAAGGCCGACCTCGCCGGTCCGACCATCGGGTCGAATCGTCCACGAGTTCAGACGTCGTTAACTAAACTTGGGCCTAACACCTCGTGACCTACCACGGCGGGACCACCACAAACGGACCCCACCAGCATACCGGCCGCGGGTTGACCCGCAACGCGACTCAACCCGACCCTGAACGCCGCATAATACTAGCTCCCGATCCGAACAATCTCACTAATCACGTTTGAAAACCTGGCGGTGTTCTTAGCTCAACTACCCCTTTCATTCCACACTACTAGGGACCTATCCCAAACATAACTCACGCGGCACTATGCACTTCCATAAGGATCAAACATAATACTACACCTTTACGAGATGGCCTTACCTCTAAGGTCTTTACGTAAACATTCTAAGGCTCACACTTTTCTATCCCCAAAATCTTACTCGGTTAACCCACCATGATTCTAAACACAACTAACACACCGCTATCGTAACAAAGCACTTGGGTATACTCACCTTATCACACATACCGACCTCTGAGGTTAAAGATATATCTATATCTCCGCTTCACTCCCTTAGTCGTTCGATCAAACTCGCCTGTAGGCGCATAGCTAAGGAAAATGACGAACTACCCACCAATCTCAAGGCTAAGTCCTCCTACAAGGACACTCTCGACACATGGCCCTCGACGGCCGCAGTACAACAAGTACCAACTAAAAGACGACATTCCCGATGGCGTCATTACACCGCGAACCGAAGCCACAGAGTTCGACCAACTCCTACACACCCCGAACGCCCCAAATGCGGAAGACCACTCAGACCGGGCGAGGTGCATATCTAATTGGCCGCGAGGCGACTCGCCTCGAGCGTTACTAAAGGACCTTGCCGCTCGGCCTCTTCTCGTGTCCTTCGTTAACTGCCGATCTCTACATCGCCGCTGCGCATAAGCCCGCATACGTGCCATGCTCAAGCCTAATCAAGAATTACTCTTGCACAACCTCTTTAGATAGTCTCAAGACTCGCAGACATCGGTATACTCGGTAGCCAAATCTATAGCTAGTAATGCGGTCGCTCTTTGCAATCTAAATTCTCTGGCCGCGAACCGTGGGCGAAGGTTCATATATCATGGCCGCAGAGGCACCGCCGCTGCCGAACTAAACTCGGGCTAGTGGCGTCGCAGAACTCCCGAATGAAGACTACCCTAGGTAATGATTGGGCTGTGCCTCGCCACCTTCTCGAACTCTACTCGCGCCTCCTCGGCCGCCTTGCCCTCCCGGGCCGGGTTGCCTACGCGAGTCATAACGATAAGTGGAAATAATTTCGCCGAGGTCCAACTTACAACACAAATTTCTAAGGCACGATCTCGGAGTGAGAAGAATAGAAACCAATCCTAAATATCCTATAGCCTCACGATTATTGGCGTGGTGCACAACACACCGATAATCAAGACTTCATCGATACGGATCGTAGACACTTTCCGAGGATTAAGCGCTCGATACCACTTTTGTCACGACTGCCCGGGGCGTGACCTGCCTTACCCCGCACCCAAGTAGACATACATCGAGTAATCACGAACATAAAGACAATACATGAAACCAAAGTGTAATAAGACGGTGAAATAAGAAGACAGCTAACCAAAAACTTACCTTCAAGATATATATAAATAGCAACTTTTTCAACATGAATGTTTAATCCTTTTACAAACCCGCCCACAACAAGCATTTTCTGCACTCTAAGAATGATATCGACAACAATGGCGGGACGGGGCCCGCCAAACCCCGAATGTAAACACTTACGGCGACGCGGACTATACCATGATAAGCCTCCGAGAAACGGAGCTTCCCAAACGCTAAATCGTGACCGAGAGCTAGGATCAACGATCGTGTACCTCAACTCATGCGGATGAACGCAGCCCCGGGCGAGGTCGATAACAAAAGTGCAGTATGTGAAATCAAAATACATATCAGAAATGAAATCATAGCACTATATAAAGCAGAGACATGTATGATAACCAAACTACGATTTACAACAAAGCGATCGTGTCGAGTTAGGGACTCACGCCTCAAGTCATCACTCAAGTATAACAATGGGTCTCGGGCCCACAACATCAATCGTGCGTGGAATACCTTCCTCACCGCCATCCCTATGATATAAAAGCACCGAGGAACACACATGAACACCGTGTCCCACCCGTGTCATAATAAAACTGCACGGTAAGTACGAAGGCATAGCCGACTACTAAAAACCCACGCATTCCAACAAGGTCATGAATCAGATTATAAGATCTGCTTAGACCGTCACATGATCAAAGCCGCCACTTGCCCGCAGATCGATGTACGCGTCTAACCCTCGAACTCCCGCACTCGCGTAGGCCAATCTCATCGCCCGCATGGTATTCCCGCGTCGGTAGCTACTCCGGCGATCGCCCCGACTTCGCATCGCGCGCCACATGGACCGCGTGCCCATAAAGGACGACACTAACACGAACTCGTAGCTCGCGATAGCCCCGACTGCGTGAGGTATTCTCGAATCATAGGTCCATCGACCCGCCGAAGTCTACCCCGCGACGGAGGGCGCAACCCGGAATCATCTCAAGAGATGAATGCCACAATACTATCATAACGATCGATAGTTAATAAGCACAATCAAGGAACCCTTCACACAAACATCACAAGATACTAACACACGTAGATCCCAACACGTTTACTTATCAACGCAATCAAGAAAGTATTACAAGGCTATCACAAACCAATACAATCAAGTTGTTCACACAAGGTACCTTCTACTATATGATTAACAAAATCGGGTTTTTATCCCCAAAGTACTTCATACATTAACTCTTTAAAAGATACATTACTTTCACAATGTCACACACAATACGTAGTATAAAATAGAGTGACTATCCTTTTAAAGTAAATCAATTACTTCTCTTTGTAAAATCAAGTAGCAACATTCTTTTCCAATGCTCAAGTTTGCCTAATTTCCAATGTTCAAGTTTCTCATTTTAGAAAGGTTTCGTAGTTCATAGTCTTATTCATTTGAGAATATAATTCTCCTTAAAACTATCTGAGAAACATAAGTCTTATATGAGTAGGATATTATTGTTTATAACAATCTTATTACAGACCATGATCTAGGAAATATCATTTTGTCTCATCTTAGCTTCTATGCAGATGGAAGTTTCTACCGGTTTTAATAATACTTAATTAGTCAAAACATTTCCTTTTATTAACGCCGCAGTTGGTTTGTCGATACACATTCGATTTCCAAAATCAAGAAACATTCTTAAGCCGTTATACCTAACGTCCCATAAAGCTAGTATAACTCTTAAGTTTTTCAAAAACAAAGTATTACTTCTTCTTTCAAAATGATTCAAAAATCTTTTGAAATACTTCAAGTTCTTTATTAACACATAACAAGCCAGTTATAGTTCAAATCAAGACTTTTAAAACCACATGTATTTTCTTACCAACATAAAGTCGTTATAACCAACTTCCCATAAAGTCGTTATAACACTTTATGTTTTAAACCAATCACATACATTTAGCACATGACGCTCACCGCACTACATAGTTCACACATATCATGCTAGAAGAGATAGGAAGAGGTTCACATACCTCGCGACGATTATCGACTAATAGCAAAACGCTCAAGTACCTCAAACCGCCGCTACTCCCTAAGCCAAGTAGATCGCGCCACGCATAGTACTTCCACCTATAAGGCCACAAGGCGCTTTATTAACATAAGGTCTCTTCAGAGAACATTCTACGTAAAATTCTACAAGACTCTCCCCGCAACAACAGAAATCTCCTCCTCTATCGAGGCCGCTACCAAGCCAACCAGGGGTTATACATCTAACCCTAACGTACAATTCTACTCCACTACTACTTCACAAGTCTCATCAGTAATACACCCTAAGTAATTACATTCAAGAATCTTCTTTAAATACAGCTTAAGTCGCAAGACATCGCTGTAAGTATTATTCAGCTTAAGTCAAAAGACATTGCCAATAACTACGTTCGATTCTATATATAGTATACTTCAACTATATATTCTAACAATATGTAATTTCCAATTACAATAGAGGACAAGATATTTACCTCAATAAGCCCATAATTATCCAAGTAAAAAGTCGATCCTGGCAATCGTTTAGCTCCAACTCCGAGCGCCCAACCCGCTCCAAACTACCCTTAGAAGTTCTAACCAACTTCTACAAACTACTCCAACTAACCATGGAGATTTTCCTTAGGGTTTCGTTTAGAGGCTAAAGGGACGTATAATAGTATTTTCCGCTTTTCAGATAGAGGTACTTTGGAAATACTACAAGGTATTTGGGCTAAAGTATTTGGGTATTATAACAATACTTGAAGAGTATTTCTACCAAGGGGTAGTATTTCGACTAGCACAACTAGGCTGTGGGTTGCTCTCGCCAAAAGGCCACTCAAAGGAGGGGAGTTGGACGAGACAACTACATGAGGAGGAGTGTTTGAGTCTAGAATTTGCTCAAGTGTGGATGAAATAACTCATCAACTAAGGGGTATTTATAGGGCACTCAAAGGCCAAGATCGCCAAGTGGTAGGCAAGTGTAAGTGAAGATTAAGCCATGTGTTGTGTGGGTCCCACTTGGTCATCCACTCCACAAAATATCTCACAAAAATTGACCAAACATTAAAGGCACAAAAGATGAAAAACGCGTGCAAGCCTGTGTTTCCACCAAGGAAATTTCGTCCAACCTTGGACACCTAAGGGTGACACATGTCGCCCTCCAATTGGTCCAAAATGTTTCGTCTCTCGGAAAAATCCGTAAAAATAATAAATGACATAGCCGGAATTTTCCCTACAAAAGCTGTGGAAACGTTTCGCCGGAAAATGACTCTTTTCGGCACTTGTGCACAAAAATAATTTCGGCCAAGCACTTTATCTCAAGTTCGAATTTTCTACGTACGTCCATACGTACATACTCTGAAAATACGGGGTATAACACAATTACAATAGGGGGACAAGATAATTACCTCGATAAGCCCATAATTATCCGAGTTTAAAGTCGATCCTTAGCAATGTTTCGCTCCTACACCGGGTGCTCCGTCCCGCTCCAAACAACCCTTAGAAGTTCTAACCAACTTCTACAAAGCACTCCAACTAACCATGGAGATTTTCCTTAGGGTTTCGGTTTTGTGACTGACGGGAAGTATGATAGTATTTACGGGCTTTTCAGATAGATATAACCTTAGAATACTACAAGGTATAAGGCTAAGGTATTTGGGCATTATAACAATACTTTGAGAGTATTTCTCAACCAAGTGGTACCACGAGAACACCCTGCAGTGGGTGCTCTACCGGGCGGCCTACTAGGAAGGAGAGGTGCTCTCGCCACAAGGCCACGTGAGGGGAGGGAGGCTCTTGGACGAGTCAACAAGAGGAGGAGAGGGTTCTCAAGACTTAGAGATTTGAGGATGAAGAAGTCTTCAAAGGGAGTGGTATTTATAGGGTGTTAAAGGCCAACCAGGCCAAGATCTAGCCAAGTGCTATGCAAGTGTAGGGCCAAGATGTGCCCAAGTGCCCCTAGTCCCTACTCCACAAATCCTCACAAAATATCTCACCAACTGACCTTCAAACGCCCGCGTGGCCGTCTAACTCCACCAACTCGAGGTGACAAGTGTCGCCTCTCGTTGTCCAAAACATTTCTCTCGGAAAAATCCGCAAAAATAAGAAAAGACATAGCCGAATTTTCCTCGCAGTTATGTAAAACGTTTCGTCAAAAACGACTTAATTCCGCACTGTGCCCAAATGTCATTCTACTAAGCCACTTGGGGTGACACGTCACCCTCCTAATGGCCCAAAATAAAACATCTTCCAAAATATCCACAATGGCCAAAATCTCAAAACAAAGTGGGCCCACAAAACCAGAATTTCACCCGTGGGCCCCACGTGACCATTTCCGAAAATAAAATTCCATAATTCTCTAATATTCCAGGAAGTCCGAATACCAAATCTGGGAATCCAATTCCCATTAACGAACCTTTTTCCTTTACAAAAACCGGAAACTTTTCCGTGGAAAAATCACCTCTTTCCTCCTTTCCAATCTTTCTGTCGTATTCTCGTACGTACGTCCTCGCATACATACCCTGGAACTACGGGGTATAACACATGTTCTGCCAAACGTCAATCCACGCTTTCACATTCGAGTGCAGAGACCAAGTATCAAGGGGTAGCCAATGTGATCTCTGAGTCATGTTGGTTACATAATCTTCTTTTAAAGCTCCATTGTCCTATTCAGAAAGCTATCTTGGTGTATTGTGATAATATTAGTGTCATCTACCTTTCTAGTAATCCAGTTCAGCACCAGCGCACTAAGCATATAGAGATGGACATTCACTTTGTTTGAGAAAAGGTAGCTCGAGGACAAGTACGCGTCTGTCATGTTCCTTCCAAATATCAAATTGCAGACATCTTTACAAATGGTCTTCCCTCGGTCCTTTTTGAAGATTTTAGAGACAGTCTCAGCGTATGAAGACCGTCCGCTATGACTGCGAGGGTGTTGTTAAATATTGTACAGCCGTATACAGCCCATCACGTGTAGGATTTAGTTATGGTATATTTTGTATAATAGACTTGTATATTAATTAGTCTTGTAGTCTTACCATAATTGTATGATTAGTCTCCTTATAGAATAGGAATTTAGATGTAGAATAGGAAATGAATTTTTCTATTGTAACTTGTATATATACGTCTTTCATCAATAAGAATAATCAAGGAATTATTTCTTTCACATAAGATAAAACAAAACGAAAAGCAGTTCTAAAGGAATTAGAACTTAGTCTATCATTTTATCCTTTAAATAGGTATTCTCTTAACCTAAGTAATTTTGCTCTTAAGGAAAGATTAATATCTTTTGTAAACAGAGAAAATACTCTATCCCATCATTAGTTTAGACTTAATAGAAGGCTAATATTATTCAGAAGACTACATGATATACATAATACTCTTATACTTCTTCAAGAACAGCTTGAAAATCTGATAGAAGAATCATCTGGATATACTTCTCAAATTGAATAATGAAAAACTCTAAGAGAACACCATTTTAAACCGTGAAAAACTTTCTGCCACAACTACTAAGAGCCAAGGTAGAAAATGATTTACAAAATTGCGATATACCCAAAGAATCTTTTGTATCAATTTATACTACATGAAAGATTTAACTTTATAAAAGGCTATAATATCAAAATCAATGAATCAACAGTTGCTATAAATAACTCAATAGAAACTATTAAGTTATTGGCAAAAAAATATATAGATAAATATAAAAGAAATATAATTTTATCCACATAGGACTTGTTGTCAAATCTTTATATGGTTTAGATTTAGACACGCCAATATGTCTCTTATTAAGAGATGATAGATTACTACATTTTGATGACTCTTAACTAGGAGTTTTACAAAGTAATCTAGCCCGTGGCTCGTTATACTTCAATTATTATCTAATTTTTTTGGTAAACATAAATGACCAGAATGTTATGAATACTTTAACGTTAAATGTTAAAACAAATAACATAAATAGTAAAATTAATACAAAAGAAATAATTGAGATATATAGAGTTTACAAAATAATGGAAACTATGTTAGCCTCAAAAGGTAAGCTTATGAGTAATAAAGGAGTTACTATGCTCATGGAAGCAAATGAAACTCACAGTAACATCTCTGTTTCGAGAATGCTTCAATAGAATGAAGACCTATCAAAAGATGATTGAGGCTTTGATGCTATCACGCAATCAAGATGAAATTTAGAAAATTCAAAAATTAATTTAAAATTCTTATGATCCAGATCCACTAATAAAGATTCTTGAAATGGAAGAATGTCTTTTGCAAGACCTTCCTCTTCCAAACACCCGGAAGAGGATATCTATGACAAAACTCATTAGAAGATGAGAGAACAAAAAATAAAAGTCGTTTGACTTTTCAAGAACAATACCCAAGGTTCAATACGAACCTATTAGATCAGGTAGTCCCACCGAAAGCGACACAATTATAAGTAATAAAAAGAGAGAACTTGGAATGATAAAATCAGGAGAAAATTTTCATATAGATGTTAAACTGCTGGAAAATCTCTGGATTTTAGAAAACTCTAACAAACGACAATGGTTTGTTGAACAATATATCTTAAATCAAAGATATGAAAAGATTAAGATGTAATATAGAATTTTTTTAGATGGTTTGAAATCACTGGTAAATTGGATGACAGTATATCTATATGAAGGTGAAATTATTAAAGCATCACCTTTTAAAAGGGAAATCCTGGACACCGCATGTGATTAAAAAATAAAGATTTAAATAAAATTATTCAACAAAATAATTATACCAATCCTTGGAGAGAAATTTCCAAAAATTAAAAGAATTATACCAATCCTTCGGTTATGAAAAAATTACCGCTCCTTCGAGAGAAATTTTCAAAAAAAAAAAAAATTAAAAACATAAACAATATGAAGACTCTTCCAGAAAATTCTGTAGAAAATATAAGAGAAAAACTAAAAGATATTCTAACAATAAATATAAATATTTTAATACAAGAGATAGATACTAGAATTGCAGAAAATATGGCCAACGAATGTGTTAAACAGTGACAGTATGGGTCACGTTCCAAGTTCAGTGGGCCCCTTGCCCTTCCTTATATATTTGATAAATATTAAACTTAAAACTGTATCTTAATTAGTAGTGTAATATTACCATAATTGTAAAGTTAATATTCTTATATAATAGGAATTTTTAGGTAGAATAAGAAGAGGATCTTCATTGTCACTTGTATATATGTCTTTCATTAATAAGAATAATCAATGGATTATTTCTTTCATGGTATCAAGAGTGTAGGTTCTTTTCCTTGCTTCCGCTTCTCACTATTTTTCTCTTGTAAACCGTGTTCCCTTCTCGGATATTCATCAATTATCCGAGCTTCTTCTCTCTTCATCCCTCACAAATTTCCTTCTCTGAATCTTGTTGTTCTATTCCCTATGGCTGATAAGAACACTTTTCATCCTGCCCTCACAGTTTCTAACATCAAGAGTGTTATCCCTATCGTTCTTGACATAGAAAACGTCCAATACGTGACGTGGGCGGAATTATTTAAGATTCATACTTTGACACATAAAGTTCTTCACCACATCATTCCTCCAACTCCTCCAAAGGAGGGTGATACGGTGTCTACTTCTACGACGGTTGTGCCCACTAAAGAAGCAGATCCAGAATTATGAGTCATACTTGATGCCAAGGTTCTTCAGTGGATTTATGCCACTATCTCCTTGGATCTTTTACAGACGATTATGGAACCCAACTTCACAGCTCTGGCGCCGTGGAATCGATTGCGAGACATATTCCAAGATAACAGTCATTCTCGAATTGTTATCCTTGAGCATGAATTTTCACAAGTAGCTATGGTGAATTTTCAAAACGTTTCTTCTTATTGTAAACGTCTCAAGGACTTGGCAGACCAACTCAACAACGTAGGGTCTCCTATTTCTAATAGTCGTCTAGTTCTTCAGATGGCTGCAGGCCTGTCAGAGGCCTATAGCGGTGTTGCTTCGGTTATTCGTCAAAGTAACCCCCATCCATGATTTTATCAAGCCCATTCTATGCTTACTTTGGAAGAAATCGGATTGGCTAAGAAAGTTGTGATTGGGGTCAGCCATGTCGTCATGATGACTGCTTCCAACTTTTCTCCTTCCAATCCAACCAACGTGACCCAAAATCACAACAACGGGGGTGGTAAGAAGGGCCAAATCGGAAGAATAATGGCAAGAATCGTGGCGGCAACAACGGAGGCAACCATCAGCAGCAACAACAGTTCTGGAGCCCATAGGGGCCTCGATAAGAGCAGCTGGTCACAATACCACAGCCCGCGACTCAGGAGTTCTGACGCGGCCTCGCGCTCGACGCCGGCAAGTGCCGTGGCGTGGCCAGCCTTCCCAGTCGATCTAGGTTTTAGACCAGCGTATGGACATCACCAGCAGTTCAGTATACTTGGGCCTCACCCTCATCAGGCCCATCACGCAGTGGGCCACACTCAGACCGATATTAAAGCATCAATACACACGTTTAGATTGACTCAACCAGACCCTAATTGGTACATGGACACTGGCGCCACTACCCACATGATATCCGACCAAGGTACTCTCTCGTCTTATTCCAACTTGAGCACTAATCGTGGTATAACTGTTGGTAATGGTAATTCTATTCTAATTAAGGGTTATGGTCATAAAACTTTGTCCCCTCCTCATCCACCACTTGTCCTGAAACATACCCTTCCTGCCCCAAAATAGATTAAAAATTTGGTGTCTGTCCGTAAATTCACCACTGATAATTGAGTTTCTATTAATTTTGATCCATTTGGGTTTTCTGTAAAGGATTTCAAGACGGGGAGTCATCTCATGAGGTGTGACAGTAGGGGGGATCTTTGTCCAATCACACCGAGTCTCAGCATCTCGCGTCAAGTTATGCCATCCACTTTTGCAGCTCTTGCTCCTTCCTTGTGGCATGCTCGTCTAGGTCATCCGGGGTCGTCTATTTTATCTTCTTTAGATAGACATAAGTTTATTTCTTGTAAGGGTACGCGTAGTACTCCACTTTGTCAATCCTGTGCTTTGAAAAAAATATTAAGTTACCATTTGTAGCTTCGAATTCTAATACTTCAATGCCATTTGATATTATTTATAGTGTTTTATGGACATCTCCGGTTCTCAGTTATGTGGGTCATCGTTATTATGTTTTATTCTTAGATGACTATTCTAAATATTTATGGACGTTTTCAATTGCGAAAAATCTCAAGTTTTTTCCATTTTCATAAATTTAGAGCTTTTATAAGAACGCAATTCGAACGGAAAATAAAAAACATTCAATGTGATAATGGCAAAGAGTATGACAATGGGGAATTTAGGGAGTTTTGTGCTCAAAATGGGATAAATTTTCATTTTTCTTGTCCTCATACGTCTTCACAAAATGGGAAAGCTGAGCGAAAAATTCGTACCATTAATAATATTGTCCGCACTTTATTGGTTCATTCTTCCGTTCCTCCATTATTTTGGCATCATGCGCTACAAATGGCTACCGATCTACTAAATATTCTTCCATCTAAAGGTTTGACATATTCATCCCCTCTCAAAGTGTTATACAATAAGACTCCTTCATATTCTCATCTTAGGGTGTTCGGATGCTTATGTTATCCACTATTTCCATCCACTACGATCAACAAAATTCAGGCACGTTCTACTCCTTGTGTATTTTTGGGTTTTCCATCAAATCATTGTGGTTATAAATGCTTTGATTTGTCATCTAAATGAATCATCATTAGTCGTCATCTTTTCTTTGATGAATCCCAATTTCCCTTTTCTAAAGTAGAAAAACTCGTGCCTAGTTCTTATGATTTTTTGGATGAGGATGTCACACACCCAAATTGGGCCGTGGATCGTGCCTTACCTGCACCCTAGTGATACAACAAAGAGAAAAACCAATGGAAATAAAAACTTAGACATGCAACAATATATATAATAATAACAAAGCAACCAAAATAGCTTGCCTTCGATATACATAAAACTCAAGCTTTAATCCTTTTACAACCCCGCCCACAACAAGATTACTGCACTCTAAGATTTACAACGACTATGACGGATAGGGCCCCGCCATACCCCGAATGTACAAGAACCTACAACTCGTGGAACACATACTAAAAGATAAGCCTCCGAGAAACGAGCTTCCCAAAACGCCGAATCGAGATCCAAGGCGAGGATCCACGACCGATGTACTTACTGCGGCATGAACGCAGCCCCAGGAGGTCAATACAACAGTACCAAGTATGTGAAATCAGAATATCGCAGCTTAAATCATAACGATCTATATAAAGCAGAGACATGTATGATAACCAAAATACAAGACGCAACATAAAAGCGGCCAAGTCGTGACTCACGCCTCAAAGTCACCACTCAAATATAACTATGGGTCTCACGCCCACCACATCCATCATGTTCGCATCATGGCCACATGCCCGAATCTGCGACGGTGTAGACATGTCCATGATGCAACACAATAAGCGCCGCACGCCACATGCCCGGACATCGCGTCGGTGTAGACATGCCCATGTAACCTCAATAACAATATCTGGTGGTCAACCACGCACGTGCCACATGCCCCGGAATCGCGACGGTGTAGACACGTCCATGTTGCGAATAACCATATATCGGTAATCAACTCGCACGGCCGCGTGCCCGAATCTGCATCGGTGTAGACATGTCCATGTGACATCAACAACAAGACATAAATCAAAATGGAAACATACCCGTGGAATTCTCCATCACTGCCAGCACGTCCAAGTACGTTCTCGACAAGTCAAGCGGCCCTCTATCGAGACGCGGTAACGTAAATACCACACTTGCACAACAAAGGCTATCATCACAAGCGTAGGCAAGTTTCACAACAACAAGCATAGGCAAGTTTCACAACAACAAGCATAGGCAAGTTTCACACAACTCAAAGTACTTTCATTTTATGCCAAAGTCCGGTTTTTAACCCCAAAGTACTACATACGTTAAGTTCTTTTAAAAGAGATCCATTACTTATAAAAGTCACTCGATACGTAGTATTAGAATGACCAACCCACATTCCTTTTCAAAATCAAGTAACAACATACTTTACCTAAGTTCCAGTTGGCCTAGTTTCAAGTACTCACGCTTCTCATTTTCAAATGGTTTCATAGTTCCCAAACTTAATCACTTGATTCCTTTTTAGAACAATTGAGTAATATATGTCTCACGCGAGAGTAGGTTATTCTTGTTTACAACATTCTTATTACAAAGACCATGATCTAGAAAATGTAATATCATTTTGTCTCATCTTAGTTTCTATGCAGATGGAGGTTTCTACCGGGTTTTAATACGATACATCATTATTCAATACATTTTCCTTTATTAACGCTGCAGTGGTCCTGTCGATACACATTCGATTTCAAATCAAGAAACATTATCCCTTTAAATAAAACCAAGTACTCATTACTCACGAATGAGGTTTCACACAAACATTCACATTAAAACAAATAAGTTAAGTCTCTTATCTTATAAGATCAAGTCCCTTAACTTCTAACATTAGTAAACCATTTTCTTTACCTCTCTTAAGACATTATACCTAACTCCCATAAAGCTAGTATAACTCTTTTTAAAACCACAAAGTATTTTCTTACCTACATAAAGCTGTTATAACCAACTTCCCATAAAGCCGTTATAACACTTTATGTTTTAAGAACAATCAAACACAGTTAACACATGTACATCTACCGTACTACATAGTTCACACATATCATGCTAGAAGAGATAGGAAGAGGTTCACATACCTTGCGACGATTTATCGACAATAAGCAAAATGCTCCAAGTACTACAACTCTAGCCCTTTCCACTCTCGAGTAATATGCTACTCTTAGTACTTCCACCTATAAAGGTCACAAACGTCTATTAACCCCAAAACACAAGTTTCTATCTTTCTACGTAAAATTCGAAGATTCTCCCGCAACAACAGCGTAAATCTCCTCCTCTATCGAGGCCTGGCCACTAAGCCAACGGGTTTACACGCCTAACCTGACGTGTACAATTCTACTCAAAGAATACTACACAAGTCTCATCGCAATACAAATTCTATGTAAATACAGCGATTCTTTCTTTACATTCAGCTTAAGTCAAAAGACATTGCCGCACAATAATGTTCGATTCTATATATAGTATACTTCAACTATATATTCAAACATGTAATTTCCAATTACAAAAGGGACAAGATTATTTACCTCGACAAGCCCAAAATTATCCAAGTTATAATGTCGATCCCGAGCAAGGTTTAGCTCCTACTCCGTGCGCTCAATCCGCTCCAAACAACCCTTAGAAGTTCTAACCAACTTCTACTCAAATACTTCAACCAACTATGAAGATTTCCTTAGGGTTCGGTTTTGAGACTAAAAGGACAAAAGGTAGTATTTCCTGCTCTACGTAAAGAGGTAACTTTTGAAATACTACTAGGTAAAGGCTAAGGTATTTTGGGCATTATAACAATACTAGGAGAGTATTTCTATACCACAAAAGGGGTATTATACGAAACAACTAGGCAGTGGGTACCCTACTAGCACCACAAAGGGGAGGGTAGTACTCTCTCGCCACACCTCAAAGGGAAGAGGAGGGTTTCGCCAAGGCCAATTTTAAGGGAGAGGATCTTGGGCGAGAGTCAACAAGAGGAGGAGGGGTTTCAAGACTTGGAAGATTTTGGATGAATGAAGTCTTCAAGAGAGTGGTATTTATAGGAAAGCCAAAGGCCAACCAATGGCCAAGATCAAGCCATGTTCAGGCAAGTGTATGGCGCCTTGATCAAGCCAAGTACACCCTAACCCTACTCCACAAAACATTGTACCAAACAAGCCACAAACAAGGCCAAAACAAGGAACCGATTATGCAAGGCCAACGTCCTCTGGCGCCAAATCGCCCAAAGCACCCACTTGCTTTAATGTGAGGTGACACACGCCACCCTCCCGTTGGTCCAAAATGTTTCGTCTCTCGAAAAATCCGCAAAAATACAAAACGACATAGCCTAATTTTCCTCGCAAGTTACGCAAAACGCTTCGTTTAAAAACGACTCTAACCGGTGTTGTGCAAATGTCATTCGGCCAAGCCACTGGCGGGGTGACACGTGTCACCCTCCTAATGGCCCTCATAAAACGTCTTCCGAAAAATATCCACAATGGCCAAAATCTCGAAAACAAAGTGGGCCCCACAAAACCGTAAATTTCTCCCGTGGGCCCCACGTGACCATTTCCGAAAATAAAATCTCAAAATTCTAATATAATCTATGAAGTCCAAATACCAAATCTGGGAATCCAATTCCCATTAACGAACCTTTTTCTTCACAAATAACCGGAAACGTTTCCGTCGAAAACTCACATCTTTCTTTCTTTCCAAATTTTTTTCTGTCGTGCTCTCGTACGTACGTCCTCGCATACATACCCTGAGAATACGGGGTATAACAATGTCTCCCCCTATGTTCTCCGTCATTTTTCGGATTCTTCAGAAAAATGATGTCAGCGCCGCGGCCCTTAGGGGAGGCACCGCGACGCCTGCCAGCCAGTTTCCAAATAGTTTCAATCCCGTCATTAGCGCCGCGACCCTCTGGGAAGCGCTGCGGCGCCAAAACTTCAGAGAGCTCTGCAGATCTTCCAGCGTCGTGGCTCTTCCGACGGTAATTTCCAAAATTTCTCAAAATTCCCAATCCAAATTCCGAGTCATGGTCCACCACTGCAATAATCTGGTATTTTTAAACCAAAAAGACATTTTAATTTGAATTCTAATGTTCTTAAATCCCCTTTACCCCATAATCCTGTTGTTACACCCCGTAATTCCAGGACATGAATAAGAGAATAGACGCGAGAACACAAGACTTGAAAATTGGTACGAAAGAAAGAATTGTTTTTCTGAAGGAAAATCTTCCGAACGTCGGAAAGGAAAAATGTTCGTTGATGAGAATTAGATTCTCAAAATGCATTATTTGAGGAGTATAGAATTTATTATCATTGTGGAAATGTATTTTACGGATTTGGTCACGTAGGGCCCACCCGAGAAATTTTACGTATTGTGGGGCCCACGAGGGTTACGAGATTTTATGAACGAATGGGAGGGAGACACGTGTCACCCCCCTACTTAGGCTTGTTCAAAATATACCAAGGGTATATTGGTCAATGACTAAGGAAGATGAATAAGTCTTGCAAGCTAGAGCTTGAGTTTATTGACTAAGTCAAAGAGCCACTTGGCTTGATTTTTTAATCTCCTTCATCCTAGCCACACAAGTGTTATAATATTGACCCTCCATTGTTTTATATATACTACACTAGTGCAAGAAAAGTCTTCACACTTAGAAAAATTTGAGAAAACAAAACTTAGAGCTTGAGAGAGGGAGATAGAAGCTCTCGGCATTGAGCCTTGTTCACAAAAAAAGATTTTCGTTTGTGGTTCATAATTCACAAGACTTTAACCCAAGGTTCCTAGGGGTATTGTAAGGATATCTCAATAGAAAGATCCCGAAAAAACGACGTGTTTACGTTAGTCGCAAGGTGAAAACCTAAGGTGTTCTTCAACTTTGAAGATGGAACTTGAAGAGGAGTTCTTCATGAGCTTCTAAGGAGTGCTTGGAGCGGATTGGAACATAAGAAGAGGAGCTAAAAGTTGTAAGGATCGACTTTTACGCTTGAACATTATTAGGGCTTATTGAGGTAAAATCTTCATCTTCTTAATGTAATTGAAGATTACATGTTATAGTAGTTAAGAAATGGGCATGTGGTATATAGAATGAAGTTTGAAAAGATTTGGATCATGTCGACATGTTAAAACCGAAAAAGGACAAGTTAGCCATTAAAATTGAAATACAATTTGGTCGATAGTTAGAATCGTCGCATGTTATCTAATTGAAGATTGTAGTTGTTATAGTCGATTGCGGCTATATAACATGTTAGACGTAACAACTTGGATTGAAAAATAATTGGATAAGACTTTGTGGTATGATACATTATAGCCGAGAATGGCTTGGAATTATTGGACAGTTTTATATTGATTGTGGGGCAGAATTTTACACGTCCTATTAGGCGTGTAATCCCCTTTGTATTGCTGAATTGCTGGACCTTAAATGTGGTGTTTGGTTATTGATTTTCGGGCCTTGAAAAAGGTGGAAAAGTACGTAGAAACAAAGGAAGTGCTGCCCGATTTTCCGTAGAATAAGAGACCTTACACTTAGTATGATTCTACGTTATAAGTGAGGAGTTGATAGAAATGTTATGATTAATATAGGTTGAAGTACTACGAGTAGCGTATTCTACTTAAAGGATGGAATAGCTATCAAGGTTGAAGTACTTTGGAGCATTTTGCTACTTGTCGATAATCGTCGCGAGGTATGTGAACCTCTTCCTCCTTTTGGCATGATTCTATGTATGAAATATACATGTGGTGATATTTCATGATTCCTTATACTCTTAGAAGTTAAGAGGTATGTATGTTGATTTACTCTATGTAAAAGTTATGTCTAAGTTATCCTAAGTTCTTACCAAGTCTTATGGGGGATGTTGGTAAGAGTCGTTAGGAAGTATTTGGAGTCGAGTTGACTTTGCTAATTTACTGCACGAATGAGAATAAGTATCGAACAAGCCATTGCAGCGTTAATAAAAGAAAATGTATCGACAATCAATTATATTAAAATGAGTAGAATTCTCCATCTGCATAGTGATCGGTGTATTTTATATACACTTTTCGAGTCGTTTTTAGTTAGTCTTTTGTCCCTTTCTGTACAAATAAGTGTCGTATTAGGATAGATTTTTTTTCTTTTGAGTCAAAGTGGTTAAAATGGCCAAATGGCGGAAAAGGAGCTAAAAAAGGGCAAAAGAGGAGGTTCCAGAGCTAAAAGCAGAGAAAGTGGCGAACGAGGCAAAACTCGACCAGCCGCGCGCGCCTCGCAGCGAGGTGGCCGCGTTTAAACATCGAAAGATCGCAGAGGTTTCAGCGCCGCCACGCGCTGCGCCGAGCGGCCGCGGCGCCCAATCATCAGAGAGGCTGCAGAGGTTCCAGCGCCGCGCGCCATGCATGCCAGAAATCGGCCGCGACGCCAAATCACCCGGCATCGCAGACTTCGGCCGCGCGCCGAGCGAAGCGGCGCCGACGCGGGAAAATCAGGTTTTATGACGAATTTCAGGCCAACTGCGAGGAAAAGTAAAAAGGCGGTTTCGATTTATAAAAGGAGAACCCTAGGCAGATTTTAAGGGTTCCCTTCGCACAACACAAGATTTCTTGGATTGAAGATTGGAGACCTAAACTTAGTAATTTCTTTCCTTTTTCTTTTCTTTTATTTCAGTTTTGTATGATGAACTTTGAATTAGTTCTTGTCATGTCTATGGCTAGGAACTAATTCTTTTATAGGGCTTTCCATGTTGATTCACTAGAAACTTATGTTATGAATTAATGCATGTTTATGGTTGTTATTCTTGTAACGACTGCCCGGCTGCATCGTGCCTTATCCCGCACCCTAGTGATACAACATCGTAGAAAACCAAAGGAAAATAAAACATGAGTCATGAAACAAGAGATATAATAAAACAAAGCCAACCAAAGCGGTTGCCTTCAAGATATACATAAAACTCGAGCAGTTTAATCCTTTACAACCCCGCCCACAACAAGATTTACTGCACTTAAGATTTACAACGACTATGACGGACAGGCCCCGCCATACCCACGAATGTACAAGAACCTACAACTCGTGGAACACATACCAAAAGATAAGCCTCCAAGAAACGGAGCTTCCCAAAACGCTGGCCGTGATCCTAAGAGCGGGATCCACGGCCGATGTACCTCTACTGCGGCATGAACGCAGCCCCAAGGAGATCGATGCAACAGTACCAAGTATGTGAAAGCAGAAAAGATATCAGAATGAAATCATACTAGTCTATATAAAGCGAGACATGTATGATAACCAAACTACGATTCACAACATAAAAGCGATATGTCGATCGGTGACTCACGCCTCAAGTCATCACTCAAATATAACTATGGGTCTCACGCCCACAACATCAATCATGTTCGTGATCACGGCGCGTGCCCCGAATTCTGATCGGTAGACATGTCCATGATGCAACAATAATACCAATGCCCCATGGCCACATGCCCCGAATTCTACCTGGTGTAGACACGTCCATGTGACATCAACAATAATATCTTGGGTGATCAACTCGCCGCACGGCCACATGCCCCTAATTCTACCTCGGTGTAGACATGTCCATGTAACCACAATAACAATATATCGGGTAATCAACCCGACCGCACGGCCGCGTGCCCCTGACTGCAGACGGTAGACATGTCCATGTGACATCAACAACAAGACAAGAATCAAAATGGAAACATACCCGTGGAATTCTCCATCACTGCCAGCACGTACAAGTAAGTTCTCAACAAGTCTACCGTAACTCTATCGAGAGACGCGGTAACACAGAAATACCACACTTGCACAACAAAGGCTATCATCACAAGCATAGGCAAGTTTCACAACAACAAGCATAGGCAAGTTTCACAACAACAAGCATAGGCAAGTTTCACACAACTCAAAGTACTTTCATTTTATGCCAAAGTCCGGGTTTTTAACCCCAAGGTACTACATACGTTAAGTTCTTTTAAAAGAGATCCATTTCTTTTATAAAAGTCACCCGATACCCGTAGTATTAGAATGACCAACCCACCTTCCTTTTCAAAACCAAGTAACAACATTCTTTTCCTAAGTTCCAGTTTGCCTAGTTTCAATTTCTCAAGCTTCTCATTTTCAAATGGTTTCATAGTTCCCAAACTTAATCACTTGATTCCTTTTTAGAACAATTGAGTAACATATGTCATATATGTGAGTAGTTTATTCTTGTTTATAACGATCTTATTACAAAGACCATGATCTAGAAAATGTAATATCATTTTGTCTTATCTTAGCTTCTATGCAGATGGAGGTTTCTACTGGTTTTAATACAACACATCATTATTCAATACATTTTCCTTTTATTAACGCTGCAGTGGTCTGTCGATACACATTCTGATTCCCGAAATCAGTAAAACATTATCCCTTTAAAAACCAAGTACTCATTACTCACGAATGAGGTTTCACACAAACATCCACATTAAAACAAATAAGTTAAGTCTCTTATCTTATAAGATCAAGTCTCTTAACTTCTAACATCAGTAAACCATTTTCACTTACATAAGGTCGTTATAACTAACTTCCCATAAAGCTATTATAACACCCTATGTTTTAAACCAACCAAATCACTTAGCACATGTACGCTCACCGTACTACATAGTTCACAACAATCATGCTAGAAAAGATAGGAAGAGGTTCACATACCTCGCGACGATTTATCGACAATAAGCAAAATGCTCCAAGTACTACAACCTCATGCCCTTTCCACTCCTCGAGTAGAATACTATACTTTTATTACTTTAACCTATAAAGGTCAAAACGTATATTAACCCCAAAACCCAAGTTTCTATCTTTCTATAGAAAATTCAAAGACTCTCCCGCAACAACAGAAACTCCTCCTCTATCGAGGCTGGCTACCAAGCCAACCAGTGGGGTTTACACGCCTACCCGGACGTGTACATTCTACTCGAATACTACACAAGTCTACCGCACACACCCTATGTAAATACGATTCGATTCTTTATTCTTCAGCTTAAGTCAAAAGACATTGCGAATACTAAGTATTGTTCCATATATAGTATACTTCAACTATATATTCTAACAAACATGTAATTTCCAATTACAATAGAGGACAAGATAATTACCTCGATAAGCCCAAAATTATCCAAGTTATAATGTCGATCCTGAGCAAGGTTTAGCTCCACCCGTGCGCTCCAAACCACTCCAAACAACCCTTAGAAGTTCTAACTAACTTCTACTCAAATACTTCAACCAACTGAAGATTTCCTTAGGGTTTCGGTTTGAGACTAAAGGACAAAATGTAGTATTTCCTGACTCTAAAAGAGGTATCTTTGGAAAACTACAAGGTACAAGGCTAAGGTATTTTGGGCATTACAACAATACTAGGGAGTATTTCTATACCACAACAAGGGGTATTATACTAAAACAACTAGCAGTGGGGTACCCACCGCCAAGGCACCACAAAGGGGAGGAGGAGGCCCTCGGCAAGACTCTCAAAAGAGGGGATGAGTTGGGCGAACTCAACACTAGAGGAGGAGGGATTTTAGGCTTGGAAGGTTTCATTTGTGGATGAAGAGTTCATCAACATAAGGGGGGTATTTATAGCAAAACCAAAAGCCAACCAATGGCCAAGATCAAGCCATGTGCAAGGCAAGTGTAAGGCCAAGATCAAGCCAAGTGCACCCTAGACCCTACTCCTTAAAACCTCACAAATATCTACACAAATATCTAGCACCACTTGCCCTCAAATCGCCAAGTCACGCCCACTTGTCTCCGTTGTGAGGTGACACATGTCACCTCCCGTTGGTCCAGAATGTTTCGACCCTCGGAAAAATCCGCAAAAATACAAAACGACATAGCCGGAATTTTCCCTTCGCAAGTTACGCAAAACGTTTCGTCGAAAAACGACTCTAACCGGGTGTTGTGCACAAATGTAAAATCGGCCAAGGGTGCCACATGGGGGTGACACGTGTCGCCCCCCGATTCGCCCAGAATATTTCGTCTTCCGAAAATATCCAAAATACCGGAAATCTCAACAACACAGCGCCCACAAAATCAGAATTTCTCCCGTGGCCCCACGTGACCATTTCCAAAATAAAATCTCAAAATTCTAATATAATCTATGAAGTCCAAATACCAAACTGGGAATCCAATTCCCATTAACGAACCTTTTCTTCACAAATAACCTAAACTTTTCCGAAAACTCACATCTTTCTTTCTTTTCAAAATTTCTGCCAGACTCGTACGTACGTCCTCACATACATACCCTGCAACTACGGGGTATAACATTCTCCCCTCCTTAGAAACATTCGTCCCGAATGTTCCTTCTCAAGACGGATATCGATGAAGTTCCTCTTAACAAGTTGTCAACGCCACAGCTTGGCCACGAAATAACACCCGTTATCTTCCTTCCTTACTCGTCGTGCCCTTCTCGAACACTTGAACTCTCCCAGTATGTACCATACTTCAGTCATTACTTCCGTTCCCGAAAATCTCTGGAGTCACTACCTCCAAACTTGGTCATCTTACTAACCTCAAACTTCCTTAAGGCCATTCCCGGCCTTTACGAACCGCTTCTGGTCGAACGCGTCCACGAACTCATACGTTGGTCACACAAACTTGGGCCTAGCATCCCCGTGACCCTACCACCTGGCGGGACCACCCAGAACTGACCCCACCCCAAACCGGGTTACGGGTTGACCCGCAAATGGTCCTCAACCCGACCCCCAACCGCGGCAACCTCTTGTTCCCCGATCCGGAACAATCTTACTAATTCACATCATGAAAGCTACCACTTCCATCTCACACTACCCACGGACTTATCACACAAATAAATCCCACGTATACTACTACTCTGATAAGGGTCAAAAATAAATCTTTAACTCAAGACGACCTTACCCCTAAGGTCTCAGTCGTGACATAGTCTAAGGTTCACACTTACCATGCCCCCATACGTAACCTCCCAACTAAGCATGTTTTCAAACTCACAATTAACACAACGCTATTCGTACATAGCACATAATAATGAGACCATCATAACAAGCATACCAAAACTCTAGAGGGTTAAGGATATACACGGCTACCGCCCACTCTAATCATAGGCCTCACTGCAGGCGCATAATCGTATGCGCGATGAACCACCATCGATCCGTAGGCCGAGTCGTAACATCCGTGCTACCCTTGGTCGGACAGTTCGCAAAATGGCCCCGCTGCCGCAAAAATAACAAGCTCCCGCACCACGACACTTCAAATGCGGTCTACCACATCGACCACACCGAGGTAGGGTGACCGTGATCCGCCAACACCCTTACTTCCTCGAAACATGAACCTCGAGCCACGACCGCTCCGAATACTCTGAAGGTTGTGGAGGACCACTGCATGCGGGGTACAAAACTAGTTCGCTTCGAGGCGGTCCGCCTCGAAAGTCGCCAAAGACCACGATGTCCGCCTCTTCGCTGATCCGTGTCATTCCGCCGACCTCCGTGCCTCACATCCTGCAGATGAAGTCGCACGCGGCAATGTCCATGCCCGGTGAAGAGCTACTCCCGAACATGCCTCGACATGTAATCATCGAGCCACAAACATATCGGTGCACTCGATCCTCCATACTAGCTACCAACGCCGGGACGTCTGCCAATGAGTCGAACTCCACATTGTACTCCCGAACCGCACGCCCGCCTGTCTAAGCATCAAAAATCGCCGCCCGTGCCTCTCATCCGCGGAGGCAAGAAGTGCGTGAGAAAGCCCCAAAACTCATCCCATACTGCTGGAGGTGCATGCTCTCCCGAAAGCTCCTATGAATCAAACCAATCGATCGCGGTATCACGCACCGATGCGAACCAAAGGTCACGACTCGGTCTTCAAGCCTTGATCACCCGCATGATCCGTCAGAATCGCCGATGAACTCCTCGGATCATCCTCGTGCCTCGACCCATAAAACTCAAGGGCTACAACTCGTAAAGTCCCGTAGCCTCAAACTATTCGCCGGGTGAACCATCGTGCTCTCGAATCGAATCGCCGTGATCCTATCCTCATATCTCGCCACGACTCGCCAAGAATCGCCATCTCCTTGTAACCCATCTCTCTCGCCTCTGCATCGCGGACCGAGGCTCAGTATCAGAGTCTCACGCCACGGCCGCGCTCTAAACTCGCTGGGCCGGCGCTACAAAACCCGCCGCTCAAGCACAACTCGTCTCGTCCGCTCGCGCTCGCATTCTCTCAGATCTCACTAGCAGACTCTCGCCGCTTGCCCTTCGGGCTCTGGTTGCCTTGCGAGGCATAATCGGTAAAAACGAGATACGTCGGAGGGTCCAACTTACAACATGACTCTAAGGCACGATCTCGTAATGAGAAAATGGAAACCAATCCTAAATGTCTCGCAGCCTCCACGATTATAGATGTGGTGCACAACACACCGATAATCAAGACTCTACTAGACACGGCCTCAGACACCTTCCGAGGATTAATCGCTCACGATACCACTTTTGTAACGACTGCCCGGCCCGCATCGTGCCTTATCCTGCACCCTAGTGATACAACATCGAGAAAACCAATGGAAAATAAAACATGAGTCATGAAACAAGAGATATAATAAAAACAAAGCAACCAAAACGGTTGCCTTTCGTATATACATAAACACGAATAGCTTTAATCCTTTACAACCCCGCCACAACAAGATTACATGCACTCTAAGATATACAATGACTATGACGGGACGGGGCCCCGCCATACCCCTGAATGTAAAAGAAACTACAACTAATGGAACACCTACAACAATATAAGCCTCCGGAGAAACGGAGCTTCCCAAAACGCCGAGCCGTGATCCTAAGAGCGGATCCACGATCGATGTACCTCTACTGCGCATGAACGCAGCCCGGGCGAGGTCGATAACAGTACCAAGTATGTGAAATCAGAAAAGATATCAGAATGAAATCATACTAGTCTATATAAAGCGGAGACATGTATGATAACCAAACTACGCTCACAACATAAAGCGATCATGTCCATCGAGGACTCACGCCTCAAGTCATCACTCCAATATCACTATGGGTCTCACGCCCACAACATCAAGCAGGTTCGCATCATGGCCGCATGCCCCGGACTGCGACGGTGTAGACATGTCCATGATGCAACAATAATACCAATGCCCCACGGCCACATGCCCCGAATTCTACCGGTGTAGACACGCCCATGTGACATCAACAATAATATATTGGGTGATCAACCGCCGCACGCCACATGCCCCGAATTCTACCTCGGTGTAGACATGTCCATGTAACCACAATAACAATATATCGGTAATCAACCCGACCGCACGGCCGCATGCCCCTGAATTCTGCAGACGGTAGACACGTCCATGTGACATCAACAACAAGACAAGAATCAAAATGGAAACATACCCGTGGAATTCTCCATCACCGCCAAAGACGCCCAAGTAAGTTCTCAATAAGTCGACCGCCTCTATCGAGAGACGGAATACGTAAATACCACACTTGCACAACAAAGGCTATCATCACAAGCATAGGCAAGTTTCACAACAACAAGCATAGGCAAGTTTCACAACAACAAGCATAGGCAAGTTTCACACAACTCAAAGTACTTTCATTTTATGCCAAAGTCCGGGTTTTTAATCCCAAGGTACTACATACGTTAAGTTCTTTTAAAAGAGATCCATTTCTTTTATAAAAGTCACCCGATACGTAGTATTAGAATGACCAACCCACCTTCCTTTTCAAAACCAAGTAACAACATTCTTTCCTAAGTTCCGGTTGCCTAGTTTCAATTTCTCAAGCTTCTCATTTTCAAATGGTTTCATAGTTCCCAAACTTAATCACTTGATTCCTTTTTAGAACAATTGAGTAACATATGTCATATATGTGAGTAGTTTATTCTTGTTTATAACGATCTTATTACAGCAGCCATGATCTAGAAAATGTAATATCATTTTGTCTTATCTTAGCTTCTATGCAGATGGAGGTTTCTACTGGTTTTAATACAACACATCATTATTCAATACATTTTCCTTTTATTAACGCTGCAGTTGTATGTCGATACACATTCGATTCCCAAATCGAGAAACATTATCCCTTTAAAACCAAGTACTCATTACTCACGAATGAGGTTTCACACAAACATCCACATTAAAACAAATAAGTTAAGTCTCTTATCTTATAAGATCAAGTCTCTTAACTTCTAACATCAGTAAACCATTTTCACTTACATAACTAACTTCCCATAAAACTATTATAACACCCTATGTTTTAAACCAACCAAATCACTTAGCACATGTACGTCTACCGTACTACATAGTTCACAACAATCATGCTAGAAAAGATAGGAAGAGGTTCACATACCTCGCGACGATTTATCGACAATAAGCAAAATGCTCCAAGTACTACAACCTTGCTAGCCCTTTCCACTCCTCGAGTAGAATACGCTACTCTTAGTACTTTCACCTATAAAGGTCAAAACGTCTATTAACCCCAAAACACAAGTTTCTATCTTTCTATAGAAAATTCAAAGACTCTCCCCGCAACAACAGAAACTCCTCCTCTATCGAGGCCGGCTACCAAGCCAACCATGGGGTTTACACGCCTACCGGACGTGTACAATTCTACTCGAATACTACACAAGTCTATCGCAATACACCCATGTAAATACATTCGATTCTTTATTCTTCAGGCTTAAGTCAAAAGACATTGCCGAATACTAAGTATTGTTCCATATATAGTATACTTCAACTATATATTCTAACAAACATGTAATTTCCAATTACAATAGGACAAGATAATTACCTCGATAAGCCCAAAATTATCCAAGTTATAATGTCGATCCTGAGCAAGGTTTAGCTCCACCCGTGCGCCCAAACCACTCCAAACAACCCTTAGAAGTTCTAACCAACTTCTACTCAAATACTTCAACCAACTATGAAGATTTCCTTGTGGTTTCGGTTTGAGACTAAAAGGACAAAATGTAGTATTTCCTGACTCTACGTGAAAGAGGTATCTTTGGAAAACTACAAGGTACAAGGCTAAGGTATTTTGGGCATTACAACAATACTAGGAGTATTTCTATACCACAACAAGGGTATTATACGAAAACAACTAGGCAGTGGGTACCCTACGCCAAGGCACCACAAAGGGGGAGGAGTCCTCGCCAAGACTCTCAAAAGAGGGGAGGAGTTGGACGAACTCAACCCTAGAGGAGGGAGGGATTTTAGGCTTGGAAGGTTTCATTTGTGGATGAAGAGTTCATCAACATAAAGGGGGGGTATTTATAGCAAAACCAAAAGCCAACCAACGGCCAAGATCAAGCCATGTGCAAGGCAAGTGTAAGGCCAAGATCAAGCCAAGTGCACCCTAGACCCTACTCCTTAAAACCCTCACAAATATCTACACAAATATCTAGCACCACTTGCCCTCAATCGGCCAAGTCACGCCCCACTTGTCTCCGTTGGAGGTGACACATGCCACCCTCCCGTTGGTCCGTAATGTTTCGTCCTCGGAAAAATCCGCAAAAATACAAAACGACATAGCCGGAATTTTCCTTCGCAAGTTACGCAAACGCTTCAAAAAACGACTCTAACCAAAGGTGTGCACAAATGTAAAATCGCCAAGGGTGCCACGTGGGGTGACACGTGTCGCCCCGATTCGCCTGAATATTTCGTCTTCCGAAAATATCCAAAATACCGAAATCTCAAAAACAAAGCGGCCCTACAAAACCAGAATTTCTCCCGTGGGCCCCACGTGACCATTTCCGAAAATAAAATCTCAAAATTCTAATATAATCTATGAAGTCCAAATACCAAATCTGGGAATCCAATTCCCATTAACGAACCTTTTTCTTCACAAATAACCGGAAACTTTTCCGTCGAAAACTCACATCTTTCTTTCTTTTCAAAATTTCTGCCGTACTCTCGTACGTACGTCCTCACATACATACCCTGCAACTACAGGGTATAACAATTCTTCTTTGAGAGATTTATCAAATAATTGCTTTGAATGCTTGGTAATTAATTGACAACTAATTATCATTATATGATTTCTAATCAAACTTCGAAAGGAGGAGGTTGTGAATATGCTGTAATTTGGGTAGACATATTTGGGTTGGGGATGAAAATACCTCAATTATTTATGTAGCGTTAATGAGAGGCTTAACAACCCTAATTTTACGCATGGTGCGTGACGGTTAACTAGGTTTTTGTTCTTAATCCTCCTATAGAGTTATCCTTATCACCAAAAGGTAGAAAGGTGCAATACTGGGGTTGAGTGTTTATATATCCTTAACGGGAATATAAAACGATTTCGTAAACCTGCTAGCTCCGAGAGAAGAAGACCATAATTCATTGCATTAATAAATAACATAAGCGGATAGTTTAGGAGACATGGAAGCCCTATTCCCATCACATCTGAAGTAATCTTATAGTTAAATTAGTCTTTATAATTCTTAGTTATAAACAACAAAATCAAATATCAATTGCCAAATAGATACCAAAAGATAGATAGTTGGTACTTGAACCCTAATCCTTGTGGATGATATTCGGTCTTACCAAGACTATATTACTTGAGTCGACAACGTGCACTTGCGTTAAAGTGTGTGCATCTTTTCGCGCATCAAGTTTTTGGCGCCGTTGCCGGGGACTAGGCATAGTTCAATATCAAATTTATCTATTTTTAATTTCTAATTTGGTTTTTATTTTTATTTCTTTACATTGTTTATTTTATTTTATACAAACAAGTGTGTCGTGATTCGTTGTTGGTTTTGATTCATCTCAGGAATCCTTTAGATAAGGATTTTTACTGTCAATATGATAGAGATCCAACTATAGAGGAAGAGAGGGAGGAATTACGAGAAGCTATACTCAGTTTCACGAGGTACCAAAATCAGTTCATGGACTAAACGAGAATGGCCATGAAGAAGTTGGAAACGCAAATAGGAGAGCTCGCAATCATGTTGAACAGCGAAACGCAAGAAGAGCAATTTTCACCTGGGGTAGGCAATATGGAAACACAATGTCAGGCAATTAACCTGAAGGATGCCGAATCAGAGGAGATAGAAAGTGAGCAGCAGCAGCAGCGCCGCGACGCCATGGTGGCCGCGCGAATATTCTGAGACAAGGCAGAGACCGAGCGCCGCGGGCGCAAAGAGCGGCCGCGCGCCGTAACCAATCGAAATCGGCAGGCTCGTAGCAACCGCACCCAAGGTGATAATACCATATCCCCAGAAGTTAAAAACATGTACTCTTGACAAGCAATTCTCTAGATTCGTGGAGATCCTCAAACAATTGCAACTCAATATCCCGTTTGCTGAAGCATTAGAGCAAATGCCGAGCTACATCAAGTTCATGAAAGATGTGCTTAGCAAAAAGAGGAGGATAGAGGACTACGAAACAGTGATGTTGACTGAGGAATGTAGTGCCATACTACAGAGACAACTACCTCAGAAGTTACAAGATCCAGGGAGCTTCACCATCCCATGCACCATTGGAAAGTTTGAATGTCAGAAAACATTGTGCGACTTGGGAGCAGGCATAAATCTGATGCCTTATCTAGTTTTCTGCAAACTAGGAATGGGAGAAGTCATGTTATACCCCGTATTTCCAGAGTATGTACGTAGGACGTACGTAGAAAATTTTGGGCTTTTAAAGTGGCTTGGCCGATTTCACTTTGTGCACAACACCCGGTTAGAGTCGTTTTTCGACGAAACGTTTTACACAACTTGCGAAGGGAAAATTCCGGCTATGTCATTTCTAATTTTTGCGGATTTTTCCGAGAGTCGAGACATGTTGGACCAACGAGAGGGCGCCACTTGGCACCCTCTCATTGGCGGAAATTGTGGGCGTCCCTTGGACGATTTCCTTGACATTTTTGTCAAGTAGTAGGTAGGATATTTTGGTGGTAGATGGATAAGGTGCACTTGGCATGATCTTGGCCCTACACTTGCCTTGCACTTGGCATGATCTTGGCCATTGGTTGGCCTTTGCTAGACTTATAAATACCCCCCCTTGGAAGACTTCTTCATCCATTCCTAAAATTTCCTAAGTGTTAAAATCCTCCCTCCCTTGTAGTATGGTTCTCGTCCTAGCCTCCCCCTCCCCCCTTTGAGAAGGCCCTTGGCCGAGAGCACCTCCCCCCCTTGGCCGAGAGCACCCCCCCCTAGTGGGGTAGGCCGAGGGGTATGCACCCCCCCTTGTGGTGTTGTCTCGTATAAATACCCCCTCTTGGTAGAAATACTCTCAAAAGTATTGTTACTATACCCAAATTACCTTAGCCGTATACCTTGTAGTATTCTAAGGTTATACCTTTACGAAAAGCCCAGTAATACTATTATACTTCCCGTCAGTCACAAAACCGAAACCCTAGGGAAAATCTCCATAGTTAGTTGGAGTTTTATGTAGAAGTTGGTTAGAACTTCTAAGGGTGGTTTGGAGCGGGTTGGAGCGCACGGAGTTGGAGCTAAACGTTGCCCAGGATCGACATCTATACTTGGATAATTATGGGCTTATCGAGGTAAATATCTTGTCCCCCTATTGTAATTGGAAATTACATATTGCTAGAATATATAGTTGAAGTATACTATATATAGAACTGAACCTAGTTTTGTGGCAATGTCTTTGGACTTAAGCCTGAATTTAAAGAAGAGAACTGAACTGTAATTACGTAGGATCAGACATGAGACTTGTGTAAGTTTGACGGTGGGCGGCTGCCCAATTTCCCGTAGGATCTTGCATCTAGATTTATTCTACCGAGTAGTCTAGACTTTGATAGACTTGTATAACCTGTATAGGTTGAATGTTCTGCGAGTAGCATGTGCTACTTGAGAAGGTGGACCAGGCTAGCCGGGTTATAGCCGTGGAGCGATTTGCTTTTAGTCGATAATCGTCGCGAGGTATGTGAACCTCTTCCTATCTCTTCCAGCATGATATGTGTGTAACTATGTAGTACGGTAGACGTACGTGTGTTAATTGAACGTAGTTATACGGCAATGTATTTTGACTTAAGCCCGAATAATAATAATCTTGAAGTAGTTCAAGAGAATTAAGAACTGTTTTTAAAAGAAGAGTAATACTTGGTTTTAAAAGCTTAAGAGTTATACTAGCTTTATGGGAAGTTAGGTATAACGGCTTAAGAGAGATAAAACGAATGATTTATTTATTTTAGAAGTTAAGAGACTTGATCTTGTAAGATAAGAGACTTAACTTAAATAAATTATATGAATTTTGTGTGAAACCTCATTCGTGAGTAATGAGTACTTGATTTTTAAAAGGGATAATGTTTTACTGATTTCGGAAATCAGAATGGGTATCGACAAACCACGCAAATACGTTAATAGGGAAATGTTTTGATTAATGAAGTATTAATAAAACCAAGAGAAACTTCCATCCGCATAAGCTAAGATGAGACAAAATGATATTTCCTAGATCATGGTCATTGTAATAAGATTTTTATAAACAAGAATATCCTACTCACATATAAGGTTTATGTTTCTCAGATTGTTTAGAAGAGAATTATATTCTTAAATGAATAAGACTATGAACTACGAAACCTTTTTAAAATAAGAAACTTGAACATTTGAAATTAGGCAAACTTGGACGTTTGGAAAATAAATGTTGTTACTTGATTTTACAAAGGTAAGTATTTCGGTTTACTTAAAAAGATAATCACTCTATTTTCATATACTACGGGTATTGTGTGACTTTTGTGAAAGTAACGTATCTTTTAAAAGAGTTAATGTATGAAGTACTTTGGGGATAAAAACCCGATCTTGTTAATCATATAGTAGAAAGTGCCTTGTGTGTATAACTTGATTGTGTTGGGTTGTGATAGCCTTGTAATACTTTCTTGTTGATTTGTTAAGTAAACATGCTAGGATGCTACGTGTGTTAGTATCTTGTGATATTTGTAAAAGGGGTTTCTCGATGCGCTTAAATTGTTTCACTATCACCGATATGTTGGTATTATACCACTCACCGACTTGTTTCCGAGGTTAAGCCGCCTCCGCGGTAAACTCAAAGCGGTCTGTGGGACCTATGATTCGAGGATACCTCACGCGGGTCCTGTGGGCCTATGCGAGCTACGAGTTCCGTGTTAGTGACGCCCTTACGGGCATGCGTCTATGTGGCCATGCGGATCGCGAGTCCAGCGGATGCCGGGAGTAGCTACCGATGCGGGTTATACCTCATGCGCCTATGAGATTGGCCTATGCGAGTCGCGGAAGTTCGGGGCTAGACGCGCACATTAGATACTGCGGGCGAGTGGCCAGCTTTGATCATGTGACGGTCTAGACAGATCTCATGATACAGTTTATGACCTTGTTGTTACTGTGGGTTTTAGTAGTCGGCTATGCCTTCGTACTTACCCTCAGACGGTTCTATTAGGACACAGTGGGACACGTGTTCATGTGTATTCTTTGGTGCTTTTATATCATGATCGCCAGAGTGAGGAAGGTATTCCACGCATGATTGATATTGTGGGCATGAGACCCATAGTTATATTTGAGTGATGACTGAGGCGAGTCCCCGACTTGACATGATCGCTTATTTATCAGGAATCGTAGTTTGGTTATCATACATGTCTCCCGCTTTACATAGACTACTATGATTTCATTTACTGAATTATTTTCGCCACATACTCTGCACTGCAGATCGACCTCCTTCGGCCGAGCGTATAAAGAGGCGAGCCTCTACCACGAACAGACCAACCGTGGCTCTCGTATGGCACGCCCCGAGAAGGTCCAAACCTCGTGGATCGCATGCAGCCCGTACCATTTGTTGGGTCGCCGAGTGACACTAGAACCTCGCGCAAAGTGACAAAAGTGGTATCGAGCGGTTAATCCTGAAAGTGTCTGACCGTATCCGATGAGAGTCTTGATTATCGGTGTGTTGTGCACCACACCAATAATCGTGAGGCTATAGGATATTTAGGATTGGTTTCTATTCTTCTCACTCCGAGATCGTGCCTTAGAGCCGTGTTGTAAGTTGGACCTCTAACGTATTTTTCCTTAACGTTATGCCTCCGCGTAGGCAACCCGGGCCCAGAGGCGGCAAGCGGAGCCGCGAGTTGAGTACAGAGGGTTACGTGGGCACAGGCCCAATCTTTACCTAGGGTAGTGCTTCATTTAGAGATTTCTGCGACGTCACTAGCCCCAGCAGAGTTTAGCACGGCCGGCGCAGCTCATCGCGCCATGATATTTGAACCTTCGCCCACGACCGAACGTGAACTTAGATTGCAAGGCGACCACATTAGCTATGGATTTGGCTACCGAGAGTATACCGATGTACCGCGAGTCTTGATGACTACCTAAGAGAGGTTGTGTAAAGAGTAATTCTTCGCTAGGCTTGAGCATGTCCCGTATGCGGGCTTATGCGCGCAGCCGAGAAACGTAGAGATCGACGGTTAACGGGCGACGCAGAGGCCAGAGCAGCAAGGTCCTTGGTAACTTTCGAGGCGAGTCACCTCACCAACGGATTAGATTGTGCACATCCACCGTCAGCAGAGGTCCTCCACGGGGTTCGTGGACGTTCGGGTATGCAGGAGTTGGTCGAACTCCGTGGCTTCCGCTCACATGTGAGCGTCATCCCGGGAATGTCATCTTTAGTTGGTACTTGTTATACCTATGGCCGCCGTGGTCCGATGTCGAAAGAGTGTCCTAGTAGGAGGACTTAGCCTTCAGATCGCGGTAGTTCGTCATCTTCCTAGCTATGCCTCACGGCGGTTTGATTAGAACGACAAAGGAGTGAAGAAGAGATACGCATATATTCTTAACCCTCTAGAGATCGGTATGTGTGTGTTATACCGTATTTCCAGTATGTACGTAGGACGACGAGAAAATTTTGAAGCTTAAGTAGGCTTCGCCGATTTTCACGTTGTGCACAACACCCGAGTAGAGTCGTTTTTGGACGAAACGTTTCCACAGCATTCGTTGGGAAAATTCCGGCGAGGTCATTTCTAATTTTTGCGGAATTTTGCGAGAGACGAAACATTTTGATCAACGGAGGGTGGCATGTGTCACCCTCACATCGGAAGCAAGTGGACGGCACCTAAGGGAATTGTTGGGCACGCTTTGGCATTTTTGTTGCCTAAAACATTTGGTCAATGTTTGGTAGGATATTTGTATGGTTGATGACCAAGTGGGACCCACACAACACATGGCTTAATCTACACCTTACACTTTCCTAACACATGGATTCATCTTGGCCATTGGTTGGCCTTGGCTTGTCCTATAAATACCCCTCTAAGTGATGAACTTTCTTCATCCACAAATATTTCCTAAGTGTTGAAATCCCTCTCCCTTAAGTATGGTTCTCGCCCAACCCTCCCCTTGAGTGGCCTTTAGGCCGAGAGCAACCCCTAGCCTATTTGTGCTAGTCGAAATACTACCCCTCTTGGTAGAAATACTCTCAAAAGTATTGTTGTAATGCCCAAATTACCTTAGCCATATACCTTGTAGTATTCTAAGGTTATACCTATACTAAAAACCCAGAAATACTATTATACTTCCCTTCAGTCACAAAACCGAAACCCTAAGGAAAATCTCCATAGTTAGTTGGAGTAATAAGTAGAAGTTGGTTAGAACTTCTAAGGGTTGTTTGGAGCGGATCGAGCGCGCGAGTAGAGCTAAACCTTGCTCAGATCGACATTTAAACTCGGATAATTATGGGCTTATCGAGGTAAATATCTTGTCCTCTATTGTAATTGGAAATTACATGATTGTTAGACTATATAGTTGAAGTATACTATATATAGAATCGAACGTTGTTATCGCAATGTCTTTTGACTTAAGCCCAATTATAAGAAACCTTTTCAAAGAAGAGTCTCGAATCAGATCTACATAGTGATCAGACATGAGTCTTGTGTAGCTTTTCTGTGAGGTAGAATTGTACACGCCCGTTAGACGTAGAACCCCCGGTTGGCTTGGTAGCCGCCTCGATAGAGAGTAGATTTACGCCGTGGCGGGGAGGTGCTAATTTTCTCGTAATGTTCTACGATAAGATCTAGATGTTAATAAGCGCTGTGGCCTTATAGGTCAAGCATCGCGTGGCGCGATCTACTTGGCTTAAGGAGTAGCCGACTGAGGTACTGAGCGTTTTGCTATTAGTCGATACTCGTCGCGAGGTATGTGAACCTCTTCCTATCTCTTCTAGCATGATATGTGTGAACTATGTAGTACGGTAGACGTACATGTGCTAAATGTATTTGATTGGTTTAAAACATAAAGTGTTATAACGGCTTTATGGGAAGTTGGTTATAACAGCTTTATGTTGGCAAGAAAATACTTGTGGTGTTTAAAAGGTAACTGATTTGAACTATAACTGGCTTGTTATGTGTTAATAAAGAACTTGAAGTATTTCAAAAGATTTTCGAATCATTTCGAAAGAAGAAGTAATACTTGGTTTTTGAAAACTTAAGAGTTTTACTGATTTCGGAAATCAGAATGTGTATCGACAAACCACTGCAGCGTTAATAAAAGGAAATGTTTTGACAGATTAAGTATTATTAAAACCAGTAGAAACTTCCATCTGCATAGAAGCTAAGATGAGACAAAATGATATTTCCTAGATCATGGCTGTTGTAATAAGATTGTTATAAACAAGAATATCCTACTCACATATAAGGCTTATGTTTCTCAGATAGTTTAAAAGAGAATTATATTCTTAAATGAATAAGACTATGAACTACGAAACCTTTCTAAAATAAGAAACGTGAACATTTGAAATTAGGCAAACTTGGACGTTTGGATAATAATGTTGTTACTTGATTTTACAAAGATAAGTGTTTTGATTCACTTCAAAAGATAATCACTCTATTTTCATATACTACGGGTATTGTGTGACTTTTGTGAAAGTAACGATCTTTAAAAAGTTAATGTATGAAGTACTTGGGAATAGAAACCCGAACATGTTGACACATAGAAAGTACCTTATGTGTGAATAACTTGATTGTATTGGTTTGTGATAGCCTTGTAATACCTTCGTGTTGATTTGATAAGTAATCATATTAGGATGCTACGTGTGTTAGTATTCTCGTGATGTTTGTGTAAAGCGGGTTTTCCTTGATTGTGCTTATGTTGTTTAAACGATAAACCGTTATGTTGGTATTATACCACTCACCGTTTCCGGGTTAAGCCGCCCTCCGACGGGTAGACTCAGCGATGCAGGACCATGATTCGAGAATACCTCACGCGGGTCCCGGGCCTATCGCGAGCTACGAGTTCCGTGTGTCGCGCGCCTTTATAGTCACGCGTCTACGTGTCCATGCGATCGCGAGTCCGCGATGCCGAGGAGTAGCTACCGACGCGGGTTATACCTCACGCGCCTATGAGATTGGCCTACGCGAGTCGCGGAGTTCGTGGCTAGACGCGCACATTTGATATCATGCGAGCGACCGCCTTTGATCATGTGACGGCCTAGACAGATATCATGATACGATTTATGACCTTGTTAGTACCGCTGGTGTTAGTAGTCGGCTATGCCTTCGCACTTACCCCGCACGGTTTTATTTGGACACAGCGGACTCATTGCTCATATGTATTCCTTGGTGCTTTATATATCATAGATCGCCAGCTGGCGGAAAGGTATTCCGCGCATGATTGATGTCATGGGCGTGAGACCCATGTTTATATTTGAGTGATGACTTTGAGGCGAGTCCCCGACTTGATATGATCGCTATTTATCAGGAATCGTAGTTTGTTATCATACATGTCTCCCGCTTTATATAGACTACTATGATTTCATTTACGTGATTTTCGATTCCACATACTCTGCACTGTTATCGACCTCCTTCGGCGGCCGCTCATGCCGCAGTAAAGGTACACCGCCGTTGATCCTCACTCTGTGGTCAAAGTTCAGCGTTGGAAGCTCCGTTCCTCCGAGGCTTATTCGTATAGTCCCCGTTGTTGTAGGTGCTACATTCGTGGTATGACGGCCCCGTCCCCGTTGTTGTCATATCATTCGTAGAGGTCCGTAGTACCGCAAGCGTGGTTTGTAAAAAGGATTAAACTGCTCATGTTGAAAGAGTTGTTGTATATATATATATGCCGAAAGGCAACTTTCTTCGTATATCCGTGTCTCAATTTATACTGTTTCATATCTTGGTTATTTTATGTTCCATTACACTCGATGTATGACTCATGGGGTGCCGGTAGGCACTACCACGGCCCCGAACGTCGTGACAGTGTGATAAGATGGGTATATCATAAGTGCTATGTTCTGATAGCAGTGTGTTAGTTGTGATTAGGAATCATGGTTGTTTAACCGAGTAAGATTTTGGGGGATAGAGAAAGTGTGAGCCTTAGAGCTTTATACGTAGAGACCTTAGAGGTAAGGCCATCTCGAGTAAAAGACGTATGTTTATGTTTGACCCTTATAGGAGTGCATAGTGCACGTGAGCTATGTTTGTGGGATAAGTCCCTGAGTAGTGTGGAATGAAAGAGGGTAGTTGAACTAAGAAGACCGCTAGGTTTTCGTAACGTGATTTGAGAGATTGTTCCGGATCGGGGAGCTAGTATTTTTTTTTTTTTTTTTTTTTGCGCGTTGCCGGGTCGGGTTGAGGCCACGTTGCGGGTCAACCCGCGGCCTGTAGGGTGGTGGGGTCAGTTTGTGGTGGTCCCGCCTTGTGATAGGGTCACGAGGGTGTTAGGCCCATGTTTAGTTAACCAGCGTACGAGTTCGTGGATGCGTTCAACCAGTAGTCGGGCCGATGGGGGCAGCCCGTCGTGTCTTTCAGGCAAGACCGTTTACTCGGCAGAGGGTTATGCGAGACGTTATATCAGAAAGGTTGTAAGGCTGCACGGGGTGCCTACCTTCACCTTATGACAGACAGTGAAGCCCAGGTTGTGGCTATTTTCGTTTTCTGAAAGTTTTACCAGGCAGGGTTAGGAACTCAGGTGAGTCTCAGAATCATATTCACCCTTGGGCCAGTGTTTGATTTTCAGGGGTAGTTGCAAGGATTGTTGTCTCCTGTTGAAGGAGTGTTTTTAGCTACCATTTCAGTGTTCGGATGTCGCCTTATGAAGCCTCAGAGGGCGAAGTGTAAGTTGTCGGCCGTTGGTTTGATGTTGGCGCGTTCGATAGTTGGTTCAGCTTGTTCCAACAGATCGTGGATAAAGTGAAGCTTATCTAGAGGAGGTTTTTGGCAGCTCAAAGAAATCGTATGGATTATCTACGACGACGCTTAGAGTTCATGTTGACGATCGGTCTTCTTGAATGTAAAACCCCTGTTAGGGTGTGACGAATTTTTGAAAACAGAGGGAACTTAGCCCGAGTTACTTTGGGCCTTTTTTAGTTCATGTGAAGAGTAGGCGGGTTGCCTATATGTTAGCATTTGCCGTCCGACTTAGGAGGCGAGACGTCCGGTCTTTCGTATTGTTATGTTCGGGAAAGTATCGGAGATCCATCCAGAGTGTTCCCAGTTAATGTTGACCACGTTAGAGATAGTAACCCCGAGTTTTGGGAACTGAAGCAGTATCAGAAATGTGGTAGGTTATGAGAAAGAGTTCGAGTGTACAAGAAGTGTATGACACCTCGTGGATCGTGACGCAGCCCGCACCATTTGTCGGGTCGCCGAGTGACACTAGAACCTCGCGGCAAGGTGACAAAAGTGGTATCGGGAAGAAGCGAGCATGTATGGCGAGCATAGATGTGATCATTTCTTTTATAAAGAGAAGGTGCGAAGGAAGTATATTCTAGACCCCGGAGAGAGGTGTTTTGTGGTGATGTTAGAAGTGTTTCCTCGTGGACGTGGATGTAAGTATTTTGCGCGGGTGTTTCTGTGGCCAGGTGTGGCAGGTTTGTTCTCCTAATTATAGTAGTGAAGGATATACTGGCGCGCGTTCGTTTTGAGACTTAGAAGGAACATTCGGGACGAATGTTTCTAAGGAGGGGAGAATGTTATACCCCGTATTTCCAGAGTATGTACGTAGGACGTACGTAGAAAAGTTTAGGCTTTTAAAGTGGCTTGGCCGATTTCACTTTGTGCACAACACCCGGTTAGAGTCGTTTTTCGACGAAAAGTTTTACACAACTTGCGAAGGGAAAATTCCGGCTATGTCATTTCTAATTTTTGCGGATTTTTCCGAGAGTCGAGACGTGTTGGACCAACGAGAGGGCGCCACTTGGCACCCTCTCATTGGCGGAAATTGTGGGCGTCCCTTGGACGATTTCCTTGACATTTTTGTCAAGTAGTATGTAGGATATTTTGGTGGTAGATGGATAAGGTGCACTTGGCATGATCTTGGCCCTACACTTGCCTTGCACTTGGCATGATCTTGGCCATTGGTTGGCCTTTGCTAGACCTATAAATACCCCCCCCCCCCTTGGAAGACTTCTTCATCCATTCCTAAAATTTCCTAAGTGTTAAAATCCTCCCTCCCTTGTAGTATGGTTCTCGTCCTAGCCTCCCCCTCCCCCCTTTGAGAAGGCCCTCGCCGAGAGCACCTCCCTCGTCGAGAGCACCCCTAGTGGGGTAGGCCGAGGGGTACGACCCCCTTGTGGTGTTGTCTCGTATAAATACCCTCTTGGTAGAAATACTCTCAAAAGTATTGTTACTATACCCAAATTACCTTAGCCAGATACCTTGTAGTATTCTAAGGTTATACCTTTACGAAAAGCCCAAGAATACTATTATACTTCCGTCACCACAAAACCGAAACCCTAGGAGAATCTCCATAGTTAGTGGAGTTTTATGTAGAAGTTGGTTAGAACTTCTAAGGGTGGTTTGGAGCGGGTTGAGCGCACGGAGTCGAGCTAAACGTTGCCCAGATCGACATCTATACTTGGATAATTATGGGCTTATCGAGGTAAATATCTTGTCCCCTATTGTAATTGGAAATTACATATTGCTAGAATATATAGTTGAAGTATACTATATATAGAATCAACCTAGTTTTGTGGCAATGTCTTTGGACTTAAGCCCGAATTTAAAGAAGAGAATCAATCGTAATTACGTAGGATCAGTATTACAAGAGACTTGTGTAAGTTTGACGTGCAGTGGCTGCCCAATTTCCGTAGGATCTTGCATCTAGATTTATTCTACCGAGTAGTCTAGACTTTGATAGACTTGTATAACTGTATAGGTTGAATGTTCTGCGAGTAGCATGTGCTACTGAGAAGGTGGACCAAAGCGCGGGTTATAGCCGCGAGCGATTTGCTTTTAGTCGATAATCGTCGCGAGGTATGTGAACCTCTTCCTATCTCTTCCAAAGATGATACGTGTAACTATGTAGTACGGTAGACGTACGTGTGTTAATTGAACGTAGTTATACGGAAATGTCTTTTGACTTAAGCCCGAATAATAATAATCTTGAAGTAGTTCAAGAGAATTAAGAACTGTTTTTAAAAGAAGAGTAATACTTGGTTTTAAAAGCTTAAGAGTTATACTAGCTTTATGGGAAGTTAGGTATAACGGCTTAAGAGAGATAAAACGAATGATTTATTTATTTTAGAAGTTAAGAGACTTGATCTTGTAAGATAAGAGACTTAACTTAAATAAATTATATGAATTTTGTGTGAAACCTCATTCGTGAGTAATGAGTACTTGATTTTTAAAAGGGATAATGTTTTACTGATTTCGGAAATCAGAATGGGTATCGACAAACCACTGCAACGTTAATAAAGGGAAATGTTTTGATTAATGAAGTATTAATAAAACCAGTAGAAACTTCCATCTGCATAGAAGCTAAGATGAGACAAAATGATATTTCCTAGATCATGGCTGCTGTAATAAGATTTTTATAAACAAGAATATCCTACTCACATATAAGGTTTATGTTTCTCAGATTGTTTAGAAGAGAATTATATTCTTAAATGAATAAGACTATGAACTACGAAACCTTTTTAAAATAAGAAACTTGAACATTTGAAATTAGGCGAACTTGGACGTTTGGAAAATAAATGTTGTTACTTGATTTTACAAAGGTAAGTATTTCGGTTTACTTAAAAAGATAATCACTCTATTTTCATATACCACGGGTATTGTGTGACTTTTGTGAAAGTAACGTATCTTTTAAAAGAGTTAATGTATGAAGTACTTTGGGGATAAAAACCCGATCTTGTTAATCATATAGTATAAAGTGCCTTGTGTGTATAACTTGATTGTGTTGGGTTGTGATAGCCTTGTAATACTTTCTTGTTGATTTGTTAAGTATACATGCTAGGATGCTACGTGTGTTAGTATCTTGTGATATTTGTAAAAAGGGGTTTCCCCTCGATTGCGCTTAAATTGTTTCACTATCAGCCGATATGTTGGTATTATACCACTCACCTTGACTTGTTTCCGGAGGTTGCCGCCTCCGACGCGGTAAACTCAGCGGTCTGTGGGACCTATGATTCGAGGATACCTACGCGGGTCCTGTGGGCCTACGCGAGCTACGAGAGTTCCGTGTTAGTGTACGCCCTTATGGGCATGCGGTCTACGTGGCTACGCGGATCGCGAGTCCAGCGGACGCCGGGAGTAGCTACCTCGACGCGGGTTATACCTCACGCGGCCTATGAGATTGGCCTACGCGAGTCTGCGGAAGTTCGTGGCTAGACGCGCACATTAGATATCGCGCGAGTGGCCGCTTTGATCATGTGACGGCCTAGACAGATCTCATGATACGCTTTATGACCTTGTTGGTACTGGGTTTTAGTAGTCGGCTATGCCTTCGCACTTACCCTCAGACGGTTCTATTAGGACACAGTGGGACTCGTGTTCATGTATTCCTTGGTGCTTTTATATCATAGATCACAGTGAGGAAGGTATTCCACGCATGATTGATATTGTGGGCATGAGACCCATAGTTATATTTGAGTGATGACTGAGCGTGAGTCCACGACTGACATGATCGCTATTTATCAGGAATCGTAGTTGGTTATCATACATGTCTCCCGCTTTACATAGACTACTATGATTTCATTTACGAATTATTTTCGATTTCACATACTCTGCACTGTAGATCGACCTCCTTCGGGCTGCGCTCATGCCGCAGTAAAGGTACACCACCATCGATCCTCGTGCTTAGGGTCACAGCCGCTTGGGAAAGCTTCGTTTCTCCGAGGCTTATCGTGGTATAGTCCCCGTCAGTAGGTATTTACATTCGTGGTATGGCGGCCCCGTCCCGCCATTGTTGTCGTATCATTCTGAGGTCCGTAGTATCGCTGTGGCGAGTTGTAATAAGGATGTAATCGCTCGGTTTTAAATTGATTTATATATACGCCGAAAGGCAAGTTTTTCTCGACATCGCTTTCTTACTTCATAATATTTTCATGTCTTGTTTTATGTTCCGCTGATTACTCTGATGTATGGCTACTTGGGTGTCCGGGTAAGGCACCAGTCACGGGCCCGGGTTCGGGTCGTGACAAGTCAAACCTACAAACATCACTTTGCAGTTAGCTGACCTCTCAATAGTTCATCCTAGAGGAGTCATCGAAGATGTATTAGTGAAGGTGGACAAGTTCATCTTTCCCGCCGACTTCGTTATCTTAGACATACAAGATAACGATGGAATCCCCATCATACTTGGCAGACCCTTCTTAGCCACAGGACAGGCTCTCATTGATGTTCACAAAGGGGAGTTGAAGCTTCGAGTAGATGAAGAAGAGGTGATTTTCAATGTTTTTCGAGCAGCAACTTTTCCAGATGTCAAGGATAACTGCTCAGCCATTGATCTTATCGAAGAAACAGTGTCAGCCAAGGAGTTCGGACATGATGATACGCTTGAAGAAGTACTGACCAAATGGGATGATGATAGTAGAAATGATCCAGATCTGATGGAGTATGCAAATTGGATGAATGGTTATGAAAAATGGGATACGAGGAAGTATGAAGAGCTTGGACAGATGCCAGAAAGATCATTACCATCCACAGAGAAAGCTCCAGAGTTAGAGTTAAAAACCCTACCCAATCATCTACAATACCAATACCTAGGTGAAGAGAAAACCTTACCAGTGATCATTTCATGCCACCTATCCACCGAAGAGATTGATAAACTGCTAAGAGTACTGAAGAATCACAAGCGGGCCATTGGATGGACATTAGCAGACATAAAAGGGATAAGTCCATCAACGGTAATGCATAAGATCCGTCTAGATGAGGAGAGCAGACCATCCATCGAAGCCCAAAGGCGACTAAACCCAAACATGAAAGAGGTAGTCAGAAAGGAAATCCTAAAATGGCTCGATGCAGGAGTAATTTACCCTATATCTGACAAAGACACGGGTGAGTCCAAAGATGTGGTGCCTAAAAAGGGTGGAATAACAGTGGTGACCAACGAAAGGAACGAACTCATTCCCTCTAGAACATTCACCGGATGGAGAATCTACATTGACTATCGCAAGTTGAAAAAGGAAACCAGAAAAGACCACTTCCCGTTGCCATTTCTAGATCAAATGTTGGACAGACTTGCAGGGCATAACTACTACTGCTTTTTGGATGGATACTCAGGGTATCACCAGATTGCAATAGACTGTAAGATCGTGACAAGACAACATTTACTTGTCCTTTGGTACATTTGAATTCGTAGGATGCCATTCGACTCGCAATGCACCGCAACTTTTCGAGAGGTGTATGATGGAAATTTTCTCGCATACGGTGGAGAGGACTATAGAGATCTTTATGGATGACTTTTCGGTCTTGGAGCATCGTTTGATGAGTGTTTAAGGCATCTGTAAGCGATGTTAAGCCTGCGAAGAGTCTAACTCAGGCTAAACCGAGAAGGCCACTTCATGGTAACAGAGGAATTGTCTTGGGACACAAAATATCAAGCCAAGGTATTGAGGTGGACAAAGCAAAGATTTCGATGATCGAAAATCTACCACCTCCAGATCAACAAAAGGAGTCAAGTTTCTCGACACGCAGGTTCTATAGAAGATTCATCAAGGATTTTTCAAAGGTCTCAAAGCCTCTTTCCACATTGCTAATGACGGGTTTCGACTTCAATAAAGAATGCTTATCTGCATTTCGACGCCAAGGAGAAGCTTATTTCAAAGACCCATAGTCATTGCACCAACCCGAGCTCCCATTTGAACTAATGTGCGATGCACGCGATTATGCAGTAGGAGCAGTGCTTGGACAGAGAATCGACAAGGTATTTAGATCCATTTACTATGCTAGTAAAACTCTAAATGACGCACAGTTAAATTATGCAACTACCGAAAGGAACTACTAGCAATAGTATATGCATTTGAGAAATTCAGGCCATACTTGATTGGGAATAAGGTGATAGTATACACTGACCACTCTGCTATAAAGTACTTGATGACAAAGAAGGATGCAAAGCCTCGCCTCATTCGATGGGTCCTGCTTCTACAAGAATTCGACGTGGAGATTCGTGATAAGAAAGGAACAGAGAATTCAGTTGCAGACCACTTGTCAAGACTGGAGAACACAGAGAGCCAGAACACCAAGGATGTGCAAATAAATGATCATTTTCCAGACGAACAACTGTTTTGAGTAAGTATGAATTCTAATTTACCTTGGTACGCTGATTTTGTTAACTTTCTTGCAGCTAAGGTACTACCCTGCATTAACAAGGCAAAGAAGTGAAGAGGTTTTACTCAGAAGTAAATCATTACTATTGGGAGGAACCTATGTTATACAAACACTGTGTCGACCAAGTCATCAGACGATGTATACCGTATAAGAGATGCACTGTGTTCTCACCCATCACACACCCTATCATGTGGTGGACACTTTGGGCATCAAGAACGGCAAAGGTATCAGAATGCGGATTCTATTGGTCAACACTTTTTAAGGATGCCCATACCTTTGTGAAGAGATGTGATAGTTGTCAGAGAACAGGGAACATCTCAAGACGAAACGAAATGCCTTCGCAAGGGATATTGGAAGTGGAACTCTTTGATGTGTGGGGAATCGATTTCATGGGACCATTCCCGCCATCCTTTGGAAATCAATATATCCTTCTGGAAGTAGACTATTTGTTACGACCCGATCCCGGGCCCGTGACTGGTGCCTTACCCCGGGCACCCTAGTGATACAATATCAGAGAAAATCAGCGGAAATAAAAACTAAAACATGAGACAAGACATAAAGTATGAAACAGGCTAACCAAAACGGTCACCTTCCTGAATATATACATATATATATCAACCTGAACAGTTATCCTTTTTACAAACTCGCCACAACAAGATTTCATGCACTTCTAAGAATGTAACCATAACTATGACGGACAGGTTCTCGCCATACCTCGAATGTACAAGTAACTACACCGACAGGGACTATACCAAAGATGAGCCTCCGAGAAACGGCTTCCTAAAACGCTGAATCGTGATCCTATGAACGAGGATCCACAACCAATGTACTTCTACCGCAGATGAACGCAGCCTCGGGCGAGGTCAAGACAACAGTACCAAGTATGTGAAATCAAAATACTGTAAATGAAATCATAGTAGTCTATAAAAAAAAACAGGAGACATATATGACAACCAAATTACGCACATACATGTAAGCAACACGCCAAGTCGTGGACTCACGCCTCAAAGTCATCACTCAAATATAACTATGGGTCTCACGCCACAACATCAATCATGCCGTGGAATACCTTCTCACCGGCAGCTTCATGATATAGCAACACCAAGGAATACACATGAACACCGTGTCCCACCGTGTCATAACAACCGTGACGGCAAGTACGGCGCTAACTACCGATACCAAAGCCGCGATCATCGATCGACCGGCAAGTACGAAGCCAACTACTAGATACCAAGGTCGTACTAACAATACTATGCAACCAAACCACGGTCGACACGGCAAGTACGAAAGCCGACTACTGTGTACCAAAGCCGTGTCACGTGACCGGGCAAGTACGGGCTAACTACAGTACCAAAGCCGTGTCACGAGACTTCGCCACTAAACCGAACTGGCAAGTCGAAGGCTAACTACTGTACCAAGGCCGAATCACCACGAGACGGCAAGTACGAAAGCCAACCACCGATACCAAGGCCGACCAAGAAACCTCATGGAGAGCTAGTCCATGGAATAACGCTTATCAAGCGAGCGCACTCCGTGGAATCCTCCGCCACGCCAGACGCCCAAGTAAGATCATAACAAATCAACCGCCTCCATCGAGACGCGGTGGTATAAAAATACAATCGCACAACAAGGTTATCACACGCAAACATAGGCAAGTTACACACAACTCAAGGTACTTTCATTTTATATCAACAATACGGGTTTCAAACCCAAAAATAATACCTACCTTCATTCTTTCAAAAAGACTTCTTTTTACGTAAAAGATACTAATACTCGTAGTAGCAAAAACACATTTCCTTTTCAAACCAAATTACTTTACTTTCGTAAAAACCTTTACAAGACTTTTAAAATCAAGTACTCTATACTTTTTAAACCAAGTGCCTTTCTTATAAAACAACATCAAGTATACTCTTTAAAACTCAAATACTTACTCTTTTCAAAACAAGTAACCTATACTTAAATCAAGTTACCATTTTAAAACCAATGATAAAACCATTCTTTTGCTTTCATAAAGTCGTTATAACTAACTTCCCATAAAGCTGTTATAACACTTTATGTTTTAAACCAATTTAAGACAAAACCATGTCTCTCTTTTAAACAAAAAACTCTTCAATTCCTCAAGTCTCTTTTCTTTTAGAAAATCAAGTTCCTTTTAAGGACCAAATACTCATTTCTCACGAATGAGGTTTCACAACTTTCTACACAATTCGAGTTCTTCATATATCATATCAAGTCAAATATAAGTCAAGTCCTTTATCTTTTAAAATCAGTAAACCAACCAAATTCACTTAGAACATGTACGTCTACCGTACTACATAGTTCACAACAATCATGCTAGAAAAGATAGGAAGAGGTTCACATACCTCGCGACGATTATCGACAATTATCAAAATGCTCCAAGTACTACAACCTTGCTAGCCTTTTCCACCCTTCAAGTAGAATACGCTACTCGTAGTGCTTCCACCTATACCGGCCATAAAACGTCTATCAACTTCTAGATCTCTTCGTAGAATATTCTAAATACAAGATTCCTTATTCTACAAAAAATTCGGCAGCACCTCCCCCCCCCCCCGCAACAACATAAATCTCCTCTCTACCTGCCCGCTACTGTGCCAACAACTCCAAGGGGGTTACACGTTTAACAGGACGTGTACAACACTGCCCCACAAATATACTACAAGTCTACTGTAAATACAATCCAATGTAAATACAGTTTAATTCTATCAATCTTCCATCCTCATATAATATACTCAAATATAATTACTACAACATGTAATATCCAATTACAATAGGGGACATAGATTATTACCTCGATAAGCCCAAAATTATCCAAGATTATATGTCGATCCTGAGCAATGTTTAGCTCCAATTCCTTACGCTCCAACCCGCTCCAGGCGACCCTTAGAAGTTTCTAAACAACTTCTCTTAACACTTCAACCAAGCTTATGAAGATTTTCTAGGGTTTCATTTTGCGACTATTGGAATAAAGTAGCATTTCCGGGCTCCTAGTATTAAAACAACTTTGGGATACTACTAGGGATACTAGGCTAAGGTATTTGGGATTATACAACAATACACAAAGTATTTTCTACACAAGAGGGGAGTGCAATAAACAAGACTAAAGGGGAGGGAGTATTTTGCCTTGGAAGACTTAAGTGTGGAATGAATATTATGTCTTGCACTATGAGGTATTTATAGAAGAAACAAGGGCCAAGATCAATGTAAGTCTATGGTCAAGATTGGGCCATGTATGTGTGGGTCCCACCACACCACATGGCCAACGAAATGAGCTTCCAAGTGTCATGGCCATTTCGGCCATGACAAGCTGCTAGCCACTGTCTCTCCACCCGCCAAGGTGCCACACGGGTGACACGTGTCGCCCCGATTCGTCCAAAATATTTCGTCTTCAAAATATCCAAAATACCGAAAATCTCAAAACAAAGTGGGCCCACAAAATCAGAATTTCTCCCGTGTGACCCACGTTACCATGTCAGAAAATAAATTCCCATTTTTCTAATATAATCCAAGAAGTCCAAATAAGATTTGTGGGAATCCAATTACCACTAACGAACCTTTTTCCTTCCCAAAACCCGGAAACTTTTCCGTCAAAAATCACACCTTTCTTTCTTTCCAAAATTTACGTCAGATTCTCGCACGCACGTCCCCACATACATACCTCAGAACTCACGGGTATAACATTCTTCCCCCCTTAGAAACATTCGTCCCGAATGTTCCTTCTAAGTCTCCAAAACATACCTGCGTCGGTATAGTCTTCACTACTATACTTACGAAACCAATCATGCCACACCTGGCCACAAAAATAACATACGCGCAAATACTTAAATCCAAGTCCACGAGGAATCACCTCTAAGATGTAAAACGATAATAACTCTCGTTCCTTGTCCAAAGGATACTTCCTTCGCATCTTCACCTCACAAAGAAATGATCACTTCCATCTCTCAGCACATGTTCACTTCTTTCCTTTCTCGTCGTACCCTTCTCGAACACTCGAACTCTTTCTAGTACACGTACCATACCTCAGTCGTCACTTTAGTTTCCAAAATCTTTGGAGTCACTACCTCCAAACTTGGTCATCTTACTAGCCTCGAATTTCTTCAAGACCATTCCCGGCCTTCACGATCCGATTCCGGTCGAACACATCCGCGAACTCATACGATGGTTACCTAAACTTAGGCCTCGCACCCTCGTGATCCTACCACCTGGCGGGACCACCTCAAACTGACCACATCTCCTTTCGGGCTGCGGGTTGACCCGCGAACGGTCCTCAACCCGACCCATAATCGCACCAGACTCTTGTTCCCCGATCCGGAACAACCCTACCTATACAACCACTTTCATCTTACACTACCCATGGAATTATCACACTACACCCTATGCATATAATGCACTCCGACAAGGATCTTCTGCAAAAACCTTTACTCAAGACGGCCTTACATCTAAGGTCTCAACGTGTAATATTCCAAGGTTCGAAATTTTCTCATCCCCAGACTTACCCTTTTCACTAACCAGGCTTCTAAATCACCTTTTTACTCAAAGCTATCCGATCATAATACTTAACACATCATCATAACAACAATACATACTAGTCTCTAGAGGTTTAATGATATACCTGTAAATAGGCGGTTCAAAGGACCGCTAAAACTGGGAACTTCCACCGCGACCTGGCCGTCACGGCATGAACATCCTGCCTAACTATGGAAGGTGAAGAACCCGCAACTGATCTCGTAGTCTGTGCTAATCCACCAGTGCTACCCCTGGTCGGACAGTCTCTCGCCAAATGGCCCTGTTGGCCGCAAGAATAACAATCTCCCAAATTAGTACGACACTCTCCCTTATGAAGTTTTCCACAACGGCCACACTGAGACAAGGGTGACCTTATCCGGCGAGCACTCCTACTCTCGAAATCAAACACGGGAGCCCCGACTGCTCTCGAATATCCCGAACGTCCCGAAGACCGTGGAGGGCCACTCAGATTGGGGAGGCGATAATCGCTCGGCCGAGGCGGTCCGCCTCGAAAGTCGCCAAAAGACCTCGCTGTTCGCCCTCTTCGCCGATCCCGCCATTCCGCCGACCTCTCCGTGCCTCACATCCAAGTGCATAAGCTGCACGCGGCAATGTCCATGCCCTACCAAGAGCTACGCCCGAGCAACTCTCTGCCAAATAATCGTCTAGCCCTGTGACATAGCGGTGCACTTTGTCCTCCATACTAGCTACTAACGTGGGGACATACCGAGCCAATGAGTCGAACTCCACATTGTACTCCCAAACCGTACGCCCGTTCTGCCTCAACACCAAAAATCTGTCGGCCCGAGCCCTCATCATCCGCGAGGCAAGAAATGTGCAAGAAATGCCTCGAGAACTCGTTCCATACTACCGGAAGTGCATGCCCTCCCGACAGCTCCCACGATCAAACCCGATCGGGCAGATCACGCACCGATGTGAACCCAAGACCACCGACTCGGTCTCCAAGCCTTGATCACTCACGATCCGTCAGAATCGCTTGGATGAACTCCTGCGGATCATCCTCGTGCCTCGACCAGAACTCGGGCGCTACTGAGAAAGTCCCGTAGCCTCAAACTATCCGCTCTCGGGTGAACCACGGTGCTCGAACTGCGTCCGGCCCTATCCTCATGTCCGCCACAACTCGACTAGTAATCGTGCCATCTCCTCAGTAGCCCATCTCTCTCGCTTCCAGCCGTGGACTGAGGCTCAGTATCGTGGTCTCAGCAGCCACCGCCGCGCTCTAAACTCGCTGGGCCGGTGGCGCCGCAAAACTCGCCGCTTGAAGCACTATCTCGTGCTCGACCAGGCATGCGCTGCATTTCTCAGTTCTGTCGCAGCCTCCTCTCGATGCCTTGCCTTCTGGCCCTGGTTTTTCGCAGACATACGATCGTACAAAAGAATTACGCCGGAGGGTCCAACTTACAACACGCCTCTAAGGCACGATCTCAGTGAGAAGAATAGAAACTAATTCTAAATATCTCGCAGCTCCTCGATTATAGGTGTAGTGCACAACACGCCGATAATCAAGACTCTACTAGATACGGTCTCAGACACTTTCCGAGGACTAAGCGTTTCGATACCACTTTTGTCACGACCGATCCTGCCCGTGATCGTGCCTTACCCTGCACCCTAGTGATACAATATCGAGAAAATCAAATGAAATAAAACTAAAACATGAGACAAGACATAAAGTATGAAACAAAGCAACTAAAACGGTCACCTTCCTGAATATATACATATATATATCAACCTGAACAGTTATCCTTTTTACAAACTCGCCACAACAAAGATTTCTGCACTTCTAAGAATGTAACCATAACTATGACGGGACAGGGCCCCGCCATACCCCTGAATGTACAAGTAACTACACTGACAGGGGACTATACCAAAGATGAGCCTCCGGAGAAACGGAGCTTCCCAAAACGCTGAACTGTGATCCTATGAGCGAGGATCCACAACCAATGTACTTCTACCGCAGATGAACGCAGCCTCAAGGCGAGGTCGATAACAGGTACCAAGTATGTGAAACTGAAAATACTGTAAATGAAATCATAGTAGTCTATAAAAAAAAACAGGAGACATATATGACAACCAAATTACAGTACATAATATGTAAGCAGTCACGTCAAGTCAGGGACTCACGCCCTCAAAGTCATCACTCAAATATAACTATGGGTCTCACGCCCACAACATCAATCATGCCCGTGGAATACCTTCCTCACTGCCGGCAGTCTATGATATAGCAACACCAAGGAATACACATGAACACCAGGTCCCACCTGTGTCATAACAACCGTACGGGGCAAGTACGAAGGCTAACTACCAGATACTAAAGCCGCATCATCGACTGACCGGGGCAAGTACGAAAGCCAACTACTAGATACCAAGGTCGTACTAACAATACTATGCAACCAAACCACGGTCGACATCGGCAAGTACGAAAGCCGACTACCAGTACAAGCGCCGTGGTCACGAGCCGACCGGCAAGTACGGCTAACTACTGTGTACCAAGGTCGTGTCACGAGACTTCGCCACTAAACCGAACGGCAAGTGCGAAGGCTAACTACTGTGTACTAAGGCCGAATCACCACGAGACGGCAAGTACGAAAGCCAACCACCGATACCAAGGCCGAATCAAGAAACCTCACGGAGAGCTAGTCCATAGAATAACACTATCAATGCGAGCGCACTGCGGAATCCTCCGCCACCGCCAGACGCCCAAGTAAGATCATAACAAATCAACCGGCCCTCCATTGAGAGACGCGGTGGTATAAAAATACAATACTGGCACAACAAGGCTATCACACGCAAACATAGGCAAGTTACACACAACTCAAGGTACTTTCATTTTATATCAACAATACGGGTTTCAAACCCAAAAATAATACCCACCTTCATTCTTTCAAAAAGACCTCTTTTTACGTAAAAAATACTAATACTCGTAGTATCAAAAACACATTTCCTTTTCAAACCAAATTACTTTACTTTCGTAAAAACCTTTACAAGACTTTTAAAATCAAGTACTCTATATTTTTTAAACCAAGTGTCTTTCTTTTAAAACAACATCAAGTATACTCTTTAAAACTCAAATACTTACTCTTTTCAAAACAAGTAACCTATACTTAAATCAAGTTACCATTTTAAAACCAATGATAAAACCATTCTTTTGCTTTCATAAAGTCGTTATAACTAACTTCCCATAAAGCTGTTATAACACTTTATGTTTTAAACCAATTTAAGACAAAACCATGTCTCTCTTTTAAACCAAAAACTCTTCAATTCCTCAAGTCTCTTTTCTTTTAGAAAATCAAGTTCCTTTTAAGGACCAAATACTCATTTCTCGCGAATGAGGTTTCACAACTTTCTACACAATTCGAGTTCTTCATATATCATATCAAGTCAAATATAAGTCAAGTCCTTTATCTTTTAAAATCAGTAAACCAACCAAATTCACTTAGAACATGACGCTCACCGTACTACATAGTTCACAACAATCATGCTAGAAAAGATAGGAAGAGGTTCACATACCTCGCGACCATTATCGACAATTAGCAAAATGCTCCAAGTACTACAACCTTGCTAGCCTTTTCCACCCTTCAAGTAGAATATGCTACTCGTAGTGCTTCCACCTATACCGGCCATAAAACGTCTATCAACTTCTAGATCTCTTCGTAGAATATTCTAAATACAAGATTCCTTATTCTACAGAAAATTCGGCAGAACCTCCCCCCCCCCCCCCGAAACCACATAAATCTCCTCCTCTACTCTGCCCGCTACTGTGCCAACAACTCCAGGGTTACATTAAACCTGACGTGTACACCACTGCCCCACAAAGATACTACAAGTCTCATCAGAATACAAATCAATGTAAATACAGTTTAATTCTATCAATCTTCCATCCTCTTATAATATACTCAAATATAATTACTACAACATGTAATATCCAATTACAATAGGGACATAGATTATTACCTCGATAAGCCCAAAATTATCCAAGATTATATGTCGATCCTGAGCAACGTTTAGCTCCAATTCCTTACGCTCCAACCCGCTCCAAGCGACCCTTAGAAGTTTCTAAACAACTTCTCTTAACACTTCAACCAAGCTTATGAAGATTTTCAGGGTTTCATTTTCATGACTATCGAATAAAGTAGCATTTCCGGGCTCCTAGTATTAAAACAACTTTGGGATACTACTAGGGATACTAGGCCAAGGTATTTGGGATTATACAACAATACACAAAGTATTTTCTACACAAGAGGAGGAGGGGGACGAAACAAGACTAAAGGGGAGGGAGTATTTTGCCTTGGAAGACTTAAGTGTGGAATGAATATTATGTCTTGCACTATGGGGTATTTATAGAAGAAACAAGGGCCAAGATCAATGTAAGTGTATGGTCAATATTGGGCCATGTGTGTGGGTCCCACCACACCACATGGCCAACGAAATGAGCTTCCAAGTGTCATGGCCATTTCGGCCAAGGGGACAAGTGGCTAGCCACTTGTCCCTCCAATTCGGCCAAGGGTGCCACATGGGGGTGACACGTGTCGCCCCCCGATTCGTCCAAAATATTTCGTCTTCCGAAAATATCCAAAATACCGAAAATCTCAAAAACAAAGTGGGCCCCACAAAACCGTAAATTTCTCCAGTGGGCCCCACGTGACCATTTCCGAAAATAAAATCCCATAATTCTAATATAATCCAAGAAGTCCAAATACCAAATCTGGGAATCCAATTCCCACTAACGAACCTTTTTCCTTCACAAAACCCGGAAACTTTTCCGTCGAAAAATCACACCTTTCTTTCTTTCCAAAATTTCTGTCGTATTCTCGTACGTACGTCCCCACATACATACCCTGAAACTACGGGGTATAACACTATGTGTCCAAATGGGTAGAAGCAGTGGCAACAAAAGAAAACGACAGTAAGACTGTTCAAAAATTCCTTCAAAAGAATATTTTCACAAGGTTCGGCACTCCAAGAGTCATCATCAGTGATGAAGGAAGTCACTTTTGCAATAAGCAGCTGAATTCATTGATTTCCCGATATGGAGTCTACCACCGCACCACAACTTCCTACCACCCTCAAGCTAATGGGCAAGCAGAAGTGTCAAATAGAGAAGTGAAGAGCATATTAGAAAAAACGGTGAACGGCTCAAGGAAGGACTGGTCTATCAAATTGGATGACGCATTGTGGGCATACCGGACAGCTTTCAAAACACCAATTGGTATGTCACCTTATAAATTAGTTTTTGGTAAAGCATGTCATTTGCCGGTAGAGTTAGAACACAGATCGTATTGGGCAATGAAGAAGTTAAACATGGACGCCAACGCAGCAGGACAGAGGAGGTTACTACAACTAAGCGAGTTAGATGAATTTAGGCACAATGCCTATGAGAATGCAAAGATCTACAAGGAACGAACGAAATTATGGCACGACAAGAGGTTGATACCGAAAGACTTCCAAGAAGGACAACAAGTGCTTTTATTCAACTCAAGGTTGAAATTATTTCCAGGCAAGTTAAAATCACGTTGGACAGGACCATACACGGTGGTAAGAGTATTCCCATATGGTGCAATCGAAATAAAGGGGAGAGAGTGTCACGACCCGACCACGGGGCCCGTGACTGGTGCCTTACCCCGGGCACCCTAGTGATACAACATCAGAGAAAATCAGCGGAAATAAAAACTTACACATGAAACAAGATATACAATAAGAAAATAGGCTAACCAAAACGGCCACCTTTCTGCAATATATATAAAGATGATTAAACCTGAACAGTTACATCCTTTTTACAAACCCCGCCTACGATGCATTTCATGCACTCTCTAAGAGTTTTTATAACAACTATGACGGGACAGGGCCCCGCCATACCCCTGAATGTACAAGAACCTACAAACTCAGGGAAACACCAAAAGATAAGCCTCCGGAGAAATGGAGCTTCCCAATACGCTGAACTGTGATCCTAAGAGCGAGGATCAACAACAGATGTACCTCTATATGCGGCATGAACGCAACCCCCCGAAGGAGGTCAGTACAACAGGTACCAAGTATGTGAAACTGAAAATATTGTAAATGAAATCATAACAGTCTATATAAAACAGGAGACATATATGATAAGGCATACGATTCACAACATAAAAGTTAGCCATGTCGCCGTGACTCACGCCTCAAGTCATCCTCATGCCCGTGGAACCCTTCCTCACCGCCATCTATATAAATCGTATGATACGTATAACATGTCTCGGCCCATCCCGTGGGACTCGAGGTGGAATCGTATGGTATACATATCTCGGCCCATCCCATGGGACTCGATGTAAAGTCGTATGGTCACATGTCCCGGCCCATCTCATGGGACTCGGTGTCGGATCGTATGGTCACATGTCCCGGCCCATCTCATGGGACTCGGTGTCGGATCGTATGGTCACATGTCCCGGCCCATCTCATGGGACTCGGTGTCGGATCGTATGGTCACATGTCCCGCCCATCTCACGGACTCTTGTCGGATCAGATGGTCACATGTCCCTACCATTTCATGGGACTCGGTGTCGGATCGTATGGTATACATATCTCGCCCATATCACGGACTCGAGGTGAAATCGCCCATAACATTTAAACCCTCTTTAAGACAGATTAAGACAATACCATGCCTTCATTTTAAACCAACACACTTTCCCTTTTTAAAGTCAAGTAACAACATTCTTTTCCAAAAGTTCAAGTTGCATAATTTCAAATACTCAAGTCTCTTATTTTCGAAAGATTTCATAGTTCATAGTCTTAATCACTTAATAACGTAATCTCTTCTTTTAACAAAATTGAGTAACATATATCTTATGTGTGAGTAGTTTATTCTTGTTTATAACAATCTTATTAAAGTAGCCATGATCTAGAAAATGTAATACAATTTTGTCTTATCTTAGCTTCTATGCAGATGGAGGATTCTACTGGTTTTAATATAATTTATTTGTCAATACATTTTCCTTTATTAACGCTGCAGTGGTTTGTTCGCTACTTATTCTCATTTCCGAAATCAACATAACATTATCCTTTTGAAGATCAAGCACCCATTACTCATGAATGCGGTAGCACAACTTATTAATAATTCAAGTCCTTAACATTTCATAAAACGTCATTTATAAGTTAAGTCTCTTATCTTTTAAGATCAAGTCTCTTAACTTCTAAAATCAACAAACCATTCTTTTACCTACATAAAGTCGTTATAACTAACTTCCCATAAAGCTATTATAACACTTTATATTTTAAACCGACCAAATTCATTTAGCACACGTACGTCTACCGTACTACATAGTTCACAAAAATCATGCTAGAAAGGATAGGAAGAGGTTCACATACCTCGCGACGATTATCGACAATTAGCAAAACGCTCCAAAGTATTATAACCCTGCTAGCCTTTTCCACCCTTCAAGTAGAATACGCTACTCGTAGAACTTCAACCTATAAAGGCCACAAAACGTCTATTAATTTCTAGATTCCTTCGTAGAACATTTCTAAGTACAAGGTTCCTTATTCTACGGAAAATTCGGCAGCACCTCCCCCCCGCAACCACACAAATCTCCTCCTCTATCGAGGCCCGCTACCAAGCCAACAACTCCAAGGGGGTTACACGTCTAACCGGACGTGCACAACACTGCCCCACAATAATTCTACAAGTCTACTGTAAATACAGTCCAATGTAAATACAGTTCAATTCTTTATAAAACTCCTTCCATAAATCATATACTCAACTATACATTACTACAACATGTAATCTCCAATTACAATAGGGGGATAAAGATCATTACCTCGATAAGCCCAAAATTATCCAAGATTATAAGTCGATCCTGAGAAACGTTTAGCTCCTATTCTGTACGCTTCAAACCGCTCCAAGCAACCCTTAAAAGTTTCTAACAACTTGTCTTAAACACTTCAACCCTCTAAGAAGATTTCCCTAGGGTTTCACTTTTGCGACTAATGGAATAAAGTTGTATTTCCGGGCTCTTATGTTGGGATAACTTTGGAATACTACAAGGGATTTAGGCTAAGGGGGGAATTTGACGAGAGTTTCAACAAGAGGGGATTTTGTGACTTAGAAATATTTAAGTGGATGAAGAAGTCTTGCAAACAAGGGGTATTTATAAAGCAACCAATGGCTAGGATTTAAGCAAGTGTAAGGTGAGGATTGGGGACATGTGTGTGGGTAAGTTGCCAACCATTTGTCCACCACAAAAATGGGACAAGTGGCTTGCCACTTGTCCCCCAAATAAAACGTCCAAGTGCCTCTTTACTTTCGGCCATAGGGCCACATGGGGGTGACACGTGTCGTCCCCCTACTCGTCCAAAATATTTCATCTTCCGAAAATATCCGTAATGCCAAAAATCCGAAAATAAAGTGGTCCCCACAAAACCGTAAATTTTCCCCGTGGGCCCCACGTGACCATTTCTGGAAATAAAATTCCATAATTCTCAAATATTCCAAAAAGTCCGAATACCAAATATGGGAATCCAATTCCCATTAACGAACATTTTTCCTTCACAAAATTCGGAAACTTTTCCGTCGAAAAATCACATTTTTCTTCCTTTAAATTTAAAAGTCGTATTCTCGTACGTACGTCCTCATATACATACCCTGGAACTACAGGGTGTAACATTCTTCCCCCCTTAGAAACATTCGTCCCGAATGTTCCTTCTAAGTCTCCAAACATATATGTCGGTATAGTCTTCCCTACTATGCTTACGAAACCAATTATGCCACACATGGCCATAATACAACATACGCGCAAAACTCACATCCGAGCCAACGAAGAATCACCTCTAACGTGTATAACAACACTAAAGCTTCCACCCCTGGTCCAAAGGATACTTTCTTCCCATCTTTACTTATAAAAAGGACACTTCCATCTTCTTAACACATCTTCGCCTCTTTTCTTACTCGTCGTACCTTCCTCGTACACTCGAACTCTTCCGAAACCTAGCATCATGGAAGACCGGACGTACTGCCTCCTAAGTCGGACGGCGGTGCTAACTTATAGGCAACCTGGCCTATTCTACAAACGATCTGAAAATGCCCAAAGTACCTCGGGCTAAGTTTCCCCTGCTTTCCAACTCTCGTCGCACCCTTCCGGGGTGGTACCTTCAAGAAGACCCACCGTCAACCTGAACTCCAAGTGTCGACGCCGATTATCCGCACTACTTCTGTTGACTCTGAGCTGCTAATAACCTCTTCTGGATAAGCTTCACCTTATCCACATCCTGCTGAATCAAGTATGGACCAACTATCCAACCTTGCCAACATCGAACCAATCGACCGCAAGAACCTACACTTCCGCCCATACAAGGCTTCATAAGGCACCATCCGAATACTGAAATGGTAGCTAGTATAATACTCACTCAACAAGAGGCAAATAATCCTCACAAATACCCTCGAATCAAAACACCGCCCGAGGTGAATGCACATCGAGACTCACCGAGTGCCTAACCCCGCCCGTAAAACCTCCAAAAAAAGAAATAGCCAGAACTGAGCTCCACTGCCTGTCATACAATAAAAGTAGGAACCCCGTGCAGCCTTACAATCTTCCTGATAAATAACATCTCGCATAACCCTCCGCCGAGTAAACAGTCCTGACTGAAAGACAAGATGGGTTGACCTCATCGTCCCGACTACTGGTCGAACGCATCTACGAACTCGTATGACGATTAACTAAACTTGGGCCTTGCATCCTCGAGATCCTATCACATAGCGGGACCACTACCAACTGACATCACCCCATTCCATACTATCGGTTGACCCGAAATGAGTCCAAAACCCGACCCACTTCGTACCAAACTCTTGTTCCCGGTCCGGAACAATCTCACTATTCAAGTCATGAGAACCTAGTGGTCTTCTAAGCCTAACTACCCATGTTTTCTATATCATAATTAACACAATGCTACCCATACATAACACTCAATCAATATCATCATATCAAGCATACTAATCTCTAGAGGGGTAAGAATATACCTGTATCAACTGCTTCACTTTCCCTTCGTCGCTCTAATCATAACTCACCGCCGCGCATAGCTATGTAAGGCGATGAACTCCGCCATCGACCCGTAGGTCGCGTCATTCTACCCGTATCCTCCTACTAGGACGCCTTCGTCACATGGCCCTGACGGCCGCAGGTGAAACAAGCACCAGTAAAAAGACGACATTCCCCGGGATGACGCCTGCCACATCGTGCACACTGAGGGAGACATGAACCCGGCTGGCTAGAACCCATGTATATCTGTGAACCCGAAGCCCTGGAGCTCTGACCAGCTCCCGAATACCCCGAACGTCCTGAAGACTGTGGAGGACCACTCTGTACTGGCGGAGGTGCATAACTAGCTCGCCAGGCGGTCCGCCTAAAGTTACCAAAGGACCTCGCTGCTCGCCTCTTCTGCTGATCTCGGTCATTCCGTCGACCCCTCCGCTCCTCACATCCAAGTGCATAAGCCTGCATGCGGGCAATGTCCATGCCCGGCTGAAGTGCTACACCCGAGCAAGCCTCTGCCAAATAGTCATCTAGCCCCGTGACGTAGCGGTGCACTCGATCCTCCATGTCTGCTACTAACGCAGGGACATATCGAGCCAAGGAGTCGAATTCCACGTTGTACTCCCGAATCGTACGCCCTCTCTGTCTCAGCATCAAAAATCTGTCGGCCCGTGCCCTCCTCATCTGTGGCGGCAAGAAATGGTCAAGGAATGCCTCAGAGAACTCGTCCCATACTGCTGGAGGCGCATGCTCTCCCCGGGACAGCTCCCACGAATCAAACCAGTCGACTGCGGTATCACGCAGCCGATGCGAACCTAAGACCACTGACTCGGTCTCCGAAGCCTTGATCACTCTCATGATCCACAGAATCGCTTGATGAACTCTCGCGATCATCCTCGTGCCTCGACCGTAGAACTCGCGGTCGCAACTCAGAAATCCCGTAGTCTGAAACTTTCCGAGCTCGGGTGAACCACGTATTATCGAATCGAATCGCCGTGATCCAAATTTATCATAATGTCTCGCCACGATCTCAAGCAGTAGTCGGGCCATCTCCTTGTACTCCCATCTCCTCTCGCCTCTGTGCCGCTGGATCGAGGCGCAGTATCGTGGTCTCGTAGAGATCGCCACGTTTACTCACAGCCTCCTCTCGCTTTGCCCTTCTGCCCCGATCGCTGGCGCGAGGCATAATCGCACATAAGAATACGTCAGAGGGAGTCCAACTCATAACACAGATCTAAGGCACGATCTCAGAATGAGAAGAATGGAAACCAATCCTAAATATCCTGCAGCCTCCTGATTATATGTGTGGTGTAAAACACGCCGATAATCAAGACTCTACTAGATACGGTCTGTAGATACTTTCCGAGGATTAACTGCTCTGATACCACTTTTGTCACGACCACCTCGGCCTGGATCGGTGCCTTACCCCGGGCACCCTAGTGATACAACATCAGAGAAAATCAGCGGAAATAAAAACTTACACATGAAACAAGATATACAATAAGAAAATAGGCTAACCAAAACGGTCACCTTTATGCAATATATATAAAGATGATTAAACCTGAACAGTTACATCCTTTTTACAAACCCTGCCCACAACAGTACTACAGACCTCTAAGAGTTTTTATAACAACTATGACGGGACAGGGCCCCGCCATACCCCTGAATGTACAAGAACCTACAAACTCAGGGAAACATACCAAAAGATAAGCCTCCGGAGAAACGGATCTTCCCAATACGCTGAACTGTGATCCTAAGAGCGAGGATCAACAACAGATGTACTCTACCGCAGATGAACGCACTTCGGGCGAGGTCAAGATAACAGTACCAAGTATGTGAAATCAAAATATCAGAATGAAATCATAATACTATATAAAACAGAGACATGTATGATAAGCGGATCACGCTTCACAACATAAAAGCAGTCATGTCATGTCAGGGACTCACGCCCTCAAGTCATCTCTCCTGCCCGTGGAACCCTTCCTCACTTCCCGCAGTCTATATATAAATCGTATGATACGTATAACATGTCTCGGCCCATCTCATGAGACTCGAGGTGGAATCAGATGGTATACATATCTCGCCCATCCTACGGGACTCGATGTAAAGTCGTATGGTCACATGTCTCGCCCATCTCACGGGACTCGCTCGGATCAGATGGTCACATGTCCCGCCCATCTCACGGGACTCGGTGTCGGATCAGATGGTCACATGTCCCGCCCATCTCATGGGACTCTTGTCGGATCGTATGGTCACACGTCCCGCCCATCTCGGACTCTGTCTGATCAGATGGTCACATGTCCCGCCCATCTCACGGGTCTCGTGCCGGATCGATGGTCACATGTCCCTACCATCTCATGGGACTCGGTGTCGGATCGTATGGTATACATATCTCGGCCCATCTCATGGGACTCGAGGTGAAATCGTCCATAACATTTAAACCCTCTTTTAAGCCAGATTAAGACAATACCATGCCTTCATTTTAAACCAACACACTTTCCCTTTTTAAAGTCAAGTAACAACATTCTTTTCCAAAAGTTCAAGTTGCATAATTTCAAATACTCAAGTCTCTTATTTTCGAAAGATTTCATAGTTCATAGTCTTAATCACTTAATAACATAATCTCTTCTTTTAACAAAATTGAGTAACATATATCTTATGTGTGAGTAGTTTATTCTTGTTTATAACAATCTTATTAAAGTAGCCATGATCTAGAAAATGTAATACAATTTTGTCTTATCTTAGCTTCTATGCAGATGGATGATTCTACTGGTTTTAATATAATTTATTTGTCAATACATTTTCCTTTATTAACGCTGCAGTGGTTTGTTCGCTACTTATTCTCATTTACGAAATCAACATAACATTATCCTTTTGAAGATCAAGCACCCATTACTCATGAATGCGGTAGCACAACTTATTAATAATTCAAGTCCTTAACATTTCATAAAACGTCATTTATAAGTTAAGTCTCTTATCTTTTAAGATCAAGTCTCTTAACTTCTAAAATCAACAAACCATTCTTTTACCTACATAAAGTCGTTATAACTAACTTCCCATAAAGCTATTATAACACTTTATATTTTAAACCGACCAAATTCATTTAGCACACGTACGTCTACCGTACTACATAGTTCACAAAAATCATGCTAGAAAGGATAGGAAGAGGTTCACATACCTCGCGACGATTATCGACAATTAGCAAAACGCTCCAAAGTATTATAACCCTGCTAGCCTTTTCCACCCTTCAAGTAGAATACGCTACTCGTAGAACTTCAACCTATAAAGGCCACAAAACGTCTATTAATTTCTAGATTCCTTCGTAGAACATTTCTAAGTACAAGGTTCCTTATTCTACGGAAAATTCGGAAGCACCTCCCCCCCCGCAACAACACAAATCTCCTCCTCTATCGAGGTCCGCTACCAAGCCAACAACTCCAAGGGGGTTACACGTCTAACCGGACGTGCACAACACTGCCCCACAATAATTCTACAAGTCTACTGTAAATACAGTCCAATGTAAATACAGTTCATTTCTTTATAAACATCCTTCCATAAATCATATACTCAACTATACATTACTACAACATGTAATCTCCAATTACAATAGGGGGATAAAGATCATTACCTCGATAAGCCCAAAATTATCCAAGATTATAAGTCGATCCTGAGCAACGTTTAGCTCCTATTCTGTACGCTCCAAACCTCTCCAAGCAACCCTTAGAAGTTTCTAACAACTTCTCTTAAACACTTCAACCCTCTAAGAAGATTTCCTGTGGTTTCACTTCATGACTAATGGAATAAAGTAGTATTTCCGGGCTCTTATGTTGGGATAACTTTGGAATACTACAAGGGATTTAGGCTAAGGTATTTGGGACTATACCAACACTTGAAGAATTTTTTTCTACAAAGTGGGAATCTGCAGAGTTTCAACAAGAGTGGGGATTTTGTGACTTAGAAATATTTAAGTGGATGAAGAAGTCTTGCAAACAAGGGGGTATTTAAAGGCCAACCAATGGCTAGGATTTAAGCAAGTGTAAGGTGAGGATTGGGGACATGTGTGTGGGTAAGTTGCCAACCATTTGTCCACCACAAAAATGGGCCCAAATAAAACGTCCAAGTGCCTCTTTACTTTCGGCCATAGGGCCACATGGGGGTGACACGTGTCGCCCCCCTACTCGTCCAAAATATTTCATCTTCCGAAAATATCCGTAATGCCAAAAATCCGAAAATAAAGTGGCCCCACAAAACCAGAATTTTCCGTGGCCCCACGTGACCATTTCTGGAAATAAAATTCCATAATTCTCAAATATTCCAAAAAGTCCGAATACCAAATCTGGGAATCCAATTCCCATTAACGAACATTTTTCCTTCACAAAATTCGGAAACTGTTCCGTCGAAAAATCACATCTTTCTTCCTTTAAATTTAAAAGTCGTATTCTCGTACGTACGTCCTCATATACATACCCTGGAACTACGGGGTGTAACAGAGAGGGAGCTTCCTTCAAGGTAAACGGACAGAGGTTAAAACCCTATCTGATCAATGAAATGGAATACATGAACTTAGTAACGTCTCACATCCTAGAATAATAAGGAACTTTCGTCCGGCTAAAAGACGTTAAAGACAGCGCTACTCGGGAGGAAACCCAAGGTATTTCAGTTTATTTAGTTTAAATGCAATTAGTCTTTATTTAGAACAGTCTCACGGAGGTAGTGTCTGTGTTGTGTTGACAGGTGAAAGCCAAGGACTTGGAAGGCGAAAACTGAAGAGAAGCCAAGGATTCCTGCGAGCGTAACCACCGCAGAGGTTCGTAACCAGCACAGAGTTCAGCCGCGCGCCACAACGAAAAAATCTGACTCGAAAACGCCCGATCCGGCGGCCGCCGCCAAATCAAAAACCCGGAGCTCTCCTCCCCTCACGGAATTCAAAGTACTATCCACCGCCACCACCACCATTTTAGCCAAGTATGTAAGTGTCTTATTTCTTTTATTGTCTTTGAGTCTACACACATTGGGGACAATGTGTGATTTAAGTTTGGGGGGGTGTTTTATTTGTGTCTTATTTGTGTTTTATTTGTGTTTTTGTTGTTTTTATGTATTTTTGAGTCACAAATTTTTTTCTTTTAAGTCATAAATTGTCTGTCAAAAGATCATGTATGCTGTAGTTGCTAGAAACACCTAGTGAAGTAAGGTGGAATAATGTAATGGAATTGAAGCAACTATCTAAACACCTAGGTTAGATATGCCAAAAACTCACAAAATCTGTCTATTTGGAATTTCTTGCTTGAATTGTGCATGCTAAGTGTTGAATACTTATGTGTTATGATTGCTTGCTATTTGAGGCGAAATAGTTAGGATATGCATGTTAGGGAGATGACTCAGGCATTTCTTTGATAGCCAATTCTTACCATTCTTTTCTATCCCTGACTTTAAAAGTATCCCTAGTCAGCCCCATTGAGCCTAAAAAATTGAAACTTCTTCTTTGACACCCTATATTCCCACAAATTGTGCCATAAGTAAAAAAATGAAATAGTGGAATAAATTGTGTTAAAAAAAGAGACAAAAAGAGTGAACAACTTTGATGCACCCCAATAAAAAAAGTAATAAGGAATAGGCAAAAGCCTAAGTTTGGGGGTGCTTGTTATTACAATACTCTTCACTCTCCCAAAACAAAAGAGGAAAAAGATAGAATTGAAGTGAAGAAAAGAACCAAAAGAAAAGGGAAAAATGGAAAAGCTAAAGAGCTTATGGTACACAGAATGAGCCTAAAATGCCTATTTTTACCTACCTATACCTAAGCCTACATTACAACCCTTAAAGTCCTGAAGATCTCTTTTATGCATATCCAAGATTAGTGGAGAATAGCAAGTAAAAATGCCATAGGATTTTTGAATTTATATGCATGATTCAGTAAGTTGACTCCCATTAAGCATGATTAAAATGAGTTTGCGAAATATCTAGCTTAATGTGTTTAGTGTGCTAAAACTTTATGCTATATGTTCCTGCATATTATTCTGCTAACCTTCATGTTTTTCTAGATAACACTAATGCAGCAAAAGTGATCAATGTCAGTGAGTCTTTTATTTTTCGTTTTCTTGAGTCTTTTATTTCCTTCTTTCTATCTTTGCTCGAGGGCGAGCAAAGGCTAAGTTTGGGGGTATTTGATCGGTGTATTTTATATACACTTTTCGAGTCATTTTTAGTTAGTCTTTTGTTCCTTTCTGTACAAATAAGTGTCGTATTAGGATATATTTTCTTTCTTTTGAGTCAAAGTGGTTAAAATGGCCAAATGGCGGAAAAGGAGCTAAAAAAGGGCAAAAGAGGAGGTTCCAGAGCTAAAAGCAGAGAAAGTGGCGAACGAGGCAAAAACCCGGACCAGCGCCGCGGCGCCTCCTGCAGTCAGAAGCAGGGCCGCGACGCCTAAACATCAGAGAGGCTGCAGAGGTTCCAGCGCCGCGGCGCCCACAGTGCGATCGAGGCGGGCGCGCCAATCATCGAGAGGCTGCAGAGGTTCCAGTGGCCGCGCGCCGCGCATGCCAGAATCGGTCGCGGCGCCAAATCACCTGGCACGCAGACTTCCGCCGCGCGCGCGCCGAGCGGCCCGCGGCGCCGACGCGGGAAAATCAGGTTTTATGACGAATTTCTGGGCCAGGCCTGCAGGGAAAAGTAAAGGGCGGTTTTCAGCCTATAAAAGGAGAACCCTAGGCAGATTTTAAGGGTTCCCCTTCTTGCACAACACAAGATTTCTTGGATTGAAGATTGGAGACCTAAACTTAGTAATTTCTTTCCTTTTTCTTTTCTTTTATTTCAGTTTTGTATGATGAACTTTGAATTAGTTCTTGTCATGTCTATGGCTAGGAACTAATTCTTTTATAGGGCTTTCCATGTTGATTCACTAGAAACTTATGTTATGAATTAATGCATGTCTATGGTTATTATTCTTCTTTGAGAGATTTATCCAATAATTGCTTTGAATGCTTGGTAATTAATTGACAACTAATTATCATTATATGATTTCTAATCAAACTTCGAAAGGAGGAGGTTGTGAATATGCTGTAAGTTGGGTAGACATATTTGGGTTGGGGATGAAAATACCTCAATTATTTATGTAGCGTTAATGAGAGGCTTAACAACCCTAATTTTACGCATGGTGCGTGACGGTTAACTAGGTTTTTGTTCTTAATCCTCCTATAGAGTTATCCTTATCACCGAAAGGTAGAAAGGTGCAATACTGGGGTTGAGTGTTTATATATCCTTAACGGGAATATAAAACGATTTCGTAAACCTGCTAGCTCCGAGAGAAGAAGACCATAATTCATTGCATTAATAAATAACATAAGCGGATAGTTGAGGAGACATGTAAGCCCTATTCCCATCACATCTGAAGTAATCTTATAGTTAAATTAGTCTTTATAATTCTTAGTTATAAACAACAAAATCAAATATCAATTGCCAAATAGATACCAAAAGATAGATAGTTGGTACTTGAACCCTAATCCTTGTGGACGATATTCGGTCTTACCAAGACTATATTACTTGAGTCGACAACGTGCACTTCAAGTAAAGTGTGTGCATCTTTTCGCGCATCAAGTTTTTGGCGCCGTTGCCGGGGACTAGGCATAGTTCAATATCAAATTTATCTATTTTTAATTTCTAATTTGGTTTTTATTTTTATTTCTTTACATTGTTTATTTTATTTTATACAAACAAGTGTGTCGTGATTCGTTGTTGGTTTTGATTCATCTCAGGAATCCTTTAGATAAGGATTTTTACTGTCAATATGATAGAGATCCAACTATAGAGGAAGAGAGGGAGGAATTACGAGAAGCTATACTCAGTTTCACGAGGTACCAAAATCAGTTCATGGACGAAACGAGAATGGCCATGAAGAAGTTGGAAACGCAAATAGGAGAGCTCGCAATCATGTTGAACAACGAAACTCAAGAAGAGCAATTTGCACCTGGGGTAGGCAATATGGAAACACAATGTCAGGCAATTAACCTGAAGGATGCCGAATCAGAGGAGATAGAAAGTGAGCAGCAGCAGCAGGGGTAGGCAATATGGAAACACAATGTCAGGCAATTTGCCCCATGGCCATGCTTATACGACGAGGGATTCCGGGGCATGCGACCATGTTATGTAATATTACCCCATGGACTAGCTCCCCATGAAGACATGTACCCGAGATGAGGGATTCCACGGGCATGTTATATACGATTATTACCCCATGGATTAGCTCTCCATGAAGTCATGTACCCGAGATGAGGGATTCCACGGGCATGAGATATATATATATATATATATATATATATATATATATATATATATATATATATATATATATATATATTGTATATATGTACGCCGACAGTGAGGTAGGATTCCACAAGCGCGTCACATGGTTATATTTTACACTTACTACCGTCGATGATGGGGATTCCACGGGAGATATATATATATATATATATATGTATTGTATGTGTACGCAAACGATGAGGTAGGATGTCACGCGCCACACGGTTATATTTTACACTTACAAATGTCAGTGATGGGGATTCCACGCACACTTTGATATTTGTGGGCTTGAGACCCCATCGGACTATGTGATGATATTTGAGGGCTTGTGTCCGTAGCCCTGGTGTGACTATTGTTCATGTGTTGAAATAGTCTTTAAAAGGTAAAACTGACTTTCATTACTTTCACTTCGGCAAGGCACATTGTACTGTTATTTTGGTTATCATACATGTCTCCAGCTTTATTTTAGACTATTATGATTTCATTACAGTACTTTCAATTTTACATACTTGGTACATATTTCATCGACCTCCTTCGGGCCGTTCATGCCGCAGGTTGAGGTACATAGCTTGCTGATCCTCATTCTTAGGATCACTGTTCAGCTGGTTGGAAAGCTCCATTATTTCGGAGGCTTTGTATTTTGGTACAGTTCCCTGAGGGTTGTAGATTTATGTACATTCAGGGGTATGGCGGGGCCCTGTCCCATCATAGAAACATTCGTCCCGAATGTTCCTTCTCAACTAAAGATAACGATATAGGCCCTCATAACTGTATCCCCCAATCAAGAATGCCATGCATAGCCAAAATAACACGTAAGCAAAATGACAATTAAAAATCAACAAGTAGGAAAGTGAGTTACCTGGAGGTGTGGGGAATAAGTGAGGATACTTCTGCATCATGTCCTCCTCTGCTTCCCACGTCATCTCCTCTCTGTTCTCGTTCCGCCATAAGACCTTGACAGAAGCCACATCCTTTGTCCGCAGTCGCCTAACCTGACGATCGAGTATCGCTATGGGACTCTCCTCATACGATAACCCCTCCGTCACCTGGACATCATCAATCGGGTGCACTCTAGATAGATCTCCGATACATCTCCTCAGCATAGAAACATGAAAAACCGGATGCACTGCCTCCAGATCGGACGGCAGATCCAACTCATAGGCAACCTTGCCTACCCTACGGATAATCTGATAAGGACCAATGTACCTTGGGCTGAGTTTCCCCTTCTTCCCAAATCTCATCACACCCTTCATGGGTGACACCTTCAGGAAAACCCAATCATCAACCTCAAACTCCAAATGTCGACGCCGATGATCTGCATACGACTTACCGACTCGAAGTCCAATAACCGCCCTGGATAAGCTTCACCTTATCCATCGCTCGTAGATCAAGTCCGCCCGACTAATCGCACTCGCCACATCGAACCAGCCTATCGGTGACCTGCACTTCCTCTCATACAAGGCCTCATAAGGCGCCATCTGGATACTGGAATGGTAGCTGTTATTATACGCAAACTCCACTAGCGGCAAATGATCCTCCCATACCCGCGAAATCAATAACACAGCTCGCAAAGATATCCTCGTGTCCGGATAGTACGATATGCCCGTCCGCTTGGCCTCGAGGATGGAATGCGATCGAGGCTCACCGCTGCCCCTAATCCCTTCCGGAAAGACCTCCGTAAATTAGCCGATATCGGGCTCTCTATCCGATATGATAGATATAGGGACCCATGCGTCTCACGATCTCTCGGATGTAAAGTCTAGCATAATCCTCGACCAAAAGTCGCCCCGACGGAAGAAAGTGGGCGAATTTCACACCACAACGATAACCCGATAGAATCACGCCCTCCGAGTGCGAGGTAACCTCGTAATAAAGTCCATATTGATCACCTCCCACTTCCACGCCGAATCTCTATCATCTGCAACAACCCACCGGGCCTCTCGTGCTCCACCTGACTCCGACAACTCGCCATCGAGCAACAAACTCGCAACGCCCTCTTCGTGCCATCCCACCAATACACAGACCGAGGTCGTGGTACATCTTTGTCGACCGGATGGATAGAGTACGCGCTGTGCTTCCCTAGAACTCGCCGTCAAGTCCCGCAATATCCGGAACACACAACTCGCTCAAACCTTAGCACCCCATCAGGTGCTACCTCAAATGGACCCTTCCCCTCACGAAGAGTCGTATCGCGATACCGTGTCATAATCGGATCCCCAAACAGTCGCCTCTTCACCTCCTCGACGATGGAAGACTCGACAACCTCTCGAATCCGAACCCCACTACTATCAGAACCAATCAATCGGACTCCAAGGCTCGCTAGCTGATGTAACTCGCGGACTATGCCCCTCCTCTCTGGCTGCACATCTGATAGACTACCCATCGATCTACGACTAAGAGCATCTGCCACTACATTGTCCTTCCCTGGGTGGTATAGGATATCGACATCATAATCCTTGAGTAGCTCTAACCACCGTCTCTGTCGTAAGTTCGCCTCCTCCGTCAAGATATACCGGAGGCTCTTGTGGTCCGTGTAAATATCCACATGAACTCCATACAAATAATGTCTCCGCATCTTCAAGGCATGAATCATCACGCCAACTCTAAGTCATATGTGGTAGTTCTTCTCATGCTTCTTGAGTTGTCGAGATCGTAAGCTATAACCTTACCTCGCCGTGATCAAAGACACACCCAAGCCCGATGCCCGACGATCACAATAAAACCACGAGCTGCCTCGACCTCTCCGGAAGAGTAAGAATCGGGCGTCAATCTCTCCTTCAAGAATCGGAAGCCCTCCTCACAAGCATCCGCCCACCAAACTTAGCCGCTTCGAGTCGCCTTAGTCAAAGGTGAAATAGAGCAAACTTCTCCACGAACCTCCGATAATAGCCGCAAGGCCCGTAAAGTCGCGCACTGCCGCAGTAGAGTTCAGGCCAAGTCTGATCGCCGATATTAGCCAGATTCCACCAATACCATCGCCCCGATAATGTGCCCTAAGAATGCCACCGGCCAACCAAAACTCACACTTCAAAACTTGGCATACAACCGTGGTCCCGAGAACTCTCAAGACCGCCCTCAAATGCTCCGCGCTCGCTCGCCTGAGCGAGAATAAACCAAGATGTCATCAATGAATACTATCACAAACGTATCCAAAATGGCTTGAACACTCGTTCATCAAATCCATAAATATCGCCGAGCATTGGTCAAGCCGAAAGACATGACTCAACTCATAGCGTTCGCACGTCCAATGCGCCCTAGGGACATCACGTCACGACCCGACTCGATCGCGATCGTGCCCTACCCGGCACCCTTACGTATACATCGAGATAATCAGCGAACATACATGAAACTTATAAAATAAAACAATGTATAAAACAACAAGTTAGACGATAGGCTACCTTCCCGACATAAATATATACAACCAAGCGCTTGCCTCATTTCTTTACAAACCGACCCACAAATATGTGACTAGAGACCTCTAAGAGTTTTTATCATAACAATCGTATGGACAGGCCCCGCCATACCTCAATATACATGAATCTACTACCTCGTGGAAAACCGTACCAAGAGATAAGCCTCCGAGCAAATGGAGCTTTTTCCCAAAATCAACCGAGATCCTAAGAGCAAGGATCACCAACCTGGTACCTAAAACTCGCGGCATTTAACGCAGCCCGGGCGGGGTCAAGACAACAGTACCGAATATGGAACAGAAATAACGTGACAAGAAATGTATCATAATCAGATAAAAGAATGACAGGACAAGTATAACAATACATACCGGATCCTCGCCGTGTCATTACCACTTATGAACTTAATTTCACATCAATATCTTTTCCCATTTTCAATAAAGGTTATAGCCACATTCTTATGCATACGATTAGGAAAAATCATTAAGTTCATTTCTATATAACTTACTTATCTTTCATAAGTACATCCGCCTTTTGAGGGGCGCTTATACTACCCGACCAACTGGGACGCGATCAAGGTCACATAGTCCGCCCATACAGTATATCGTCCGCCCATTTCTTGACGATAATGTCATATACCGCCCAGAAGGTATCTCGCCTTACCATTCCTCGGTCGATAATGTCATATAGTCCGCGTGAAGGTATACTTCCGCCCATTCCCGGTCGATAATGTCATATAGTCTGCCCGTAAAGGTATACTGCCCGGCCCATTCCTGGGTCGATAATGTCATATAGTACCTGGGAATTTAACCCAACGTACTACGCACCTCTACTCCTTTAGAAAGACTCTTTTTCAAATAAAACTTCCCAGATACTAACAACTATAGTATCAAGTCCTATCCACCTTTCAAGACAAGTCACAATACCTTTTTTAGAACTACAATTACCTGCTTCTAAATTAAGTGACTTCTTTATTAAAAACCTTAAGCAATTGGTACCTTTAAAACAATTTGCCCTTCTTTATTTCAAATCATTTCTTTTAACTTTCAAAAAATACAATTAGTCTCTTAACTTTTAGAACTCAAGCGACTCCTTTTATTATAAAACCTTAGGCAATTGATGCCTTAAAATCAAGTTGCCTTTTCACTAAAATCAAGTCATTTATCTTTCCATAAAGCAAATATAACCAACTCCCCATAAAGTCGTTATATTCACTTTATGCCTTAGCCAAAAATACAATTTCCTATCCAAGGGACTTATACGTTTAAAACGGAACAAGTATCACATACTTCAAAACTCTTCAAGTCCCTTAACTTTAATAATACTTGAGACATCCTTTATTCTTTCAAAGAAATGAGTTAATCTCCTAACTCACCCGACTTGGCTGTTCATAAAACTAGTAAAGGATATCAAAGTGTTGTTCGTCTACCGTACTACATACGTGCAACTAGTCGTGCTCAAAAGATAGGAAAAGTTCTACATAGAGTAAATCACCCAACTTCCTCTTTACTTCTAAGAGTAGAAGGAAACATGAAATGATACCACAAGTATATTCCATACATAGAATCATGCCAAAGGAAGGAAGAGGTTCACATACCTCGTGACGATTGTCGACAAGTAGCAAAATGCTCCAAAGTACTTCAACCTTGATAGCTATTCCATCCCTCAAGTAGGATACGCTATACTTAGTACTTCCACCTATAATGGTCACCATACGTCCATTAACCTCTTACTTCAAACGTAGAATATTCTAAGTGCTAAGTCATTAAATTCTACGGAAAATCGGACAGCACCTCCTTTGTGTTTACTTACTTTGCCACCTTTTTCAAGGCCGAATACAATAACCAAACACGCCACATTTAAGGGCACACCAATGCAATCAACAATAGGGGATTACACGCCTACTAGACGTGTAAAATTCCGCCCCACAAACGATATTAATTTAATACAACATACTTGGCCAATACGGCTACATTGAGGTACTACAACATTAATTCTTATCCAATTTCCAATTCAATCCAAGTTGTTAGCATAACATGATATCAAGTCGCAACCAATTATAACTACTATAATCTTCAAGTCAATAACATGCGACGATTATAATTACGACCAAATTGTAATCTAACTTAACATGGCTCACATTACATTTCGGATTTCCAAGGCCACAATCAATCCATAATCCTTACAAACTTCAACACATATACTTCATGCTAGCAACAAGTATAGCTAACAACAATATAAATAATCTTGTAACACTTTCAAAGAACAAGATTATACCTCAACAAATCCTAATCCAACTCCAAACTGCCGCTCTTAGCAACCTAGAGCCTCTTCAAGATACTTCAATCCGCTACTGAGACCCTTAGAACCACACCAACAACTTTCCTTCAAACTACCAATCCAAAACCTAGAAAGCCACAAGGTTTTCACTTTCATGACTAACCCAAAACTATCTTGTTCCGAGATTTTTCTATTGAGATATGCTTACAACACACTTAGGAACCTTGGTTTAAAGTGTGGGGCTTAAAGAACAAGAAACGAAAATTTTTCTTTCTTTCTTCTTGTGAACCCGAGAGCTAGGCTCTTGATGTTCTTCAAATTGTGTGAAATTTTGGCTAAGTGTTAAGCTTGTCTTGCACTACTAGTATTATATAGTGTAATGGAGGGTTAAGATCTAAACAAATGGGTGGTTTGGATGAGGTCTTAACAAATATCAAGACTAATGTGGGGTCATTGACTTGGTCAATGTTGTCAAGCTCTAAGGCTAGCAAGACTTGTCTTCCTAACAAGGGTCAAATGACCCTTTTGTCCATGATCAATTTCGTCCAAGGCATTCTAAGGGGGGGTGACACGTGTCGCCCTCCCATTCGTCACAATAATACGTTTTTCGACAATTCCATAATTCCGCTAAATTTTTACAATTCTCAAATTTTGACGCTTATGAGTTCTTACGTACGTTCTTAAAACATGTCCTGTAAATACGGGGTGTAACATTCTTCCCCCCTTAGAAACATTCGTCCCCGAATGTTCTTTCGGAGTCATACTTATAATTAGCGACATAGTTCCCTTTCACAACCCCGACATACCAACAATGCCACACATGGCCCTACTACCTCGCACACGCATATCTGTCCATCATAAGCCCAAAAGAGACTATCTTTTCGTACTTCCAACTCCTTCTAACATATACATAGTCTCAATATAATATGTTCATAAAACTTAAACATACCACAACTTTATCATGCATACAAGTTTCTAAAGGGGCCAAAGACATACCTGAAATCATATAGGCGGTTCAAAGGACCGCTAAAACTGGGAACTCCCACCACGACCTGCGCCACTACTGGCATACGAACATCCCGCCTAGCTATCAAGGCGAAGAACCCGCAACTGATCCAAGAGACGGTGTGGTCCCACCAGATCCTCTATAAGGACACTCTCTAACATATGGCCCAGACGACCACAAGAAAACAAGCACCGCACGGCGCGACATACCCCGTAATGTAACCTACCACATCGGGCGATTGAGGAAAATGTGGCCTCGATCGACCGAACCCCATCTCCCGAGACTCAAGCTCTAGAGACTGGCCGCCCTCGCATTCCCGGTTGTAAAACCTCACCGGAAATCGTGGAGGAGCACTCGGTCTTTGGCCGCATCAGACCTAGTTCGCACGAGGCCGCCCGCCTAAAATCGCCACGAGACCTCGCTGCCCCGCCTCTTGGCCTGGCTCGAGTCAACTGATCCTCCTCTCTATCCTCTATCCTCGCGCATAGGCTCGCATCCTAGCAATGTCCATACCGGGTGAAGAGCCACCCCAAGCATGCAGAATCATGTGACGGTCTAGCCCCATCACATAACGATGAACTCTATCCGCCATGTTAGCTACAATGGTGTGCGCATGCCTGGCCAAGGAGTCAAACTCCAGGCTATACTCTCTGATAGTCCTCCCATTCTGCCTCATGGTCAAAAATCTATCTACGCGGGCCCTCCTCGTCTCAGGAGGTAAAAAGTGACCCATAAAGGCCTCTGTGAACTCCTCCTAAACAGCTGGAAGAGCATCATCCCCTCTCGTCAGCACCCATGACTCAAACCAGTTCAACGCAATATCGCAGAACCCAGAAGAGGCTAGCATAATGCACTGCCTCTCAAGCCTTAAGAACCTCCATAGTCCGTCAGCTGCCGAATGAACTCCTCGGATCCTCCTCGCACTCGAACCATAAAACTCGGGCGGATGACAACCTGAAAATCCCGGATCCGTAAACCGCTTGGCCAGGGTTAGCTACTCGCTTCCGTTTCGCCGCCCACCACTATGTCGCCAATAGTCCGACTGCTTCTCCATAATCTTCAGATCGCCGCCGCGAATCGGGGCCCGCACGAACCTCTCGAGCTACCGCCGCCTCGCCTCTAATATCGCTGGCGTGGTGAACTCGCCGCCCGCCTACTACCCTGTGCATAGTCCAGGCCCGAGTCCCGTAACCTCTCACGTACCTCTAGCGCCTCCCGCCGCTTTGCCCTTCTGGCCCTGGTCGCTCCAGGAGGCATAATCGTTTCATAAGAATAGGTCGAGAGGATTCAACCTAACAAGACAAATTTCTACCGCACGATCTTAGAGAGAGAAGAATGGAAACCAATCCTAAATGTCTCCGCACCTCTTGATTATAGATGTGGTGCACAACACACCGATAATCAAGACTCTACTAGACACGCCTGTAGATACTTTCCGAGGACTAATCGCTCGATACCACTTTTGTCACGACCACCCTCGATCGCATCGTGCCCTACCCGCACCCTTACAGGTATACATCAGAGATAATCAGCGAAACATACATGAAACTTATAAAATAAAAAAACAGAAGTAAAAACAACAGGTTAGCCGATAGGGCTACCTTCCTGAACATAAATATATACAACCGAAGCAGTTGCCTCATTTCTTTACAAACTGACCCACAAATATGTGACTACAGACCTCTAAGAGTTTTTTTATCATAACAACTGTGGCGGGACAGGGCCCCGCCATACCCCTGAATATACATGAATCTACTACCTCAGGGAAAACCGTACCAAGAGATAAGCCTCCGGAGCAAATGGAGCTTTTTCACAAAAACTGAACCGAGATCCTAAGAGCAAGGATCACCAACCTGGGTACCTAAACTCGCGGCATTTAACGCACCGGGCGGGGTCGATAACAAAAATTTAATATGGAACATAAATAACGTGACAAGAAATGATCATAATCAGACAAAAGAATGACAGGGACAAGTATAACAATACATACCAGATCCTGCCGTGTCATTACCACTTATGAACTTAATTTCACATCAATATCTTTTCTCATTTTCAATAAAGGTTATAGCCACATTCTTATTCACATGATTAGGAAAAATCATTAAGTTCATTTCTATATAACTTACTTATCTTTCATAAGTACATCTGGCCCTTTAAGGAGGGGCGCCTATACTACCCGGCCCAATCTGGGACGCGATCAAGGTCACATAGTCTGCCCATACAGGTATATCGCCTGCCCATTTCTCGGGACGATAATGTCATATAGTCCGCCCAGAAGGTATATCGCCCGCCCATTCTCGGTCGATAATGTCATATAGTCCGCCTGCAGAAGGTATATCGCCCAACCCATTCTCGGTCGATAATGTCATATAGTCCGCCTGCAGAAGGTATACCGCCTACCATTCCTGGGTCGATAATGTCATATAGTACCTGGGAATTTAACCCAACGTACTACGCACCTCTACTCCTTTAGAAAGACTCTTTTTCAAATAAAACTTCCCAGATACTAACAACTATAGTATCAAGTCCTATCCACCTTTCAAGACAAGTCACAATACCTTTTTAGAACTACAATTACCGGCTTCTAAATTAAGTGACTTCTTTATTAAAAACCTTAAGCAATTGGTACCTTTAAAACAATTTGCCCTTCTTTATTTCAAATCATTTCTTTTAACTTTCAAAAAATACAATTAGTCTCTTAACTTTTAGAACTCAAGCGACTCCTTTTATTATAAAACCTTAGGCAATTGATGCCTTAAAATCAAGTTGCCTTTTCACTAAAATCAAGTCATTTATCTTTCCATAAAGCAAATATAACCAACTCCCCATAAAGTCGTTATATTCACTTTATGCCTTAGCCAAAAATACAATTTCCTATCCAATGGACTTATACGTTTAAAACGGAACAAGTATCACATACTTCAAAACTCTTCAAGTCCCTTAACTTTAATAATACTTGTGACATCCTTTATTCTTTCAAAGAAATGAGTTAATCTCCTAACTAACCCGACTTGGCTGTTCATAAAACTAGTAAAGGATATCAAAGTTGTCACGACCCGAAACCGGGCCCGCGACTGGTGCCTTACCCGGGCACCCAAGTAGTCAAACAACATCAGAGAAAATCAGCGGAAATTAAAACTCATACATGATAACCAATGAAAAGAGAAAACAAAGCAACCAAGCGGTTACCTTTTCTCAAAAATAACTAACACCAACAGCCATAATCCTCGCCACATCGCATTTCTGCACTCTAAGAATTTTTATAACATCTCTGACGGACAGTGGCCCGCCATACCACGAATGTACAAAAGTTCTACAACTTCGAGGAACCGTACCAAGTGACAAAGTCTCCGGGAATGGAGCTTTCGAGAATCAACAGATCCAAAGGGTGCGGATCAACAAGCGATGTATCTCAACTGCGGATGAACGCAGCCGGCGGGTCGATAACAGTACCGAGTATGCGAAATGTAAAAATATCAGAATGAAATCATAATAGTCTATAAGGAAAACAGAGACATGTATGATAACCAAACTACAGACACCACGATATACGATTCAGTCAAAACAAACCACATCAAGTCAGGGACTCACGCCCGAAAGATCATTACTCAAAGTGGACGCATACTCGTGGGCTACCCAACGTGTCAGTATGTCCAACCCAATAACAAGATAGTACTCACTGTGGACGCATACCGGGCTACCCAACGCGGTCGATGTCCCAACCAATAACAAGATAATACTCATCGTGGACGCATACTCGGGCTACCCAACGCGTGTCAAGATGTCCAAACAAATACCCAGATAATACTCATCGTGGACGATACTCGGCTACCCAACGTGTCGGTATGTCCAAACAAATACCAGATAATACTCATCGTGGACGATACTCGCGGCTACCCAACGTGTCAGTATGTGCAAACCCCATTACAAGATAAGACTCCTAATCGAAGCATACCCGTGGGCTACCCAACGTGTCGATATGTCCCAAAGGATCAATATAGTGGAAGCATACCCGGGCTACCCAACGGTCGATATGTCCATCATACCCCGATATCCGCTCCGTCGAGAGACTTGTGAGCACAAAGTCAAACACTTGCACAACAACAAAACTATCACCACAAGCATGCATGTGTTACACACAACTCAAAGTACCTTCGTTTAAGTCAACAAACCGGGTTCCAACCCCAAAATACTACATTCTTTCCTACCTTCAAAGACCTCTCTTTACGTAGAAACCATACGATACTATCACACATCGTATCACACACATTCATGTTTAGAACACGTACTTCAAACACAATTAACATAACGTCAAGTATACTTTTTAAAAGTCCAAGTAATTAACTCCTTTAAGGTCAAGTATTCCTACCTTTTAAAACCAAGTCATTTACTTTTCCCCTAAGAAAAGTTCGATATTTGAAACAAGTGATTTATACTTTCAAACTCAAGTTACTTCTCTTTCCAAAATCCAAGACATTATCCTTTACAATCCATTAAGTTCTTTCTTTGTAATTTTAAGAAAAACCAGAACTTGTTGTCAATGATTCTCATTTAAGCAGCCATGATCTAGGAAATGTAATATCATTTTGTCTTATCTTAGTTTCTATGCAGATGGAGGTTTCTACTGGTTTTAGTATAATCAATTAGTCGAAACCATTTCCTTTATTAGCGCTGCAGTGGTGTGTTCGATACTTGTTCCCACTTTCGAAATCCATTTCACATTCTTGTGCCGTTATACCTAACTTCCCATAAAGCTAGTATAACTCTTAAGTTTTCAAAACCAAGTATTACTCATTACTCACGAATGAGGTTTTACAACTTTTGAATGCATTACAAAACTTTCACAATTCTAAGTTAAGTCTCTTATCTTACAAGATCAAGTCTCTTAACTTCTACCAATCAACAACCGTTCTTTTACTCACATAAAGTTGTTATAACTAACTTCCCATAAAGCCGTTATAACCCCTTTATGTTTTAAACCAACCAATACCACATAAACATTTATGAGACCAAGAGGGCTCATTCTTTAAGCACCGAGTGCCCATTACTAACTGGATAAGACTTACTACTCTTACACATAATGAAGCCCTTTACACTTCATAACAAGTCAAGACACAATTTGGAAAATAAATTTCTTTAGCACACGCGTCAACCGCACTATATATTTCACAAATAGTCATGTCAAGAGGATAGGAAGAATCACATACCTCGCGACGATTGAAAAGCAAAACGCCCACAAGATTGAACCTTCATAGGATACGCTACTGTAGCGCCTCAATCCTATAAGGGTCATAAGACATCTATTAACTTCTAGTTCGAACGTAGAATAAGCTAAAAGCAAAGCCCATGGGTTCTACTAACTTACTACCTTTATCCAAGGTCGAAAACAAGAACCCATTCTAAACCCTTTTCAATACTCTTTCAATTCAAGTTTTAGGTTAACATGATGTCTAACCCTAAACATCTTCAACTACCACAATATTCCCTCTATACAACATGCAACGACTAACTTTGTCACCAAAAGGTAGTTACAATCTTAAGGCTAACATGCCCACTTCGGTTTTCCACAGGACAACAAGATCCAAAACTACACAAGCCTAATTATAACGATTTCGTGCTCAAATCTAATTTCCAACAATAATATAACAGCCTTGGGCTCACTTCTAAACTCCAACAATGATATAACCTTGGGCTCACTTCTAAACTACTATCATAAGTAAAAACTCAAATCCAAGATAAGGAAACTTTTACCTTTTGGAAAAGCCCACAAGCCCTTTTCTTCCACTTCCTTTCCACAAACTCGCCCACCAGTGCTTCCTACAAGTTCACCAACACCTTTTTCCTCCTTGCCGCCTCCAACAGCTTCCCTAAGGCCAGTTTCTCAAAACCTAGAGAAGGGAGAGGGTTTTCTGGGAGGGTTTGAAATGAAATGGTCAAGTCTTCCAAGACTGCCCCTAAAGTAGGCTTCTATCGCTGGTCAAAGGATGGGAGGGACACTTGTCACCTCCCATAGGCTCCTTATAAAAATATCCCCGATTTTTCTCCTTACCCGCAGAAATCCCGCTGCGCCCGCGCCAGCGGCGCTAACACTTCGAAAATAATTGCACGCGCATCGCGCCATGCCTCGCATTCGGCCGCGCGCTTCAACACCCGCACCCTCAAGATAATCGCGCCGCGCCTCGCTTTCTCCGGCCGCACAACTCCCCGAATCAAGTCATCGCTTTTCGATCAAGCGCCAAACTTGAAACTTCCATAACTTTTGACTCGATGTCCAATCGATTTAACGGTTGGTTGCGTTGGGACCTAGATTCAACTGACTACACACTAGGCCTTTTAAACACCTTAAAATCCTTAACAACTGGTGTCCAATAATCAAAGTTAAACTCAAAATCCTTACAACACATGTTTGCCAACTTAACTATCCTCTAGAATTTACTGGTGTAACATTCTTCCTCTCGTAAACATTCGTCCCGAATGTTCCTTCTAAGTCTTCAGAACACATGCCGGTATAGTCTTCACTACTATACCTACCAAAACTCATTTATGCCTCTCATGGCCATAATATAGAAATCACGATCTCCAAATTCCAAACTAACGGAAATCACCTCTAACGCAAACATCACTATTTTCTCCTCCTGGTCTAAAGGATACTCTCCTTACTCCTGCACCTTCCTTGTACACTCACACCCTCTCTAGTACACGCCCACAATTCACCATCGCTTGCTTTCTACCACCTTGAGTCACTACCTCCAACTCGCCCATCTTACTAATCCACGCCATGGAAGCTACCACTTCCATCGCAAACTACCCATGGAATCATCACACAAAACTCCATGTATACCATACACTCCGACAAGGATTAACAAGAAAGGCTTCTACCCAAGACGGCCTTACATCTAAGGTCTCAATCATATAAATTCTAAGGTTCAAAATTTTTCTCATCCCCAACTTACCCTCTTTATTAACCATGCTTCCAAATCACATTATATACACAAAGCTACTAACATAGCACTCAACACATCACCACAACATCAAAGCATACAATACTCTGTAGGTTAAGAACATACCAGAACTATTGCTTCACTTCCTTCTTGTCGCTCTACTCATGTTCTTTCCCGACGACGCACAAAGGAGGAGGTGAATCGCCCATCGATCCCGGCGTCAATCTCAACCTCCGCGCTATCTCTCGGACAATTCCTTGCAAAATGGCCCGGGCCGCATGTAAAACAGATTCCCTATTAGCACGACACTCCCATCGCGAGCCTACCACAATGGTCACAACGAGGTGGGTGGTCCCATCCGACTAACATCCCCGATCCCCAAAAACTCAAACTCGAGCCCCGACCGCCTCCCGAATTTTTCGAACGCCCCGACGATCGAGGTGGAGCACTCCATCGGGCGAGGCGCATAACTAACTCGCTGCCGAGGTCGCCGCCTGGCGTCACCAGCGACCCCGCTGCCTTGGCCCTACTCACTGATTCGTCATTCCGCCGACTCACGTGCCTCACATCCAAGCGCACGAGCTCGCACGCGGCAATGTCCATGCCCGGCCAAGAGCTACTCCCGAGCAACTCTCGCCAAATAGTCATCAAGCCTCGTGACATAGCGGCACTCGCCCTCCATGTCGCCATTAACGCGGGACGCATCGAGCTAGTGAGTTAAACTCCACGTTGTACTTCGAACCGCACGCCTGCTCGCTCAACATCAAAAACTGTTTACCGAGTCCTCTCATCCGCGAGGCAAGAAATGTGCAAGAAATGCCTCCGAGAACTCGTCCCATCTCGCCGAAGTGCATGCCTCCCGACAGCTCCCACGATCAAAACCGGTCGATCGCGTATCACGCAGCCGATGCGAACCTAGACCACCGACTGGTCTCCGGCGCCTCGATCACTCGCGATCCGTCAGAATCGCTTGATGAACTCCTCGCGATCATCCTCGTGCCTCGACCAGAACTCGCGGCCACAACTCGTAAAGTCCCGCACCAAACTATCCGATCTCGTGAACCATCGTGCATCGGAACCGGCCTGCCCACCTATCCTCGTGTCCGCCACAACTCGCCAATAATCGGGCCAACTCTTGTAACCCATTCTCTCCGCCTGCATCGCGGACCGAGGCTCGTGATCGTGGTCTCGTAGAGACTGCCGCCGCTTCTACTCGCAGCCTCCTCTCGCCGCTTTGCCCTTCGGGCCTCGTTGCCTTTCGCAGGCATAATCGTAAAACGAAACACGCCGTAGGGTCCAACTTACAACACGGCTCTAAGGCACGATCTCGTAATGAGAAGAATAAACTAATCCTAAATGTCCAGACCTCCCGATTATAGATGTGGTGCACAACACATCGATAATCAAGACTCTACTTAGACACGGTTCAGACACTTTCCGAGGACTAATCGCTCGATACCACTTCGCCACGACAAACCGCTCGCGATCGTGCCTTACCCGCACCCAAGTAGTCAAACAACATCGAGAAAATCAGGAAATTAAAACTCATACATGATAACCAATGAAAAGAGAAAACAAAGCAACCAAGCGGTTACCTTTTCTCAAAAATAACTAACACCGAACAGCCATAATCCTCGCCACATCGATTTCACGCACTTCTAAGAATTTTTATAACATCTCTCGACGGACAGGCCCGCCATACCCCGAATGTACAAAAAGTTCTACAACTTCGAACCGCATCAAGTGACAAAGTCTCCAAGGAATGGAGCTTTCGAGAACCGAACAGCGATCCAAAGTGGCGCGGATCAACAAGCGATGTATCTCAACTGCGGATGAACGCACTTCCGGCGGGGTCATAACAAAAATTAGTATGCGAAATGTAAAAATATCAAATGAAATCATAATAGTCTATAAGGAAAACAGAGACATGTATGATAACCAAACTACGACACCACGATATACGCCTATCCAAATCAAACCACATCAAGTCGTGACTCACGCCCGAAAGATCATTACTCAAAGTGGACGATACTGGCTACCCAACGTGTCGATGTCCAACCCAATAACAAGATAGTACTCATCGTGGACGATACTGCGGCTACCCAACGTGTCGGTATGTCCCAACCAATAACAAGATAATACTCACCGTGGACGCATACTGCTGGCTACCCAACGTGTCGATGTCCAAACAAATACCCGTGATAATACTCACTGTGGACGATACTCGGGCTACCCAACGTGTCGAGATGTCCAAACAAATACCCAGATAATACTCATCGCGACGATACCGGGCTACCCAACGTGTCGGTATGTCCAAAACCAGTTTACAAGATAACACTTAATGGAAGCATACCCGGCTACCCAACGTGTCGATATGTCCCAAAGGATCAATATAGTGGAAGATACCCGTGGCTACCCAACGTGTCGATATGTCCATCATACCCCGATATCCGCCTCCGTCGAGACTCGGTAGCACAAAGTCAAACACTTGCACAACAACAAAACTATCACCACAAGCACGCATGGGTTACACACAACTCAAAGTACCTTCGTTTAAGTCAACAAACCGGTTCCAACCCCAAAATACTACATTCTTTCCTACCTTCAAAGACCTCTCTTTACGTAGAAACCATACGATACTATCACACATCGTATCACACACATTCATGTTTAGAACACGTACTTCAAACACAATTAACATAACGTCGAGTATACTTTTTAAAAGTCCAAGTAATTAACTCCTTTAAGGTCAAGTATTCCTACCTTTTAAAACTAAGTCATTTACTTTTCCCTAAGAAAAGTTCGATATTTGAAACAAGTGATTTATACTTTCAAACTCAAGTTACTTCTCTTTTCCAAAATCCAAGACATTATCCTTTACAATCCATTAAGTTCATTCTTTGGAATTTTAAGAAAACTAACTTGTTGTCAATGATTCTCATTTAAGCACCATGATCTAGGAAATGTAATATCATTTTGTCTTATCTTAGTTTCTATGCAGATGGAGGTTTCTACCGGTTTTAGTATAATCAATTAGTCGAAACCATTTCCTTTATTAGCGCGAAGCGTGTGTTCGATACTTGTTCCCACTTTCAAATCCATTTCACATTCTTGTGCCGTTATACCTAACTTCCCATAAAGCTAGTATAACTCTTAAGTTTTCAAAACTAAGTATTACTCATTACTCACGAATGAGGTTTTACAACTTTTGAACGCATTACAAAACTTTCACAATTCTAAGTTAAGTCTCTTATCTTACAAGATCAAGTCTCTTAACTTCTACCAATCAACAACCGTTCTTTTACTCACATAAAGTTGTTATAACTAACTTCCCATAAAGCCGTTATAACCCCTTTATGTTTTAAACCAACCAATACCACATAAACATTTATGAGACCAAGAGGGCTCATTCTTTAAGCACCGAGTGCCCATTACTAATCTGATAAGACTTACTACTTTACACATAATGAAGCCCTTTACACTTCATAACAAGTCAAGACACAATTTGGAAAATAAATTTCCTTTAGCACACGCAAGGCCAACCGCACTATATATTTCACAAATAGTCATGTCAAGAGGATAGGAAGAATCACATACCTCGCGACGATTGCCGACAAAAAGCAAAACGCCCCACGATTGAACCCTTCATAGATACGCTACTCGTAGCGCCTCAATCCTATAAGGGTCATAAGACATCTATTAACTTCTAGTTCCGAACGTAGAATAAGCTAAAAGCAAAGCCCCTGGGTTCTACGGAACTTACTACCTTTATCCAAGGTCGAAAACAGTAACCCATTCTAAACCCTTTTCAATACTCTTTCAATTCAAGTTTTAGGTTAACATGATGTCTAACCCTAAACATCTTCAACTACCACAATATTCCCTCTATACAACATGCAACGACTAACTTTGTCACCAAAAGGTAGTTACAATCTTAAGGCTAACATGCCCACTTCGGTTTTCCACAGGACAACAAGATCCAAAACTACACAAGCCTAATTATAATACCTCGTGCTCAAATCTAATTTCCAACAATAATATAAATTTGGGCTCACTTCTAAACTCCAACAATGATATAATGTACTGGGCTCACTTCTAAACTACTATCATAAGTAAAAACTCAAATCCAAGAGGCGGAAACTTTTACCTTTGGAAAAGCCCACAAGCCCTTTTCTTCCACTTCCTTTCCACAAACTCGCCCACCAAGCTTCCTACAAGTTCACCAACACCTTTTTCCTCCTGCCGCTCCAACAGCTTCCCTAAGGCCGTGTTTCTCAAAACCTAGAGAGCGGAGAGGGTTTTCTCGGGAGGGTTTGAAATGAAATGGTCAAGTCTTCCAAGACTTGGCCCTAAAGTAGGCTTCTATCGCTGGTCAAAGGATGGGAGGGACACTTGTCACCCTCCCATAGGCTCCTTATAAAAATATCCCTGATTTTTCTCCTTTACAGAATCCGCCGCTGCGCCGCTCGCCACGGCCGCGGCGCTAACACTTCAGAAAATAATTGCACGCTGCACGCGCCGCGCCAGATTCGGCCAAGGGCGCTTCAACACCCGCACTCGCATAATCGGCGCCATGCCTCGCTTTCTCCGGCGCACAACCCCGAATCAAGTCATCGCTTTTGATCCGCGCCAAACTTGAAACTTCCATAACTTTTGACTCCGATGTCCAATCGACGAACGTTGGTCATTGCGTTGGGACCTAGATTCAACGGACTACACACTAGGCCTTTTAAACACCTTACAATCCTTAACAACTGGGGTCCAATACTCAAAGGTAAACTCAAAATCCTTCCAACACATGTTTGCCAACTTATCTATCCTCTAGAATTTACGGGGTGTAACAAAAGTGTTGTTCGTCTACCGTACTACATACGTGCAACTAGTCGTGCTCAAAAGATAGGAAAAGTTCTACATAGAGTAAATCACCCAACTTCCTCTTTACTTCTAAGAGTAGAAGGAAACATGAAATGATACCACAAGTATATTCCATACATAGAATCATGCCAAAGGAAGGAAGAGGTTCACATACCTCGTGACGATTGTCGACAAGTAGCAAAATGATCCAAAGTACTTCAACCTTGATATCTATTCCATCCCTCAAGTAGGATACGCTATACTTAGTACTTCCACCTATAATGGTCACCATACGTCCATTAACCTCTTACTTCAAACGTAGAATATTCTAAGTGCTAAGTCATTAAATTCTACGGAAAATCGGACAACACCTCCTTTGTGTTTACTTACTTTGCCACCTTTTTCAAGGCCGAATACAATAACCAAACACGCCACATTTAAGGGCACACCAATGCAATCAACAATAGGGGATTACACGCCTACTAGACGTGTAAAATTCCGCCCCACAAACGATATTAATTTAATACAACATACTTGGCCAATACGGCTACATTGAGGTACTACAACATTAATTCTTATCCAATTTCCAATTCAATCCAAGTTGTTAGCATAACATGATATCAAGTCGCAACCAATTATAACTACTATAATCTTCAAGTCAATAACATGCGACGATTCTAATTACGACCAAATTGTAATCTAACTTAACATGGCTCACATTACATTTCGGATTTCCAAGGCCACAATCAATCCATAATCCTTACAAACTTCAACACATATACTTCATGCTAGCAACAAGTATAGCTAACAACAATATAAATAATCTTGTAACACTTTCAAAGAACAAGATTATACCTCAACGAATCCTAATCCAACTCCAAACCAAGCCGCCTTAGCAACCTAGAGCCTCTTCAAGATACTTCAATCCGCTACTGAGACCCTTAGAACCACACCAACAACTTTCCTTCAAACTTCCAATCCAAAACCTAGAAAGCCACTAGGTTTTCACTTTATACTAACCCAAAACTATCTTTTCCGAGAATTTTCTATTGAGATATGCTTACAACACACTTAGGAACCTTGGTTTAAAGTGTGGGGCTTAAAGAACAAGAAACGAAAATTTTTCTTTCTTTCTTCTTGTGAACCCGAGAGCTAGGCTCTTGATGTTCTTCAAATTGTGTGAAATTTTGGCTAAGTGTTAAGCTTGTCTTGCACTACTAGTATTATATAGTGTAATGGAGGGTTAAGATCTAAACAAATGGGTGGTTTGGATGAGGTCTTAACAAATATCAAGACTAATGTGGGGTCATTGACTTGGTCAATGTTGTCAAGCTCTAAGGCTAGCAAGACTTGTCTTCCAAACAAGGGTCAAATGACTCTTTTGTCCATGATCAATTTCGTCCAAGGCATTCTAAGGGGGGTGACACGTGTCGCCCTCCCATTCGTCACAATAATACGTTTTCCGACAATTCCATAATTCCGCTAAATTTTTACAAGTCTCAAATCTTGACGCTTATGAGTTCTTACGTACGTTCTTAAAATATGTCCTGTAAATACGGGGTGTAACACATCCGTATCCCTAACTCGCACCTGATGGTAACCAGATCGCAGGTCTATCCTGGAGAAACACCTCGCGCCCTACAACTGGTCGAACAAATCGTCAATCCTAGGGAGGGGGTATTTGTTCTTAATAGTCACCTTGTTCAGCTGCCTGTAATCAAAACACATACGCAGCGTCCCATCCTTCTTCTTCACGAACAATACCGGCGCTCCCCAGGGAGAAACACTAGGCTTGATGAAGCCCTTCTCCAGCAAATCTCTCAGCTGGTCCTTCAACTCTCTCAACTCTGCAGGTGCCATTATGTATGGCGAAATGGATATAGGTCGAGTATCATGCAGAATATCAATGAAAAACTCTATCTCCCTCTCAGGAGGGATACCCGGGAGGTCGTCTGGAAACACATCTGGGAACTCTCTGACTACTGGAACTAACTGAAGGTCTGGTATCTCGGCCTCAGTATCAAATACCCGAATGAGATGGTAGATATACCCCTTCTGCACCATCTTCCTGACCTTGAGGTAAGAAATAAACCTACCCCTCGGCGACACAGTGTTCCCCTCCCACTCAATAACCGCCTCAGAAACCGAACCGCACTCACTCTCTCTCATAGCTACATTGGCGAGCAGAAGCTAGCCAATCCATACCCATGATCACATCAAAATCGGTCATATCCAACTCAATCAAGTCGGCTAGGGTCTGACGACTGCATATAGTCACCGGGCAAGCCCTATATACCCGCTCAGCTACCACCGAATCACCCACTGGCGTAGCTACCTCAAAAGGGTCTATGGACTCAGACTCTATCCCTATCCTACTAGCTATATGGGGAGATATATAGGACAAGGTAGAACCCGGATCTATCAAGGCATACACGTCACAACATAAAACTAATAAAGTACCTGTGACTACATCCGGTGACGCCTCCTGGTCCTGGCGGCTGGACATGGCATAAATACGGTTTTGAGGACCGCTGGAACTAGGACCCCTGCCACGACCTCTGTCGCGACCTGCTGGCTCATGAGCACCCTGCCCTCCGGGGCGAGTAACTGTAGGAGATGAAGACCCGGCGAAAGACCCTATAGGCTGAACCCTACCATCTGCGCCGCCTGCCTGACGATCGCAAAATGATCCTGCTGGCCGCAAGTGTAACAAACTCCCGAAATAGTACCACAACTCCCGTAATGGGATCTACCATATCGGACACACTGAGAGGACCTCGATCGGTTAGTACTTCGCTACCCTCGAAGTCCGTCCCGGGCCCCGACCGCCTCAATACTCGGGCCGCCCCAAGACGGCGTAGAGTGCTCGAGCCGGGCTGAGGTACGAATCTAGTCTGCTGCTGAGGTCGTCCGCCCCGAGAGCTACCAAAGGACCCTGCCATCCTGGCCTTCTTCTGCTGATATCTGACAACCCGCTGGCCCCTACGCTCCTCACATCCCAGTGCATAAGCCTGCATGCGGGCAATGTCCATGCCCGGCTGAAGTGTTACACCCGAGAAACCCTCTGCCAAATAGTCATCGAGCTCGGTGATGTAGCGGTGCACTCTATCCTCCATGTCTGCCACTAACGCAGGGACATATCGAGCCAACGAGTCGAACTCCACGTTGTACTCCCGAACCGTACGCCCTCTCTGTCTCAAAGATCAAAACTGTCCGCGTGCTCTCATCTGTGGCGGCAAGAAATGGCCAAGGAAAGCCTCTGAGAACTCGTCCCATACAGCTGGAGGCGCATGCTCTCCCCGGGATAGCTCCCACGAATCAAACCAGTCGACTGTAGTATCACGCAGCCGATGCGAACCTAAGACCACTGACTCGGTCTCCGAAGCCTTGATCACTCTCATGATCCAGAATCGCTTCGGATGAACTCCTCGCGATCATCCTCAGGCCTCGACCCGTAGAACTCAGGTGGGCTGCAACTCAGAAAATCTCGTAGTCTCAAATTATCCGACCGGGTGAACTACGGTGCTATCGAATCGCCGTGATCCAAACTATCCTCATGCCGCCACGATCCTCGCTAGTAATCGCCATCTCTCAGAAACCCATCTCTCCTCGCTTCCAGTGGGACTGAGGCGCAGTATCGTGGTCTCGTGAGCCTCGCTGCGGCTCTAAACTCTGCTGGGGCTGGTAGCGTCGTGGAACTCGCTGTCTGTAGCACCACCTCTGGTAAGGACTGGGCCTGTGCCCTCGTGGCTCTCTGTGTCCTACTAGCAGCTCCCTCAGCTGCCTTGCCCTTCTGGGCCCGGGTTGTCTTGCATGGAGGCATAACTGGTACATAAGAATGTGTTAGAAAGAGTCTAATTTATAACACAGCTCTAAGGCACGATCTCAGAGTGAGAAGAATGGAAACCAATCCTAAATATCCTGCAGCCTCCTGATTATTGGTGTGGTGCACAACACACCGATAATCAAGACGCTACTAGATACGGTCTGTAGACACTTTCCGAGGATTAACTGCTCTGATACCACTTTTGTCACGACCCGTTCCCGGGCCCTAGACTGGTGTCTTACCCGGGCACCCAAGTAGATATACATCAGAGTAACCAGCGGAATATAAACTTACCAACAGAAAACAGTGTAAAATGAGAAACAGTTTAATCAAGGAAAAGTTGTCTTTCGGCATGTATATATATATACCCAAAACTGAACAGTTACATCCCAAATTTACAACAGGACTACAGACCTCTAAGAATGTAATCAACTTGTTACACCCCGTAATTACAGGACATGTTTTAAGAACGTAAGTAAGAACTCACAAGTGTTAAGATTTGAGACTTGTAAAAAAATTTATCGGAAATATGAAATTGTCGGAAAATGTATTATTGTGGCGAATGGGAGGGCGACATGTGTCACCCCCCCTTAGTGATGCCTTGGACGAAAATGCCATGGCTAAGATGGTCATTGACCATAGTCTTGTATGACTAAAGTCTTGCAACTTGAAGCTTGAGAGTTTTGACTTGGTCAAAGGACCCACAAAGTCTTGATTTTTACTAAGAGCTTATCCAAGCCACCAAATTGTTCATATCTTGACCATCCAATGTGCTATATATTACTACTAGTAGCAAGAGAGAGCTAACACTTAGCCAAAATTCACAAAAAAAAAATTGAAGAACATTGAAGCATGCTCTCGGGTTCCTCTTGGAAAAAAAAAGGAAAAATCTTTGTTCCTTGTTCTTTTAGCTCCCCACTTTAAACCAAGGTTCTTATGTGTATTGTAAACATATCTCAATATAAAAATCTTGGAAAAAGATAGTTTACGGGTTAGTCGCAAAACGAAAACCTAGTTGTCTTTCTAGATTTTGTTTGGAGATTTGAAGGATATTTGTTGGCGTTGTTCTAAGGGTTTCAACAAGCGGATTGAAGTGTCTTGGAGAGGCTCTAAGCTACTAAGGAGCGACTTCGGATTGGAGTAGGATTAAGTTTCATTGAGGTATAATCTTGTCTTTTAAAAGTGTTACAAGATTATATATTTATATTGTTGTTGTTAGCTTTACATGTTGCTAGCATGAAGTTGATATGTTGAAGTTAATAAGTATTATGGATTGCTTGTAGCTTAAATCTGAAATGTTATACAAGCCACTTGAAGATTGGATTACTAATTGGTCGTTTATTAGAAATCGTCGCATGTCACTTACTTGAAGATTATGGTAGTTATAATCAAATGTGACTTGATATCATGTTATGCTACCAATTTGGATTGAAATGGAAATTGGATAAAAATTGGTATTGTTGTATTCATTATGGCCGAAAATTGGACTAGTAGTTGTATTAGTTTGTTATCGTTTGTGGGGCGGAATTTTACACGTCTAGTAGGCGTGTAATCCCCTATTGATTAATTGCTTTGATTGTGCCTTAAATGTGGCGTGTTTGGTTATTGTATTCGACCTTGAAAAAGGTGGCAAAGTGAGTAGAAACAAAGGAGGTGCTGTCCGATTTTCCGTAGAATTTAGCGACTTGACACTTATAATATTCTACGTTTGAAGTAAGGCTTTAATAGGCGTATTGTGAATATTATAGGTTGACATACTACGGCGGGACTTTGTACTTGGCAAGTGGTTTGACCTACGAGGTATGTAGAACTTTTCCTATCCTTTGAGCATGACTAGTTGCACGTATATGGTACGGTAGACGTACAAGATCTTGATATCCTCTACTAGTTTATTGAATAGCCAAGTTGGGTGAGTTAGGAGATTAACTCACTTCTTTAAAAGTATTAAGGATGTCTAATGTTTTATTAAAGTAAAGGGACTTGAAGAGTTTTAAAGTATGTGATACTTGGTTCGTTTTAAACGTATAAGTCCCTTGGATAGGAAATTGTTTATGGCTAAGGTATAAAGCGAATGTAACGACTTTATGGGGAGTTGGTTATATTTGTTTTATGGAAAGATAAATGACTTAATTTTAATGAAAAGGCAATTTGATTTTTAAGGCATCAATTTCCTAAGGTTTTATAATAAAAAGGAGTCACTTGATTTAAAAACCTAACTTTATGTTTAAAGGTATTGTGACTTGTCTTGAAAAGTAATTTTGACTTGATACTACGGTTTATAGTATCTTGGAAGTTCTATATGAAAATGAGTCATTTTTAAAAGGTTGAAGTACGTAGTACTTTGGGTTAAATTCGATTTTTATAAAAGACATGTTAGTGCCTTAAGTAAACTAAAATGAGAGTAGATTTAATAAGACTAATAAGAAGTTAGGGGATTTCTAACTTGCTTATTTATTGTATGATGGCCATTGAGATAGGGTAAGAGTATAAGTGAGGGTAAACCCCAAGACGCTATACCACCTTCTCCAGATAAGAGTATAAATGAGGTAAACCCCAAGACGTTATACCACTGCTTTATTACCTTCTCGTGGTAAGAGTATAAATGAGGGGCAAACCCCCAAGACGTTATACCACCTGCTTCAGGGTAAGAGTATAAATGAGGGGTAAGAACCCTAAGACGTTATACCACCTGTTTCTATGGGTTCGCTACCCATGATTTGCTCGGGAGTCTCCTATTGTGATGTTGTACGTATTCCCTTGATTTACTCTCATTATTAGTAAGACACTGTGTACTGTAATTTTGTTATCATACATTTCTCCAGCTTTGTTTTAATCTTATGTTGTAATTACGATTTTCCGTTTACATACTTAGTACATATTGTGTACTGACCCCTTCTCGTGGTTGTTCACGCCGCAGAAAGGGTAAGAGTGGTGGATCCTCATTCTTAGGATCACTTATCGACGTCGAAGCTCCATTTATCCGAGGCTTGTGTCTTTTGGTACAGTCTTTTCCCTGAAGTTGTAGATTTATGTACATTCAGGGGTATGGCGGGGCCCTGTCCCGCCACAGTTGTTATTCCTAGAGGTCTGTATTCACATATGTGGTTGGGCTGTAAGAACTGAGTTGTACAGTTGTACTTTTGATTATATTGATATTATGGAAGGTGGCCTTATCGGATAGCTTGTGATGTCTTTTGTTTACACATATGTTTATGTTGTGTATGTTCCGCTGCTATTCTCTGATGTATACCTGAACGGGGTGCCCAGGTAGGGCACCAGTCGCGGCCTGGGGTCGAGTCGTGACAAAAGTGGTATCAGAGCAGTTAGTCCTCGGAAAGTGTCTACAGACCGTGTCTAGTAGAGTCTTGTTATCGGTGTCAGGCACCACATCTATAATCGTGAGGTCTGCAGGACATTTAGGATTGGTTTCCATTCTTCTCTCCGAGATCGTGCGAAAGAGTCGCCTTATTAGGTTGAATCCTCTCTGACCTAGTCTTATGAAACAGATATGCCTCCACGAAGGCACGTGGCCCGAAGGGCAAAGCGGCAGGAGTCGCTAGCGGTACTCGAGGGTTACACTGACTGGCACGCTATGCACGAGGTAAGAGGCGGGTCGGCGAGTTCAACACGCCCAGACAGAGGAGCCGAGAGCGGCGAGCTCCAGAGGTTCCGCACAGAGCCTCGAGCCCGCAGCCAGTGCCGAGTATAGAGACTACGGGAAGCGATCCGACATCGACCAAGATAGTAGTAGGCGGCCGACAGGAGCAGGCAACCCACCCTAGAGCCGACAGTTTGCGGATTAGGGATTTTCTGGGTTGTCATCCACCTGAGTTTTATGGTTCGAGGTCTGAGGAGGATCCGCAGGAGTTCATTCGGCAGCTACAGCGGACCATGCAGGTTCTTAGGGCTTCAGAGACAGAGTCTGTTACGCTAGCCTCCTACCGGTTACGCGATATTGCGTTGAACCGTTTGAGTCGTGGTTGCTTTCGAGAGGATGATGCTCTTCCAAATGCTGGGAGGAGTTTACGTGGGCCTTCATGGATCACTTTTGCCTCCCGAGATGAAGAGAGCCCTGCAGACAGATTCTTGACCTTGAGGCGAACGGAGGACTATCGGGAGTATAGCTGAGTTTGACTCTGGCCGATATACGATACTATTGTAAATGACATGGCGGATAGGGTTCATCATTTGTGATGGGGCTTGGCCGTCATATGATTACCGCGATACTGGGTGTGGCTCTTCACCGTATGGACATCGCCTGATGCAGGCCTATGCGCAGGGGATCGAGGATAGAGAGAGAGAGGACCAGATTGACTCAAAGCCGCAAGAGAGGCCGTGACATCGTGGTCTCGTGGCGCTGAGGCGACAAATTTCGCAGCACTGTGTCCACTTTCCACCAAAGACAGAGTGCTCCTTCACGGTTTTCCGCAAGAGGTCCGATCACCAGTCATTCGAGAGCAGGTCGTGGCTCAGGACTTCGGATTTCAGGAGGCAGAACCGTCACCGATCGGGACCACCCACACCTCGGTGCTCGATGCGTAGGTTTCACTGTGGCGAGTGTCGCAGAGCCGGGAGCTTGTTACTCGTATGGCGCAGGCCATTTGAGGAGAGATTGTCCGCTCAGAGGCGGCATGGGTGGTACGGCAGCCGAGGATCTGCTGGCCGGGTCTTCTCCTTCGTGGTTATGCGCCCGAGGCGTGGTACTCACGACGGGCAGCCGCGTAGAGGTCGTGGTGGTGGTTCCAGCTTCTAGCGGTCCACGTAACCGCATATATTCATTAGCCACCGCCAGATCACGAGGCTTCCCGACGCCGCTGCAGTACATTATTGATTTCATCTTTGTGACGTTTATGCTTTGATAGATCCGTGTTCTACCTTGTCCTATGTGTCCCCTCTTATCGGGTAGAATCGGGATAGAGCCGAGTCGATAAAGCCTTTGAGGTAGCTACGCCTATGGGAGATTCGTGTTAGCCGAGCGGTGTACTGAGGTTGTCCGTTTATATTTACGTCGCCGCACTTGCAGACTTGATAGAGCCGAGATGACAGCTTTTGATGTCATTATGGGTATGGACTGGTTGGCTTGTTATGCCAACGCTGATCGTAGGGACAGTTGGTTCGGTTCCAGCTTCTGGCGAGCCGCTTATCGAGTGGAAGGGCAACACAAATGGCGCCGGCGGTAGGTTTATTTCTTACCTCAAGGCTAGGAAGATGGTGCGAGCGGTACATCTATCATCCGTTCGTATTTGATACAGAGGCTGAGGTGCCGGTTCTTCAGTCAGTACCAGTGGTTAGGGAGTTTCCAGATGTGTTCCCAGATGATCTTCCGGGTATCCCTCCTGAGAGGAAGATTGAGTTTTGTATTGACACGTTGCGCACACTCGACCTATTTCCATTCCGCCATACAGGATGGCACCTGCTGAGTTGAGGGAGCTGAAGGACCAGCTGAAAGATTTGCTGGAGAAAGGCTTTATCAGGCCTAGTGTATCTCCCTGGGGAGCGCCGGTCTTGTTCGTGAAGAAGAAGGATGGGACGCCAGATGCGTGTGTTGATTACGGTGAATAAGGTAACCATCAAGAATAGTACTTCTCCCGATTGATGATTTGTTTGACCACCGCAGGTGCGAGGTGTTTCTCAAAGATTGACTGCGTCCGTTATCATCGTTCGAGTTCTAGAGGCGTACATCCCAAAGATCGCATTCAGACACGTATGGGCACTATGAGTTTAGGTTATGTCTTTCGGTTTGACCAACGCCCAGCCGTATTTATGGATTTGATGAACCGTGTTCAAGTCATTTTGGATACATTTGTGATTGTATTCATTGATGACATCCTGGTTTATTCGCGACAGAGCATACGCAGATCACTGAGGACTATACTGGGTCCTCCGAGCCGCAGCTATTCGCCAAGTTCTCCAAGTGTGAGTTTTGTGGCCTCAGTGGCATTCCCGGGCATATTATTGGGCTGATGGTGTTCGCGTGGATACGGCAAAGATTGAGGCGCAAGTCTTGGCCGAGACCTACTACTCACCGAGGTGCGCAGCTTAGTATGGCGTGGTATTAGCGTAGGTTTGTGGAGCGGTTGCTTCGATTTCAGACCGCTGACTAGGCCGACTCGTGGCGCCAAGTTCCAGCCGACGAGGTCATGAAAGGTGGTTTCCAATGAAAGAGAGGTTGACTCTGACCCGCTTACTCTTCCCGAGGGGTTAGACAGCACGTGATCTATTGTGATGCCTCTGCATCGGGCTAGGTATATTTTGATGCAAAGACGGCAAGTTATAGCCTATGCTTCCCGCAGCTATGAAGCATGAGAGGAATTACCCTACCCATGACTTAGAGTCCGCGATTATTCATGCCTTGAAGATTTGGAGACATTATTTGTATGGGGTTCATGTGGATATTTATACGCACCACAAGAGCCTCCAAGATATCTTCAGCAGAGGAGTCGAACTTGAGATGCAGACGGTGGTTAGAGTTTGAAAGACTATGATGTTGATATTCGTACCATCCGGGAAGGCCAACGTAGTTCTTGATGCCTTGAGTCGTAGATCGATGGGGAGCCCGCCGAGGTACAGCAGAGACAGATACGGTCCGTCAGATCCACCAGTTAGCGAGCCTTGGGGTTCGATTGATCGATACCGACGATAGTGGGGTACGGGTTCGTGAGGTTGCTGAGTCTTCCATCGTTGATGAGGTGAAGAGGCGACAGTTTGAGGACCCAGTGTTGGTACGGTATCGTGATGCAGCTAATCGGGAGGAGAAGAGTCTATTAGAGGTAGCCACTGGTGCCGAGATTTGAGTCGGTTGTGTGTTCCCGATGTGTCAGGACTTCGTCAGCAGATTCTGGGGGAGGCACACAGTGCTCGTTATTCTATTCATCCGGGGTCGACCAAGATGTACCATGACCTCAGATGTTTGTATTGGTGGGATGGCCTGAAGAGGGACGTGGCAGGTTTTGTTGCACAGTGTCCAAATTGCCAGCAGGTCAAGGTCGAGCACCGTGAGGCCCAATGGATTATCAGCCTATCGAGATTCTGACTTGGAAGTGGGAGGTGATCAACATGGACTTTATTACAGGGTTACCTCGTACTCAGAGGAAGTACGACTCCATTTGGGTTATTGTTGACAGGCTGACGAAATCAGTCCATTTCCTTCCAGTCAGGACGACGTTTTCGGCTGAGGACTATGCCAGATTGTACATCAGAGAGATTGTGAGGCTGCACGGTGTCCCGGTGTCGATTATATCTGATAGGGGAGCCCAGTTTACGGCTAACTTCTGGAGGTCTTTCCAGAAGGGTTTAGGACGCAGTGAGTCTCAAGATGATTTCATCCTCAAACCGACGGCAGCAGAGCGCACTATCCGCATACACTCGAGGATATGCCGCGGCTGCGTGATTGATTTCGTGGTAGCTGGAGGATCATTTGCCTCGTGGAGTTTGCTTATAACAACAAATACCATTCCAAAGATACGATGGCGCCATACGAGGCTTTATATGGCGGAAATGTAGATCGCCGATTGGTTGGTTCGACGTGGCGAGGTGCGCTTAGTTGGCCTGCACTTGGTACAGCAGTCGTGGATAAGGTGAAGCTTATCCAGAGAGATCGCAGCGTACGCAGTCGGCAGGTCATACGCGGATAATCGGCGCGCGACTTGGAGTTTCGTGCACGACGGGTCTTCGAAGGTGTCACCCATGAAGCGGTGTGATGAGATTCGGAAGAAGGAAACTCACCCAAGGTATATCGGGCCCTACCGCATCGTCCGTAGAGTGGGTAAGGTTGCCTACGAGTTGGATCTCGCCATCGAGTTAGAGGCGACATCCGTCTTCCATGTTTCTATGTTGCGGAAGTGTATCGGTGATCCAAATGAGAGTTTTCCTACTAGTGAGGTCCAGTGATAGAGGGGTTATCGTATGAGAGAGTCCCATAGCGATACTCGATCGCCGTGTCGCGATCATGACCAAGGATGTAGCTTCCGTCAAAGTCCTGTGGAGGAATGATAACCGGGAGGAGATGACTTGGGAAGCGGAGGAGGACATGTTGAGGAAGTATCCTCACTTATTTCCTATACCTTCAGGTAATTCATCTTCCCTTACTTGTCAAGTTTTAATTGAAGTATCTCTTTTGCTTAAATGCTTTTATGTGGCCATGTGTGCCATTTTTTTGTATGTCGGGGTTGTGAAAGGAAACTATGTCGCTAATTGACTCCGAAAGAACATTCGGGGACGAATGTTTCTAAGGGGGGAAGAATGTTACACCCCGTAATTACAGGACATGTTTTAAGAACGTAAGTAAGAACTCACAAGTGTTAAGATTTGAGACTTGTAAAAAAATTTATCGGAAATATGAAATTGTCGGAAAATGTATTATTGTGGCGAATGGGAGGGCGACATGTGTCACCCCCCCCCCCCTTAGTGATGCCTTGGACGAAAATGCCATGGCTAAGATGGTCATTGACCATAGTCTTGTATGACTAAAGTCTTGCAACTTGAAGCTTGAGAGTTTTGACTTGGTCAAAGGACCCACAAAGTCTTGATTTTTACTAAGAGCTTATCCAAGCCACCCAATTGTTCATATCTTGACCATCCAATGTGATATATATTACTACTAGTAGCAATAGAGAGCTAACACTTAGCCAAAATTCACAAAAAAAAATTGAAGAACATTGAAACATGCTCTCGGGTTCCTCTTGGAAAAAAAAAAGGAAAAATCTTTGTTCCTTGTTCTTTTAGCTCCCCACTTTAAACCAAGGTTCTTATGTGTATTGTAAACATATCTCAATAGAAAAATCTTGGAAAAAGATAGTTTACGGGTTAGTCGCAAAACGAAAACCTAGTTGTCTTTCTAGGTTTTGTTTGGAGAATTGAAGGATATTTGTTGGCGTTGTTCTAAGGGTCTCAACAAGCGGATTGAAGTGTCTTGGAGAGGCTCTAAGCTACTAAGGAGCGACTTCGGATTGGAGTAGGATTAAGTTTCATTGAGGTATAATCTTGTCTTTTAAAAGTGTTACAAGATTATATATTTATATTGTTGTTGTTAGCTTTACATGTTTCTAGCATGAAGTTGATATGTTGAAGTTAATAAGTATTATGGATTGCTTGTAGCTTAAATCTGAAATGTTATACAAGCCACTTGAAGATTGGATTACTAATTGGTCGTTTATTAGAAATCGTCGCATGTCACTTACTTGAAGATTATGGTAGTTATAATCAAATGCGACTTGATATCATGTTATGCTACCAATTTGGATTGAAATGGAAATTGGATAAAAATTGGTATTGTTGTATTCATTATGGCCGAAAATTGGACTAGTAGTTGTATTAGTTTGTTATCGTTTGTGGGGCGGAATTTTACACGTCTAGTAGGCGTGTAATCCCCTATTGATTAATTGCTTTGATTGTGCCTTAAATGTGGCGTGTTTGGTTATTGTATTCGGCCTTGAAAAAGGTGGCAAAGTGAGTAGAAACAAAGGAGGTGCTGTCCGATTTTCCGTAGAATTTAGCGACTTGACACTTATAATATTCTACGTTTGAAGTAAGGCTTTAATAGGCGTATTGTGAATATTATAGGTTGACATACTACGGGCGGGACTTTGTACTTGGCAAGTGGTTTGACCCGACGAGGTATGTAGAACTTTTCCTATCCTTTGAGCATGACTAGTTGCACGTATATGGTACGGTAGACGTACAAGATCTTGATATCCTCTACTAGTTTATTGAATAGCCAAGTTGGGTGAGTTAGGAGATTAACTTACTTCTTTAAAAGTATTAAGGATGTCTAATGTTTTATTAAAGTAAAGGGACTTGAAGAGTTTTAAAGTATGTGATACTTGGTTCGTTTTAAACGTATAAGTCCCTTGGATAGGAAATTGTTTATGGCTAAGGTATAAAGCGAATGTAACGACTTTATGGGGAGTTGGTTATATTTGCTTTATGGAAAGATAAATGACTTAATTTTAATGAAAAGGCAATTTGATTTTTAAGGCATCAATTGCCTAAGGTTTTATAATAAAAAGGAGTCACTTGATTTAAAAACCTAACTTTATGTTTAAAGGTATTGTGACTTGTCTTGAAAAGTAATTTTGACTTGATACTACGGTTTATAGTATCTTGGAAGTTCTATATGAAAATGAGTCATTTTTAAAAGGTTGAAGTACGTAGTACTTCGGGTTAAATTCCCGGATTTTTATAAAAGACATGTTAGTGCCTTAAGTAAACTAAAATGAGAGTGTAGACGAATAAGACTAATAAGAAGTTAGGGGGATTTCTAACTTGCTTATTTATCGTATGATGGCCGGTTGAGATAGGGTAAGAGTATAAGTGAGGGGTAAACCCCCAAGACGCTATACCACCTTCTCCAGGATAAGAGTATAAATGAGGGGTAAACCCCCAAGACGTTATACCACTTGTTTTATTACCTTCTCCAGGGTAAGAGTATAAATGAGGGGCAAACCCCCAAGACGTTATACCACCTGCTTCAGGGTAGGAGTATAAATGAGGGGTAAGAACCCTAAGACGTTATACCACCTGTTTCTATGGGTTCGCTACCCATGATTTGCTCGGGAGTCTCCTATTGTGATGTTGTACGTATTCCCTTGATTTACTCTCATTGTTAGTAAGGCACTGTGTACTGTAATTTTGTTATCATACATGTCTCCGGCTTTGTTTTAAGCTTATGTTGTAATTACGCATTTTCCGATTTACATACTTAGTACATATCGCATCGACCCTTCCTGGGCTGCGTTCATGCCGCAGGTGCGGTAAGCGGTGGTGGATCCTCATTCTTAGGATCACTTATCGACGTCGAAGCTCCATTTATCCGGAGGCTTGTCTTTTTGGTACAGTCTTTCCCTGGTGTTGTAGATTTATGTACATTCAGGGGTATGGCGGGGCCCTGTCCCGCCACAGTTGTTATTCCTAGAGGTCTGTATTCACATATGTGGTTGGGCTGTAAGAACTGAGTTGTACAGCTGTACTTTTGATTATATTTATATTATGGAAGACGACCTTATCGGCTAGCCTGTGATGTCTTTTGTTTACACATATGTTTATGTTGTGTATGTTCATTGCTATTCTCTCGATGTATACTGAACGGGTGCCTGTAGGGCACCGCGCCCGGGGTCGGGTCGTGACACAACTATGACGGGACAGGGCCCCGACATACCCCTGAATGTACATAAACCTACAATGACAGGGAAATCATACCCAAAAGATAAGCCTCCGGAGAAACGGGGCTTTCCCAAAAGCAGAATGGCGATCCTAGGAGCGGGGATCAACAACCGGAGTACCTCTACCGCGGATGAACGGCCCGAAGGAGGTCGATAACAGTACCAAGTATGTGAAATCAGAAAGCATCAAATAAAATCATAACATTTTAAAACCGGTTCACAAATACGCATTTAAACAACCCAATTTAACGCATATAGTGCCACAAAGATAAACAAGAGCAAAATAGATGTAACGTGAATCGGTCTTTTCTAGGCCGCTAATGATCGGGCAAGGCCAATCGCCCATAGTATCATTATGCGAGCCTAATCACGAACTCCCGCAGTCCGCATAGCCACCTAGGCCCGCATGAGGTATTCTCGTGACGGGTAGCTAACCCGCGCAGATCGCCCCGACTCCCGCAGTCCGCGTGGCCATGGACCGCGTGAGGTATTCTCGTGACGGCGTAACACCTTCGAGTGATCATCCTGGAACTCCCGCAGCTCCGCATAGGTCACATGGACCCGCATGAGGTATTCCTCGCATCGGGGGTGGCTAACCCTCAGCATAACAAGTCAGGGGGGGTAAGTGATATAATACCGGCACAACTGCTTATCGTTAAAAAACATAAGCACCACAAGAAAACCCCCTTACACAAACGTCACAAGACACTAACACACGTAGCATCATAACATGTTTACTTATCAAACCAACTTACCACACCTATAGAAATCATTGCAAGGCTTTTATAAACAAATAAGTAAACCGTTCCTTTTATCTTTCTTAAGTCGTTATACCTAACTTCCCATAAATCTAGTATAACACTTAAGCTTTTTAAAACCAAGTATTTCTTTTCTTCCAAAAATGATTCATAACTCTTTTTGAAATATTCACGATTCTTATTATTTAGAACTCAAGTCCAAAGACATCAAAGTGAAACCAAATTTAGTTTAACACACGTACGTCTACCGTACTATATATATTTCACAAATATCATGCTCAAAGGGATAGGAAGAATCACATACCTCCTCGGCTAAATCCACTCGCCGAGTCGAATATGTCGCGCGCAGAGTGTCAACCTATAATAGCCAAAACACGCTTATTAACTTCTAGTTCTACGTAGGATTCTTCTAAGTAAGATCTCTTATTCTACGGAAAATTGGGCAGCACTTCCCCCGTTTCTACTCACTTTTCCATCTCTTTCAAGGCCCGATAACCGTAATTAACATACTATTTTTAAGGTGCAATAATTCCGAAATTTAAAGAAGGGGATCACACGCCCAAACGGAACGCGATTAACAATCTTCCCCTTAACAACAACAATAATTAAAGAAGGGGATCACACGCCCAAACGGAACGCGATTAACAATCTTCCCCTTAACAACAACAATAATTAAAGAAGGGGATCACACGCCCAAACGGACGCGATTAACAATCTTCCCCTTAACAACAACAATAATTAAAGAAGGGGATCACACGCCCAAACGGACGCGATTAACAATCTTCCCCTTAACAACAATGTAAATACAGTCCAAAGTAAATACAGTCCTTAAGTTGGGGTCCTTGGCCAACTTTTACAATTTTACTTATCCAATTACTTCATTAGTCTTCCAACTTATATTCCAATCTTAATATAAGTTATAGTTACTTTGTTATTAACTTCTTAGCAAGTAATGGATACATTTTTACCATTTTAATGCTAACATGCCAATTCTTCTTTTAACAAGTTAACAAGATCCAAATCTTTCCAAACTTTACTCCACATATCTTATACTCCATAATATACTTCCAATATACACAAATATTCAACTTCACAAAGAGGTCAAGGTTCATTACCTCAAATAGCCCAAAAATATCCAAGTACTTAAAGTCGCTCCTAAGCAAGTTTTAGCTTCAAATCTTTATGTTCCAAACCACCACAAGTCACCCTTAGAAGCTCCTAACCAACTTATATTCAAGAACCAACTCAAAAAAAATGAAGAACACTTAGGTTTTAGGCCTCACAACTCTCGGCCAAGGGGTGTTCTTGAGGTTAGGGTGTGAAATTTTGTCTAACTCTTGGTTACTAATCTTCCTAATACATCTAGGAAGAACTCTTAGAAGTTTAAGAATTATTGGTCAACAATTGCTTAAGGAAGATGGGGTTGGACGAGAGCAAGTGAAAGGGACAGAAAGAATATTTTTCAAGTCTTGAAATATACTAAGTGTGGAAGATTTCATCAAGTAGAGGGGTTTATATAGGACAACCAAGGGCTAGGATAGAAGCATGTGTATGGTGTAGATTGGGGACATGTGTTTGTGTGGGTCCCCTTGCCCACTTGCCCAACAAATATCTTGCAAGACATTGGCCACTTGTCCACTAATTTTCGTCCAACATGTGCCACCTAGGGGTGACACATGTCGCCCTCCTATTGGTCCAAAATATTTCATCTCTCGCAAAAAATCCGTAATTGGTTAAAATATTAAAAACGTAAAATTTCCTTCACAAGGTTCGGAATCTTTTCCGTCGGAGAAACAAATCTTTCATCCTTAACCTAAATAGGGCTATACATTTGTACGTACGTCCAAACATACATACTCTGAAACTACGGGGTATAACATTTACCATGACCGAGGAATATAATGCTCTTATTTATAATAAGACTGTTACACCCCGTAGTTCCAGAGTATGTATATAAGGACATACGTACGAGAATACGACATTAAAATTGGAAAGGAAGAAAGATGTGATTTTTCGACGGAAAAGTTTCCGGATTTTGTGAAGGAAAAAGGTTCGTTAATGGGAATTGGATTCCCAGATTTGGTATTCGGACTTTTGGGATTATTTTAGAATTATGGAAATTTTATTTTCCGGAATTGGGCACGTGGGGCCCACGGGGAAAATTTACGGTTTTGTGGGGCCCACTTTATTTTTGGATTTTTGGCATTACGGATATTTTCGGAAGATGAAATATTTTGGACGAGTAGGGGGGCGACACGTGTCACCCCTATGTGGCCCTATGGCCGATTTGGTGTGCCACTTGGCATGTGGGGCGTTTTTGTGGTGGACAAGTGGCTAGCCACTTGTCCAAATTTTGTGATGGACATGTGGTTGGTAGAACCCACACACACATGTCCCCAATCTTCACCATACACTTGCCTTGATCTTGGCCTTTGATTTCTATATAAATACCCCCCTAAGTGCAAGACTTTATTTGTTATACCCCGTAGTTCCAGGGTATGTATGCGAGGACGTACGTACGAGAATACGACAGAAAGATTGGAAAGGAGGAAAGAGGTGATTTTTCCACGGAAAAGTTTCCGGTTTTTGTAAAGGAAAAAGGTTCGTTAATGGGAATTGGATTCCCAGATTTGGTATTCGGACTTCCTGGAATATTAGAGAATTATGGAATTTTATTTTCGGAAATGGTCACGTGGGGCCCACGGGTGAAATTTACGGTTTTGTGGGGCCCACTTTGTTTTCGAGATTTTGGCCATTGTGGATATTTTCGGAAGATGTTCTATTTTGGGCCATTAGGAGGGTGACACGTGTCACCCCCTGCGTGGCTCGCCGAATGACATTTGAGCACAGTGCCGATTAGAGTCGTTTTCGACTAAACGCTTTACATAACTTGCGAGGAAAATTCCGCTATGTCTTTTCTTATTTTTGCGGATTTTTCCGAGAGATGAAATGTTTTGGACCAACGAGGGCTTACACTTGTCACCTCGAGTTAGTGGAGTCGACGCCACCTCGACGCCAGCGGTCAAGTTGGTGAGATATTTTGTGAGGATTTGTGGAGTAGGGACTAGGGCACTTGGGCACATCTTGGCCCTACACTTGCTTAGCACTTGGCTAGATCTTGGCCCTTGGTTGGCCTTTGCTTACCCTATAAATACCCTCCCTTTGAAGACTTCTTCATCCTCAAATCTCTAAGTCTTGAGAACCCTCTCCTCCTCTTGTCGACTCTCGTCCAAGAGCCTCCTCCCCTTTCATGTGGCCTTGTGGCCGAGCACCTCTCCCTTCCTAGTAGGCCCTTCACGAGAGCACCCCCTACTGGGGTGTTCTCGTAAGTACCCTTGGTTGTGAAATACTCTCAAAAGTATTGTTATAATGCCCTAATACCTTAGCCTTATACCTTGTAGTATTCTAAGGTTATATCTATACGAAAAGCCCGTAAATACTATCATACTTCCCACAGTCCAAAACCAAACCCTAAGGAAAATCTCCATGGTTAGTTGGAGTGCTTTGTAGAAGTTGGTTAGAACTTCTAAGGGTTGTTTGAGCGACTGAGCACCCTGTAGGAGCGAAACATTGCTAAGGATCGACTTTAAACTCGGATAATTATGGGCTTATCGAGGTAATTATCTTGTCCCCTATTGTAATTGGATATTACATGTTGTTAGAATATATAGTTGAAGTATACTATATATAGTAATCAACGTAGTTGTTGGCAATGTCTTTTGACTTAAGCTGAAGAATAAGGAATCGAATCAATCAGAATTACATAGATCGTATTACAGTAGACTTGTGTAGTATTACGGTATAGTAGAATTGTACCCGTTCGGGTTAGATGTATAACCCCCGGTTGGCTTGGTAGCCGCCTCGATAGAGAGGAGATTTACGCCGCGGGGAGTCTGCCGAATTTTCGTAGAATGTTCTACGATGTTAATAAGCGCGCTTGTGGCCTTATAGTTGAAGTGCTACGTGTGGAATGATCCACTGGCTTAAGGAGTAGCCGATTGTTTGGAGCGTTTTGCTATTAGTCGATACTCGTCGCGAGGTATGTGAACCTCTTCCTATCTCTCCTGGCATGATATGTGTGAACTATGTAGTGCGGTGACGCGTACATGTGTTTGATTGTTGTAAAACATAAAGTGTTATAACGGCTTTATGGGAAGTTGGTTATAACAGCTTTATGTAGGTAAGAAAATGGGTTGTGGTTTTCGAAAGGTAACTGATTTGATTATAACTGACTTGTTATGTGTTAATGAAGAACTTGAAGTATTTCAAAAGGTTTATAAATCATTTTGAAAGAATATGTGTAGTAATGTATTTTTGAAAACTTAAGAGTTATACTAGCTTTATGGGAAGTTAGGTATAACGGCTTAAGAATGTTTTACTGATTTTGGAAATCAGGATGTGTATCGACAAACCACTGCAGCGTTAACAAAAGGAAATGTTTTGAATAATTAAGTATGATTAAAACCAGTAGAAACTTCCATCTGCATAGAAGCTAAGATAAGACAAAATGATATTTCCTAGATCATGTCGTAATAAGATTGTTATAAATAAGAATAACCTACTTACATGTAAGGCTTATGTTTCTCAATTGGGTAATAAAAAGGATTATATTCTTGAATGAATAAGACTATGAACTCTGAAACCTTTTTAAAATAAGAAATCGAACATTTGAAATTAGGCAAACTCGAGCGCTTGGAAAATAATGTTGTTACTTGATTTTACAAAGGTAAGTGTTTTGGTTTACTTAAAAGACAAATACTCTATTTTATACTACGTATTGTGTGACATATGTGATAGGAACGAATCTTTTAAAGATTTAATGTATGAAATGCGTTGGGGTTAGATACTCGAACTTGTTAGTAGAAAGTACCTTGTGTGAACAACTTGATTGTATTGGTTTGTGATAGCCTTGTAATACTTTCTTGTTGATTTGATAAGTAAACATGTTAGGATGCTACTTGTGTTAGTATCTTGTGATTGTTATGTAAGGGGTCATTCTTTGTGCTTACATTATTAAAAGGTAAGTCCATCAGATCGTTATTATATCACCTACCCTCGATCGTATACCAGGGCTTGCCACCCTTGATGCGGTCTATACGGCTATGCGGTCCTTGAGACTATGCGGAGCCGCGGTATGCTCGTGATTGACCGATCATTCCGGTGTTTAGCCGACGCGGGATTCCTATGCGGTCTCCGAGGGACTATGCGGTCTCGAGGCTACGCGGCCGCGGAAGTCCGGGACGGATACCGGTGGTTAGGCCGCCGATGCGGGTATACCTCGGGTGGTCTAGGACCAGATTCGAGAATACCTTATGCGGGTCCGTGTGACCTATGCGGAGTCGCGAGAGTTCCAGAATAGACGCGCACATTGATACTGGGCGATGGCGGCCTTCGATCTGTGGTGCGGTCCAGAGAGACCTCGTGATACGATTTGTGGCATTTGTGGTGCGGGGTCTTAGTAGTCGGCTATGCCTTCGCACTTACCCGTCACGGTCTTATTGTGATGACTTTGAGGCGTGAGTCCACGACTTGACATGATTGCTTAGTTGTTGTGAATCGTAGTTTGGTTATCATACATGTCTCCGCTTTATATAGACTACTATGATTTCGATTCTGATGTACTTTACGATTTCACATACTTGGTACATGTTATCGACCTCCTTCGGGGCTGCGTTCATGCCGCAGAAAAGGTACACCCGATGATCCTCGCTCTTAGGGTCACCAAAGATTCGGGAAAGCTCCGTTTCTCGGAAGCTTGTCGGTGGTATAGTCCTGTCGTTGTAGGTATTTACATCTGTGGTATGGCGGCCTGTCCGTCATAGTTGTTGCAAATCTTAAGGTCCAGAGTAATCTTGTTGTGGTTTGTAAAAAGGATTAAACTGTTTCTTTAAAAGATTGTTTATATATGCCGAAAGGCAAGTTTTCACATTATTGTTTTATACTTTGTCTCATGTTATGTTTTTATGTTCCACGATTACTCGATGTTGTATCACTAAGGTGCCCGGGTAAGGCACGATCACGCCCGGTTTCGGGCGTGACAGAGTGGTATCGAGCGATTAATCCTCGGAAAGTGTCTACAGCCGTATCCAAGAGAGTCTTGATTATCGGTGTGTTGTGCACCACGCCAATAATCGTGAGGCTATAGGATATTTAGGATGGTTTCTATTCTTCTCACTCGAGATCGTGCCTTAGAGCGGTGTTGAAAGTTGGACCTCCGACGAAATTCTTTCCCTTATCGTTATGCCTCGCGTAGGCAACCCGCCTGTGAGGGCAAGCGCCGGCGAGCTGCGAGTTGAGTTCGGAGGTTGCGTGGGCACAGCCCATTACCACCAGGCGGTGTTTTGTTCGGGAGTTATGCTACGTCACTAGCCCCAGAGAGTTTAGCACGGCGCAGCCTCTGCGCGCCATGATATTTGAACCTTCGCCCACGATTGGGAGCAGAATATAGATTGCAGAGACGACCATTACTAGCTATGGATGTGGCTACCAGAGAATATACCGATGTACCGCGAGTCTTGATGACTATCTAAAGAGAGGGTTGTACAAGAGTAATTATTCAGCTAAGCGTGAGCATGGCCTATGAACGGGCTTATACGCAGCAGGCCGAGAAACGTAGAGATCAACGGGTTAACGAAGGACATCAGAAGGGGGCCAGAGCAGCTAGGTCCTTTGGTAACTTCGAGGCAAGTCGCCTCACCAGCAGATTAGATTATGCACATCCGCCTGTGCAAAGAGGTCCCCCACGGGATTCAGTACGTTCGGGGTATGCAGGAGTTGGTCAGGACTCGTGGTTTTCGATTCATCATGTGTGACGTCATCCCGGGGAATGTCGTCTTTTTAGATTGATACTTGTTGTACCTGTGGCCGTCAGGGCCATATGTCGAATAGGTGACCTAGTAGAAGGATTTTGTCTTCAGTACCGGTGGGTAGTTCGTCACCTTCCTTAACTATGCGCCCTACGGGGCAGGTTCGATTAGAACGACATAGGGGAGTGAAGCAGTAGATGCAGGCATATCCTAAACCCTCTAGAATTTTGTTTATGTGATAAGGTGAGTATACCTTAAGTGCTATGTTCTGGTAGCAGTATGTTAGTTGTGATTAGAAATCATGGTTGTTTAACCGAGTAAGATGTTGGGGGATAGAGAAAGTGTGAGCCTTAGAGTTTTACGCGTAGAGACCTTAGAGGTAAGGCCATCTCGAGTAAGAGACGTATGTTGATGTTTGACCCTTATAGGAGTGCATTGTGCACGTGAGCTATGTTTTTGGGATAAGTCCCTGAGTAGCGTAAAATGAGAGAGGGTAGTTGAGCTCAGAAGACCGCTAGGTTTTCGTAACGTGATTAGTGAGTTTTCCTCCGGGAAGCTAGTGTGTGCGGCGTTTGGGTCGGGTTGAGGCCACGTTGCGGGTCAACCCGCGGCTGTATGGTGGGGGTCGGTTGTGGTGGTCCCGCCTTGTGATAGGGTCATGAGGGTGTTAGGCACAAATTTAGTTAACCAGCGTACGAGTTCGTGGATGCGTTCGACCAGTGGTCGGGCCGATGGGGGGTAGCTGTGAGGATCGTTGTCTCCGGTTGGGGGAGTGTTTAAGCTACCATTTCAGTGATCGGATGTCGTCTTATGAAGCCTTGTAGGGGAAGAAATGCAAGTTGCCGGTCGATTGGTTCGATGTTGGCAAGGCTCAGGTAGTTGGTTCAGGTTTGTTCCAGCAGACGGTGGTTAGGGTGTGACGAGTTTTGAGGAACAGAGGAACTTAGCCCGAGTTACATTGGGCCTTTTTGAGTTCATGTGAAGAATAGGCCGGGTTGCCTATAGGTTAGCATTTTCCGTCCGACTTAGGAGGCGACGTCCGGCCCTTCAGATTGTTATGTTCGAAGTATCGAAGATCCATCCAGTGTTCCTGAATAATGACCACGTTAGAGATAGTAACCCCGAGTTTTGGATACTGAAGCAGTATCTGAAATGTGGTAAGAGTTCGAGTGTGTGACTTCGATGATCGTGCGCATCGGTACCATTTGTTGGGTCGCTCGAGAAGGTTAATGCCTCAGCAAAGTGACAAAAATGGTATCATTTTGGTGATGTTAGAGGTGTTTCCCGTGGACTCGAGGTAAGCATTTTTTTGCGCAGATTGTTTCGGGGCCGTATGGCAGATTGTTCTCGTAAGTATAGTAGTGAAGACTACATGGCTACGACGGTTGTTTTGAGACTTAGAAGGAACATTCGGGACGAATGGTTCTAAGGGGGGAAGAATGTTATACCCCGAAGTTACAGGGTATGTACGAGAGGACGTACGTACGAGAATACGACAGACAGATTGGAAAGGAGGAAAGAGGTGATTTTTCCACGGAAAAGTTTCCGGTTTTTGTAAAGGAAAAAGGTTCGTTAATGGGAATTGGATTCCCAGATTTGGTATTCGGACTTCCTGGAATATTAGAGAATTATGGAATTTTATTTTCGGAAATGGTCACGTGGGGCCCACGGGTGAAATTTACGGTTTTGTGGGGCCCACTTTGTTTCGAGATTTTGGCCATTGTGGATATTTTCGGAAGATGTTTTATTTTGGGCCATTAGGAGGGTGACACGTGTCACCCCCCCCTAGGTGGCTTGGCCGAATGACATTTGGGCACAAGTGCCGATTAGAGTCGTTTTTCGACGAAACGTTTTACATAACTTGCGAGGGGAAAATTCCGGCTATGTCTTTTCTTATTTTTGCGGATTTTTCCGAGAGATGAAATGTTTTGGACCAACGAGAGGGCGACACTTGTCACCCTCAAGTTGGTGGAGTTGGACGGCCACCCTTGGACGTTTGAAGGGTCAAGTTGATGAGATATTTTGTGAGGGATTTGTGGAGTAGGGACTAGGGGGCACTTGGGCACATCTTGGCCCTACACTTGCTTAGCACTTGGCTAGATCTTGGCCCTTGGTTGGCCTTTGCTTACCCTATAAATACCCCCCTCCCTTTGAAGACTTCTTCATCCCTCAAATCTCTAAGTCTTGAGAACCCCTCTCCTCCCTCTTGTTGACTCTCGTCCAAGAGCCTCCCCTCCCCCTTTCATGTGGCCTTGTGGCCGAGAGCACCCTCTCCCCTTCCTAGTAGGCCCTTCGGCCGAGAGCACCCCCCCCTACCTTGGGGTGTTCTCGTGGGGTACCCCCCCCCTTGGTTGTGAAATACTCTCAAAAGTATTGTTATAATGCCCAAATACCTTAGCCTTATACCTTGTAGTATTCTAAGGTTATATCTATACGAAAAGCCCAGAAATACTATCATACTTCCCGTCAGTCACAAAACCGAAACCCTAAGGAAAATCTCCATGGTTAGTTGGAGTGCTTTGTAGAAGTTGGTTAGAACTTCTAAGGGTTGTTTGGAGCGGACTGAGCACCGGTGTGAGCGAAACATTGCTAAGGATCGACTTTAAACTCGGATAATTATGGGCTTATCGAGGTAATTATCTTGTCCCCCTATTGTAATTGGATATTACATGTTGTTAGAATATATAGTTGAAGTATACTATATATAGAACTGAACGTAGTTGTTGGCAATGTCTTTTGACTTAAGCCTGAAGAAAAAGGAATCAATCAATCAGTAATTACATGGGATATTACAGTAGACTTGTGTAGTATTACGGTATAGTAGAATTGTACCCGTTCGGGTTAGATGTATAACCCCCCCTGGTTGGCTTGGTAGCCGGCCTCGATAGAGGAGGAGATTTACGCTGTGGCGGGGGGGGGAGGTGCTGCCGAATTTTCTGTAGAATGTTCTACGATGTTAATAAGCGCCTTGTGGCCTTATAGGTTGAAGTGCTACGTGTGGAATGATCCACTTGGCTTAAGGAGTAGCCGACTGTTTGGAGCGTTTTGCTATTAGTCGATACTCGTCGCGAGGTATGTGAACCTCTTCCTATCTCTCCTAGCATGATATGTGTGAACTATGTAGTACGGTAGACGTACATGTGTTTGATTGTTGTAAAACATAAAGTGTTATAACGGCTTTATGGGAAGTTGGTTATAACAGCTTTATGTAGGTAAGAAAATGGGTTGTGGTTTTCGAAAGGTAACTGATTTGATTATAACTGACTTGTTATGTGTTAATGAAGAACTTGAAGTATTTCAAAAGGTTTATAAATCATTTTGAAAGAATATGTGTAGTAATGTATTTTTGAAAACTTAAGAGTTATACTAGCTTTATGGGAAGTTAGGTATAACGGCTTAAGAATGTTTTACTGATTTTGGAAATCAGGATGTGTATCGACAAACCATCGCAGCGTAATAAAAGGAAATGTTTTGAATAATTAAGTATGATTAAAACCAGAGAAACTTCCATCCGCATAGAAGCTAAGATAAGACAAAATGATATTTCCTAGATCATGGCTGCTGTAATAAGATTGTTATAAATAAGAATAACCTACTTACATGTAAGGCTTATGTTTCTCAATTGGTTAATAAAAAGGATTATATTCTTGAATGAATAAGACTATGAACTACGAAACCTTTTTAAAATAAGAAACTGGAACATTTGAAATTAGGCAAACTCGAACGTTTGGAAAATAATGTTGTTACTTGATTTTACAAAGGTAAGTGTTTTGGTTTACTTAAAAAGACAGTCACTCTATTTTATACTACGGGTATTGTGTGACTTATGTGATAGGAACGGATCTTTTAAAGATTTAATGTATGAAGTACGTTGGGGTTAGATACTCGAACTTGTTAGTAGAAAGTACCTTGTGTGAACAACTTGATTGTATTGGTTTGTGATAGCCTTGTAATACTTTCTTGTTGATTTGATAAGTAAACATGTTAGGATGCTACTTGTGTTAGTATCTTGTGATTGTTATGTAAGGTCATTCTTGCGGCTTACATTATTAAAAGGTAAGTCCATCAGATCGTTATTATATCACCTACCCTCGATCGTATACCGAGGGCTTGCCACCCTTGACGCGGTCTATACGGCCTATCTGGTCCTTGAGACTACGCGAGCCGCGTATGCTTCGTGATTGACCGATCATTCCGGTGTTTAGCCCGATGCGGGATTCCCTATGCGGTCTCCGAGGGACTACGCGTCCTCGGCGGGCTACGCGGCCGCGAAGTCCGGGACGGATACCGGAGGTTAGGCCGCCGACGCGGTATACCTCGGGTGGTCTAGGACCGAGATTCGAGGAATACCTTATGCGCGGTCTGTGTGTGACCTATGCGAGTCGCGAGAGTTCCGTGAATAGACGCCACATCGATATCGCGCCGGCCGCCTTCGATCTCGTGCGGTCTAGAGAGACCTCGTGATACAGTTTGTGGCATTTGTGGTACTGGGGTCTTAGTAGTCGGCTATGCCTTCGCATTTTACCCCGCACGGTCTTATTGTGATGACTTTGGCGCGAGTCCACGACTTGACATGATCGCTAGTTGTTGTGAATCGTAGTTTGGTTATCATACATGTCTCCGCTTTATATAGACTACTATGATTTCAAGCATGATACTTTACGCTTTCACATACTTGGTACATGTTGTATCGACCTCGGGGCCGTTCATGCCGCAGAAAAGGTACACCATCGATGATCCTCGCCTTAGGTCACGCCAAGATTTGGGAAAGCTCCGTTTCTCCTAAGCTTGTTTGGTATAGTCCCTGTCGTTGTAGGTATTTACATTCGTGGTATGGCGGGCCCTTCCGCCATAGTTGTTGCAAATCTTAGAGGTCTGTAGTACTGCAAGTGTGGTTTGTAAAAAGGATTAAATCGTTTCTTTAAAAGATTGTTTATATATGCCGAAAGGCAAGTTTTCACAGATTATTGTTTTATACTTCTGTTGTCTCATGTTATGTTTTTATGTTCCGCTGATTACTCTGATGTTGTATCACTAAGGTGCCCGGGGTAAGGCACCAGTCACGGGCCCGGGTTTCGGGGCGTGACATTATTCATCCCACACTTGAAATAATTTCCAAGGAAAAATTCTCCCTCCCTCCCTTTGTGGTTCTCGTCCAACACCCCCCCTCTTGTGAAAGAATTTCTTCAAGTATTGTTATAATCCCATATACCTTAGCCTAAAAAATCCCTTGTAGTATTCCAAAGTTATCTTTATACTAAGAGCCCGAAAACACTACTTTATTCAAATAGTCACAAAAATGAAACCCTAGGGAAATCTTCATAGTTGGATGAAGTGTTAAGAGAAGTTGTTTAGAAACTTCTAAGGGTTGCTTGGAGAGGGTTGGAGCGTAAGGATTAGGAGCTAACGTTGCTCAGGATCGACTTATAAAACTTGGATAATTTTGGGCTTATCGAGGTAATGATCTTTATCCCCCTATTGTAATTGGAGATTACATGTTGTAGTAATGTATAGTTGAGTATACTATATATAGAATGAATATTGATAAGAATTGAACTGTATTTACATTGGAATGTATTTACAGTAGACTTGTAGTATTATTGTGGGGCAGAATTATACACGTCCGGTTAGGCGTGTAATCCTCCGAGTTATTGGCTCGTAGCGGGCCTTGTTAGTGGAGGTTATTTATGTGGTCATGTGGGAGGTGCTTCGAATTTACCATAGAATATGGAACCTTGTACTTAGAAATATTCTACGAAGGGATCTAGAAGTTAATAAACGTTTTATGGCCATTATAGGTTGAAGTACTACGAGTAGCGTATTCTACTTGAAGGGTGGAAAAGGCTAGCAGGGTTATAGTACTTTGGAGCATTTTGCTTATTGTCGATAATCGTCGCGAGGTATGTGAACCTCTTCCTATCCTTTCTAGCATGATTGTTGTGAAATATGTATAGTGCGGTAGACGACGTGTTTAAAGGAATTTGATTTTCCTTTTGTGTCCTTGACTTGATTCCAAAGTTAAGTGACTTGTTATAAAATATTAAGGACTTGAATTATGTTAAAAAGTTGTAAAACCTCATTCATGAGTAATGGGTGTGTGGTCTTTTAAAGAATAAAGTTATCTTGATTTCGAAAATGAGAATAGTTGTCCTTGGTTGGTTTAAAACATAAAGTGTTATAATAGCTTTATGGGAAGTTATTTATAACGACTTTATGAAAACAAAAGAATGGTTTTATCATTGGATTTAAAATGATAACTTGACATTTTAAAAGTTGGAGGTTGGTTTCCTTAAAAGATATGATTTAAAGATTAGGAGATTGATTTTTGAAAGTAAGACACTTGGTTTAAAAAGTATATTGCTACTTGACTTTAAAAAGGAAAAGTGTCTTTGTTTTAAAGGAAGGCATGGTTTTGTCTTAAAATGGTTTAAAAAGGAAGGCATGCTTTTGTCTTAAGATTGGTTTAAAAAGAAGGTATGGAAATTGTTTTGGTTTACTTAAAAAGATAGTTACTCTATTTCGATACTACGGGTATCGTGTGACTTTTGTGAAAGAAATGGATCTTTTTAAAGAGTTAAAGTATGTAGTACTTTGGGGTTAAAACCCGGATTTGTTGACATCAAATAAAAGTACCTTGTGTGAGTAACTTGCCTATGTTTTGATTGTGATAGCCTTGTAATACTTTCTTGTTGGTTTGATAAGTAAAACATGTTATGATGCTACGTGTGTTAGCGTCGTGTGACGTTTTTGTAAAGGGGGTTTTTCTTGTTGTGCTTATGTTGTTTAACGATAAGCCTGTTGTGCTGGTATTACATCACTTACCCCCCTGACTTATTATGAGTCGCGGGTTAGCTACCCCCGATGCGAGGAATACCTCATGCGGTCCATGTGAGGCCATGCGGACTGCGGGAGTCCAGGACGATGCCGCGGGTTAGCTACCCCCGATGCGAGGAGTACCTCATGCGGGCCTATGTGGCCTACGCGAGTCGCGCGAGTTCCGTGGTTAGACGCGCACAATGATACTGAGGGCGAGTGGCCCAGCTTCGATCATTTGGCGGTCTAGAAAGACCTCGTGATACAGTTTTATAGCATTATTGGTACGGTGGGTTCTAGTAGTAGGCTATGCCTTCATACTTACCCCGTACGGTTTTATTATGACACAGGTGGGACCCGTGTTCGTGTATTCCTTGGTGTTTTTATATCATGGATCGCCGCGTGAGGAAGGAATTCCACGCATGATTGATATTGGGCATGAGACCCATGGTTATATTTGAGTGAGGACTTTGAGGCGTGAGTCCCCGACTTGACATACGATCGCCATATATCAGGTATCGTAGTTTGGTTATCATATATGTCTCCTGCTTTATATAGACTAATATGATTTCATTTATCGATTTTCGCCACATACTGTACTTGTCAGATCGACCTCCTTCGGCTGCGTTCATATCGCAGTAGGTACACCGATTGTTGATCCTCGCCATGTGATCACAAATTTTGGGAAGCTCCGTTTCTCGAGGCTTATCTTTTGTATGATTCCACGAGATTGTAGGTACTTGTACATTCAGGTATGGCGGCCCCGTCCCGTCATAGTTGTTATAAAAATTCTTAGAGGTATGTAGTATCACAAGTGTGGTTTGTAAAGGATGTAATCGCTCAAGTTTTTATTTATATATACGTAAAGGTAACCGCTTTGGTTAGCCTGCTTTTCTTATTTCACCGCTTATCTTTTATGAGTTTTTATTTCCGCTGATTTTCTCCGATGTCAGATCACTAGGGTGCCCGGTAAGGCACCACCGCGCCCGAGGTCGGTCGCGTGACAAAAGTGGTATCGAGCGCTAATCCTCTGAAAGTGTCTACGACCGTATCTATTGTAGTCTTGATTATCGGCGTGTTGTGCACCACACCTATAATCAGGAGGCTGCAGGATATTTAGGATTGGTTTCCATTCTTCTCACTCTGAGATCGTGCCTTAGAGTTGTGTTATAAGTTGGACTCCCTCTGGCGTATTCGTATGTGCTAGTTATGCCTCTACGCAAGGCAACCAGAGCCCAGAAGGGCAAGGCATCAGAAGGAGCTGCGAGTAGAATACAGAGGGTTACGGGGGCACAGGCCCAGTCATTACATGAGATAGTGCTTCATTCGGGGAGTTCTGCGATGCCGCTAGCCCCAGGAGAGTTTAGAGCAGTAGCAGTAGCTACTGAGACCACGATACCTGAGTCTCCAGTTCCACGACGAGGAGCCGAGGATATGAGTTACAAGGAGATAACCCAGTTACTAGCTAGGCTTGTGGCTAGGAATGAGGACAGACGAGAGTCGGAGGTTCCGGTAGTACCAATAGTTCACCCTAGATCCGATAGTGGAGATTTCGGGACTTCTTGAGTTGTAGTCCTCCCGAGTTCTATGGATTGAGAACTGAGGAAGATCCTCAGGATTTTATTCGACAGTTGCAGCGGATCATGAAAGTGATCAAGACCTTAGAGGAATTTCCTACACGCTTCTTGCCCTCGCAGATGAGGAGAGCTCGGGCAGATAGATTTATGATGTTGAGGCGAGCAGGCGCGACGGTTCGGGAATACAATGTCGAGTTTGACTCATCGCTCGTTATGTCCCAGCTTTAGTGGCGTATATGGAGGATAGAGTGCACCGATATGTCACAGACTTGACGATTATCTAGTAAAGCGGTTGTACAAGAGTAGCTCTTGATCGAGCATGGACATTGCCCGCTGAGACAGCTTATGCAGCAGATCGAGGAACGTAGAGATCGACGGATTAACCAAGATCAGCAGCAGAGGGCCAGAACAGCAGGGTCCTTTGGTAACTTTCGAGGCGGACCTTCTCAACAGCAGATTGGTTATGCGCTCCGCCAAGATGAGTGGTCCTCCACGAGCTTCGTGACATTCGGTATGCAGGAGTTGGTCGAGCTCCGTGGTTTCGGTTCACGCTTACATAGGTTCTAGCCACCGATTCGGTTTTCCTCGTGTTCACTATGTGGTAGGCGCCATCCCGGAATGTCGCTTTTTACGGTGCTTGTTTTACCAGCCGCCGTGGCCATGTGAGGAGAGAATGTCCTAGTAGGAGGATACAGTGGGATGACTTAGCCTACCAAGTCCGGGCCATGGATTCGATGGTTCGGAGAGGGTAGGGTGTTAGCTGAGGAGGCCACCCCACCCTGTATGGTCGTTGTGGTAGGTGTTCTTACGGGAGTGTCGTACTACTGATAGCTTGTTATGCTTGCATGACGCAGGCCATTTTGCGAGAAATTGTCCGACTGCAGTGGCGCGATGTTACGACTCACCTTCGGGATCGATGGGTGGTTCATCACCTTCTATAGTTATGCGCCAAAGCAGAGCAGATTTGGATTAGAGCGACAAAGGAAAGTGAAGAAGAGTTACGTGTTTATCCTTAACCCTCAGAGACTAGTATCGTGATATGATGACTTAATGTTAAGTGTTATGTTCGGTTAGCATTGTGTAAGTTGTGATTAGAAAACATGGGTAGTTGAAAAGGGTAAGTTTGAGGCCATGGAGATTGTGAGCCATAGAATACAGATAACCATGAGGCCTTACCGCAAGGCCGTCTTGAGTAAATGATTATGCGCTTGATCGTTGTCGGTACATCGCACACGCGAGTATATTCAGTGATAGGTCACGGGTGTTAGGCCCAAGTTTAGGTAACCATCGCACGAGTTCGTGGATGCGTTCGACCGAGTCGGGCGATGAGTCAGCCCATCTTGTCTCTCGATCGGATTTTCTTTCGGCGGAGGTTATGCGAGATGTTATATATCGGGAAGGTTGTAAGGCTGCGGGTTCCTACTTTTATTTTATAATGACGGTGGAGCCGGTTTATGGCTATTTCTTTTACGGAGGTCTTACCAAAGTGGGTTAGGAACTCGGTGAGTCTCGATTGCATTCACCCTCGGTGACGGACAAACTAGCGTTTTATCGCATATTTGAGGATAGGTTACGGGCTGGTGTTTTGATTTCAGGGGTAGCTGTGAGGATTATTTGCCTCTTGAGAGTGAGTATTACAATAGCTACCATTTCAGTATTCGGATGGCACCTTATGAAGCCTTGTATGGGCGGAAGTGTAGGTTGCCGGTCGATTGGTTCGATGTTGGCAAGGTTCAGATAGTTGGTCCATACTTGATTCAGCAGGATGTGGATAAGGTGAAGCTTATCCAGAAGTGGTTATTAGCAGCTCGGAGTCAACAGAAGTCGTGCGGATAATCGGCGTCGACACTTGGAGTTCAGGTTGACGGTGGGTCTTCTTGAAGGTACCACCCCGGAAGGGTGTGACGAGATTTGGAAAGCAGGGGAAACTTAGCCGAGGTACTTTGGGCCTTTTTAGATCGTTTGTAGAATAGGCGGGTTGCACATAAGTTAACGCACGCGTCCGACTTAGGAGGCAGTACGTCCGGTCTTCCATGTTGTTATGTTTCGGAAAAGTATCGGAGATCCATCCAGAGTATTCCCAGTTAATGATGACCAAGTTGGAGATGGTAACCCCGAGATTTTTGAAAACTGAAGCAACGACAGAAATGTGGTACGTATAGTAGGAAGAGTTCGAGTGTACGAGGAGGGTACGACGAGTAAGAAAAGAGGTGTAGATGTGTTAAGAAGATGGAAGTGTCCTTTTTATAAGTAAAGATGTGAAGAAAGTATCATTTGGACCACGGGTGGAGCTAATGGTATTGTTATACGCTTTAGAGATGATTCTTCGTTGGCTGGGAGGTGAATTTTTGCGCGTATGTTGTATTATGGCCATGTGTGGCATAATTGATTTCATAAGTATAGTAGGGAAGACTATACCGGCAGGTATGTTTTGGAGACTTAGAAGGAACATTCGGGACGAATGTTTCTAAGGGGGGAAGAATGTTACACCCCGTAGTTCCAGAGTATGTATATAAGGACGTACGTACGAGAATACGACATTAAAATTGGAAAGGAAGAAATATGTGATTTTTCGACGGAAAAGTTTCCGGATTTTGTGAAGGAAAAAGGTTCGTTAATGGGAATTGGATTCCCAGATTTGGTATTCGGACTTTTGGGATTATTTTAGAATTATGGAAATTTTATTTTCCGGAATTGGGCACGTGGGGCCCACGGGGAAATTTACGGTTTTGTGGGGCCCACTTTATTTTCGGATTTTTGGCATTACGGATATTTTCGGAAGATGAAATATTTTGGACGAGTAGGGGGCGACACGTGTCACCCCCATGTGGCCCTATGGCCGATTTGGTGTGCCACTTGGCATGTGGGGCGTTTTTGTGGTGGACATGTGGTTGGTAGAACCCACACACACATGTCCCCAATCTTCACCATACACTTGCCTTGATCTTGGCCTTTGATTTCTCTATAAATACCCCCCTAAGTGCAAGACTTTATTCATCCCACACTTGAAATAATTTCCAAGGAAAAATTCTCCCTCCCTCCCTTTGTGGTTCTCGTCCAACACCCCCCCCTCTTGTGAAAGAATTTCTTCAAGTATTGTTATAATCCCATATACCTTAGCCTAAAAAATCCCTTGTAGTATTCCAAAGTTATCTTTATACTAAGAGCCCGAAAACACTACTTTATTCCAATAGTCGCAAAAATGAAACCCTAGGGAAATCTTCATAGTTGGATGAAGTGTTAAGAGAAGTTGTTTAGAAAATTCTAAGGGTTGCTTGGAGCGGGTTGGAGCGTAAGGATTAGGAGCTAACGTTGCTCAGGATCGACTTATAAAACTTGGATAATTTTGGGCTTATCGAGGTAATGATCTTTATCCCCCTATTGTAATTGAAGATTACATGTTGTAGTAATGTATAGTTGAGTATACTATATATAGAATGAATATTGATAAGAATTGAACTGTATTTACATTGGATTGTATTTACAGTAGACTTGTAGTATTATTGTGGGGCAGAATTATACACGTCCGGTTAGACGTGTAATCCCCTCTGAGTTATTGGCTTGGTAGCGGGCCTTGTTAGTGGAGGTTATTTATGTGGTTGCGGGGAGGTCTTTGCGAATTTTCTATAGAATATGGAACCTTGTACTTAGAAATATTCTACGAAGGGATCTAGAAGTTAATAAACGTTTTATGGCCATTATAGGTTGAAGTACTACGAGTAGCGAATTCTACTTGAAGGGTGGAAAAGGCTAGCAGGGTTATAGTACTTTGGAGCATTTTGCTTATTGTCGATAATCGTCGCGAGGTATGTGAACCTCTTCCTATCCTTTCTAGCATGATTGTTGTGAAATATGTATAGTGCGGTAGACGCACGTGTGTTTAAAGGAATTTGATTTTCCTTTTGTGTCCTTGAATTGATTCCAAAGTTAAGTGACTTGTTATGAAATATTAAGGACTTGAATTATGTTAAAAAGTTGTAAAACCTCATTCATGAGTAATGGGTGTGTGGTCTTTTAAAGAATAAAGTTATCTTGATTTCGAAAATGAGAATAGTTGTCCTTGGTTGGTTTAAAACATAAAGTGTTATAATAGCTTTATGGGAAGTTATTTATAACGACTTTATGAAAACAAAAGAATGGTTTTATCATTGGATTTAAAATGATAACTTGACATTTTAAAAGTTGGAGGTTGGTTTCCTTAAAAGATATGATTTAAAGATTAGGAGATTGATTTTTGAAAGTAAGACACTTGGTTTAAAAAGTATATTGCTACTTGACTTTAAAAAGGAAAAGTGTCTTTGTTTTAAAGGAAGGCATGGTTTTGTCTTAAAATGGTTTAAAAAGGAAGGCATGCTTTTGTCTTAAGATTGGTTTAAAAAGAAGGTATGGAAATTGTTTTGGTTTACTTAAAAAGATAGTTACTCTATTTCGATACTACGGGTATCGTGTGACTTTTGTGAAAGAAATTGATCTTTTTAAAGAGTTAAAGTATGTAGTACTTTGGGGTTAAAACCCGGATTTGTTGACATCAAATAAAAGTACCTTGTGTGAGTAACTTGCCTATGTTTTGCTTGTGATAGCCTTGTAATACTTTCTTGTTGGTTTGATAAGTAAAACATGTTATGATGCTACGTGTGTTAGCGTCTTGTGACGTTTGTGTAAAGGGGGTTTTTCTTGTTGTGCTTATGTTGTTTAACGATAAGCCCGTTGTGCTGGTATTACATCACTTACCCCCCTGACTTGTTATGAGTCGCGGGTTAGCTACCCCCGATGCGAGGAATACCTCATGCGGTCCATGTGAGGCCATGCGGAGCTACGGGAGTTCCAGGCACCGCCGGGTGTGCTACGCCGATGCGAGGAATACCTCATGCGGTCAATGTGAGGCCATGCGGACTGCGGGAGTCCAGGACGATGCCGCGGGTTAGCTACCCCCGATGCGAGGAGTACCTCATGCGGGCCTATGTGGCCTATGCGGAGATGCGGTGAGTTCGAGTTAGACGCGCCAATGATATCGAGGTGAGTGGCGGCGATCATTTGGCGGTCTAGAAAGACCTCGTGATACAGTTTTATAGCATTATTGGTGCGGTGGGTTCTAGTAGTCGGTTATGCCTTCATACTTACCCCGTACGGTTTTATTATGACACAGGTGGGACCTGGTGTTCGTGTGTATTCCTTGGTGTTTTTATATCATGGACTGCCGGCAGTGAGGAAGGAATTCCACGGGCATGATTGATATTGTGGGCATGAGACCCATGGTTATATTTGAGTGAGGACTTTGAGGGCGTGAGTCCCTGACTTGACATGACTGCTTACATATTGTGTATCGTAGTTTGGTTATCATATATGTCTCCTGTTTTATATAGACTATTATGATTTCATTTACTGTATTTTCAGTTTCACATACTTGGTACCTGTTGTCTCGACCTCGCCCGGTGCGTTAAATCCGCAGTAGAGGTACACCAGTTGTTGATCCTCGCTCATAGGATCACAGTTCAGCGTTTTGGGAAGCTCCGTTTCTCCGGAGGCTTATCTTTTGGTATGATTCCCTGAGATTGTAGGTACTTGTACATTCAGGGGTATGGCGGGGCCCTGTCCCGTCATAGTTGTTATAAAAATTCTTAGAGGTCTGTAGTACTGTTGTGGGCAGGGTTTGTAAAGGATGTAACTGTTCAAGTTTTTATTTATATATACAGAAAGGTAACCGTTTTGGTTAGCCTGTTTTCTTATTTCACTGTTTATCTTTTATGAGTTTTTATTTCCGCTGATTTTCTCTGATGTTGTATCACTAGGGTGCCCGGGGTAAGGCATCAGTCGCGAGCCCGAGGTCGGGTCGTGACAAAGACGTGGGAGTTGGTACCCCGTCCATCTGGTGTTAATATTATTCGGTCTATGTGGATTTTTGTTCATAAGAAAAATTCGGATGGTTCATCTGCAAGGCATAAGGCTAGCCTTGTAGGTGATGGTAAGACTCAGCAGGTTGGTGTGAATTGTGGTGAGACATTTAGCCCGGTGGTCAAGCCGGCTACCATTCACACTGTGCTCAGCTTGGCTCTTCAAAATCATGGCACATTCATCAGCTAGATGTGAAGAATACTTTTCTACATTGTGATCTTCAGGAGACAATGTATATGCATCAGCCCTTGGGGTTCAGGGATACTAGATATCATAATCATGTCTGTCTATTGAAGAAGTCTTTGTATGGGCTTAAGCAGTCTCCACGGGCTTGGTATAAGAGGTTTGCTGACTATATTTCGACTATGGGTTTTTCGCACAGTAGATTTGATAATTCATTATTCATATATCTTCGGGGTTCTTCCATGGCTTATATATTGTTATATGTTGATGATATTATCTTGAATGCCTATTCTGATGCTTTGCGAAAGTCTATTATGACAATGCTCAGTTCTGAGTTTGCCATGAAAGACTTGGGCCAATTGAGTTATTTTTTGGGAATTGCAGTCACTCGTCATGCATGCGGATTGTTCTTATCACAGAGAAAGTATGCAGCAGAGATCATTGAGAGGACTGGGATGTCATCCTGTAAGTCCACTTCTACTATAGTTGATATTAAATCCAAGTTGGGTGCTGCAGCTGGCTCTCCCTATGAGGATCTGACCCGCTATCGTAGTCTTGCAGGCGCCCTTCAGTATCTGACGTTCACGCGACCTGATATTACATATGTCGTACAACAGGTGTGTTTGTTCATGCATGATCCCATAGTTGAACATATGAATGCACTCAAACGCATTCTTAGGTACATTCATGGGACACTTGATTATGGCTTGCATTTGTATCCCTCGTCGATGTTTACACTTGTCTCCTACACAGATGATGATTGGGGTGGTTGTCCTGACACCAGACGATCTACGTCTGGCTATTGCATATTTTTAGGTAATAACGTGGTCTCATGTTCTGCCAAGCGTCAATCAACGCTTTCACGTTCAAGTGCAGAGGCCGAGTATAGAGGGATAGCCAATGTGGTTTCTGAGTCATGTTGGTTACGAAATCTACTTTTAGAGCTTCATTGTCCTATTGAGAAGGCTACCTTGGTGTATTGTGATAATATAAGTGTGATCTATCTTTCCGGTAATCCAGTTCAGCACCAGCGTACTAAACACATAGAGATGGATATTCACTTTGTTCGAGAGAATGTAGCGAAAGGACAAGTACGCGTCTGCCATGTCCTTTCAAGATATCAAATTGCAGACATCTTTACAAAGGGTCTTCCCTCGGTCCTTTTTGAAGATTTTAGAGCGATCTCGTCTGAAAACCGCCTTATGGCGAGGGTGTGTTAAACAGTGACTGTATGGGTCACGTTCCAAGTCTAGTGGGGCCACTACAACAAAATACTTCTAAAAGGCTGAGCAAAGTCGCCCTCTTTGCTTTGAAAATCGTCCTCTTAGATCAAAGGGGGCGATTTTTAGTCGCCCTTAAATTCGTCTTATTACGCCCGTTGTCTTAGATCAAGAAGGACAATTTTTCAAGTCGTCTCCTTTGGTAAGAGCCAAATAGGACTACTTTTGTCGCCCTATTTGGTCCTCACCAAAGGAGGCGACTTGAAAATCGCCTATTTGGTGTGGATCAAATAGGGCGACTACAATAGCCCTTTTTGATGTATCTCAAAAAGGGCGACTGACTGTAGTCGCCCTTTTTTATATGTTTCAAAAAAGAAAAAAAATTAAATGCACCAACTGGGATTCGAACCCTGGTCTGAACTATGACACTGTACTATACTACCACTACACCACTTATATGCAATATTAATTGCCACAAATACACCCCTCTGCCAAGAATCGAAACTGGGTCTCCTCTGTGGAACTGTGTCATTCTACCACTAAACCAACCATAAATACTTGTTATATTTATGCACTTCATAATCATAAATTCCTTGTATTCGGATCCGAATATTTCGGATATCCAACAAATCGAATATTCGTAATTTTCGGATAATTTCTGATTCGATATTTCGGATATCCAAAAAATCGGATATCCGTAATTTTCAGATAATTTTGGATCGGATCCGAATATTTTGGTTATCCGAAAAATCGGATATTTATAATTTCGGATCAAATTCGGATACAAATATTTCGGATATCCAAAAAATCGGATATTCGTAATTTTCGGATTATTTCGGATCCGAATATTTTGGATATCCAAAAAATCGAATATCCAAAATTTTCGGATTATTTCTGATCCGAATATTTTGGATATCCAAAAATTTTGGATAATTTCGGATCGGATTCGGATCCGAATATCCAAATTTTTCGGATCGGATTCGGATCCGAATATTTTGGATATCCAAAAAATTGGATATCCGTAATTTTCGGATAATTTCGGATCGGATTCGAATCCAAATATTTCGGATATCCAAAATCGATTATCCAAAATTTAAAAAGGTAAAAACTAAGGATCTGAATTATTCGTCTTTCACATTTAATATGCACCACTAATAATAATGTGACTACTAATTAATTAGCCGCTCTTTAATCATTTTTTTTGTGAAGGATCCCGTACGCCTAGAGTTTGTTGTTTGTCCATTTTTATCATATATGTAATATTCAATAGAAAAGTCGCCCTTTTTTGTGAGGACCAAAGGGGGCGACTAGAAAAATCACCCTTTTTTATCCTAACCAAAGGAGACGATTAGAAAAGTCGCTCCTTTTGATCTAAGAATTTAATTTTTGATCTAATTAAAAAGAAGCATATTTTATTTGAAAAATGAGCTTTAGGAGGTGTTTTACTTTTCAAAAATCATTTTTAGCACTTTAATTACTTCATTAACTCAACTTTATGAATTAATTCAAAATAAACTATAGACAATAAAAATAAAAATAAATGTTATTCCCTTTCTAAAAAATGTTAAAATCTTTTATTATTGAAAATCTCCCAAAAATTAAACTTCATATAACTAAGAATATTTAAGATAATTTTGAAGCAAAGGAATAACTAAAAACTAAAACAAAAAACATAAATTTGTAAAGAAGAAATATTAATATCACAAATAGGGCGACTTGAAAAGTCGCCCTTTTTGGTCCTTACCAAAGGGGGCGACTTGAAAGGTCGCCCTTTTTGGTCTTCACCAAAGGAGGCGACTAGAAAAGTCTCCCTCTTTGGTCACGAAATAATAAAAAGTTTAAAACTAATTAATAATTATGAGATTATTAACTAATTAACAAGTAAACAAATAATTAACAATTAACACTTATTCATGCTTGGGAGAAACAACTAATCTCCTAAGAAACTAAACAACTAAACTAATTAACAACTAAATAATTAATTAACATCTAAACATAAATTAAAAATTAACAAATAAACAATTAAACAACAAATTAAAAAAAATAAAGTGGTCAAATTTGATGATTACAACCCCTAAATGCATTTTAAAATCTAGTTATTTTTGTTACCATTAAAATATTTTATCTAAATAGGTTTATATATAGTCAATTAACAATTATATAAGTTAGGACCAAAGAGGGCGACTTGAAGTTAGGACCTAAAAGGGCGACTTTTTAAGTCGCCTCCTTTGACTTGGACCAAAAAGGGCGACTTTCAAGTCACCCCCTTTGGTTAGGACAAAAAAAGACGACTTTTTAAGTCGCCCCCTTTGGTGAGGACCAAAAAGGGCGACTTTTTAAGTCGCCCCATTTGGTTTGCACCAAAAAGAGCGACTTTTCAAGTCGCCCTCTTTGGTCACGAAATAATAAAAAAGTCAAAACTAATTAACAATTATGAGATTATTAACTAATTAACAAGTAAACACTTAATTAACAATTAACACTTATTCATATTTGGGAGAAACAACTAATGTCACGACCCGAATCCCGGGCCAGCGACTGGTGCCCTACCTGGGCACCCTTCTACCCTTACAACACAAGTAACCCGCGGAAGCTAAATAACACTCATCACATTTTTTTTTCAAGCAAAGGCAAAGCCGGCAAGGCTGCCATAATATATAACACCCGAATATGACTACAACTGTACAACAATGTTAATACAACTCACACCAGTCTATCCCACATATGAATACAGACCTCTAAGAGTTTTGACAACAACTATGATGGGACAAGGCTCCGCCGTACCCTGAAATACACAACAGTCTAAACCAACCGTGCCAATGGTAAGCTCCGGAACAAGGAAGCTACCTCAACAGCTGAACAAGATTCCACACACGCGGATCACCCAACTACGAACCTAAACCTGCGGGCATGAACGCAGACCCCCGAAGGGGGTCAGTACAACAAGTACTAAGTATGTAAACATAAAGTACAGTAAATAAACCATAACTGGCCAAAAGATGACAAGGACAAGTAAAAACCTTACCAGCTCCAACCATGCCATATAAAATAAATCCAAACGTACCTTGTATCACTGTACCACTGTACTACTGTACTTTATATAAACAAATGAGAGTCAACTGAGCCTTTTAAAATATATCCTTTTTAAAAGTAACATCCACTATGTCATTTCAAGTTATGAAATAAATACCATTTCAAATATGAAATCAACTGTATCTCTTTCAAATATGAAATCAACTGTATTCCTTTCAAATATGAAATCATTACCATTTTAAATATGAAATCAACTATATCCCTTTCAAATATGAAATCATTACCATTTCAAATATGAAAGTCATGTCAGGGTCATCCGCCCTCAGAATCATTATGCAATCCTATTCATGGGAATTGAACCCGCAATGAATATCTGTACGCAATACCCGCATCACGGAGAGCTAATCCATGGAATGTGTCCTGGGAATTGAACCCGCATGAGTCCTTCAGACCCGCAGTGAGTGTGTACCATCTCACGTCATGAGAGCTACTCCATGAAATATATATACAATGTTGCCGGCCCTATAGTGAGGGATGGGAGATGTGGAAATATAACACTCGCACGAATGGCTATATGAGATAACATATGCAAGTTAAAATGATCTTTGACTCTCATTAGAACAAATAGAATGAACTATCAATTTAGAAAACGCAAGGCATTTATCATGTCGTGTAATATCATGGAATTGAACCCAAAGTACTATGTACATCCATTCTTATAAAAAAAGAATCACATCATGCAATATTAGGGAATTGAAACCCAAAAAGTACTATGTATGTCCGTCGTACATCCTTTCATTTTAAAACAACCAAGGCAATACCATGCCTTCCTTTTAAAATGACCAAGACAATACCATGCCTTCTTTTTAAAATATCCATGTACATCCGCCGCACATCCTTTCCTTTATAAACCCCAAGACACTAGCACTTGTAGCATCAAGACAATTTCACTATTAAAAACAAGTTACTTACACTTTTAAACTCAAGTAACTTATTCTTTTCAAATCAAGTAACCTATACCCTTAAATCAAGTTACTTCTTCTTTCCCAAAATCAAGTCTCTTATACTTCATCTAATCAAATCTCATATATTTTCAAGTAAGGTCTCATATACCTTCAAGTAAAGTCTCATATACTTTCAACTAAGTCTCATAAATTTCAAATAAATCTAGTCGCATGACTTTCAAATAAATCAAGTCTCATTACTTTCAAATAAATCTAGTCTCGTGACTTTCAAATAAATCAAGTCTCATAACTTTCAAATAAGTCTAGTCTCGTGACTTTCAAATAAATCAAGTCTCATAACTTTCAAATAAATATAGTCTCATGACTTTAAAAAATCTAGTCCCATTAGTGTTGTAACCTAGCAAGATCAACTCGACTCCAATGCTTACTAAACACTCTTACCAACATCTCCCATAAGACTTGGTAAGGACTTAGAAATAACTTAGACATGCCTTTAGCATAGAATCAATAACATGAATACTCTAATAACGAGGCAAGTATACTTCAAAAACAAGTCATGTATACTCCAATAATCAATCATGCTGATAGAAGAAAGAAGTTCACATACCTTTTAAGCTATTCCACACGCTAAGTAGAATACGACACTCGTAGAATGTCAACCTATAATGACATATAATACTTCTATCAATTCTAAGCTATCAAGTGTAAGACTTATACCAAATAATGGTCCTCTTATTCTACGGAAATTTGGGCAGCACTTCTTTTGTTTCTACGTACTTTTCCACCTTTTCCAAGGCCCGATTTCAACACCAATCAAGCCATACTTAAGGGCACAATCAACAGTTAACCAAAGGGGATTACACGCCTAACTTGACGTGTAAAATTCCACCCCTTAACCTACCAAATAGCCCACTAAAATCAGTTCATAGTCCAATGTAAAAACAATCCTTTAGTCCGCTAAAACAGTCCACTAAATACATCCATTAAATGCGATCCACTAATCTGATTCATTAGTACAGTCCACTAATACAGTCCATTAGTACAGTCTTTTAGTTGGTGTTCTCGGCCAACTACTACAACCAAAACTGTTTCCATAACTTCTTATAATTCAACTTATATTCCAACACTTTATATAAGTTATATTAACTTATTAACAACAAGATTCCTTCATGTCAACATGAATAGGTAATGTTTAACAACAATAATATCCAATGAATCCGACAACGCCAAAACTGTCCACATTTGGCTAACATGTCAAGATTGTGACATGTACTTCTTATTCTTCATTCTTTTTAACCACAAGTTCATCCATTAATTACTACAACATGTAATATCCAATTACTTTAAGAGGACAATGATACTTACCTCAAATATGCCCCAAATAATCCAAGTTTAAAAGTCGATCCTTAGCATATCCTAGCTCTTATTCTTCAAGTTCCAATCCACAATATATAACCCTTAGAAGCTTATAACCAACTTCTTTTCAAGTTCAACAAATAAAAAGTTGAAGAACACCCGATGGTTTCTGTCACGACCCGACCCCGGGCCCGCGACTGGTGCCCTACCTGGGCACCCTTACAGGTATTCATCAGAGATAATCAGAGGAACATACATGAACTTAACAAGAAATAAATAATAGGTTAGCCGATAAGGCTACCTCCCTGGATATATATATAATCCAAAAGCAGTTACCTCCTTTTTTTTACAAAGCGACCCACAAGATATGACTACAGACCTCTAAGAGTTTTGACATAACAACTGTGACGGGACAGGGCCCCGCCATACCCCTGAATGTACATAAATCTACAATCTCGAGAACTGCCAAAAGACAAAGCCTCAGAAATGGAGCTTTCAAGAATCGACAGTGATCCACGAGAGTGCGATCGCAAGCTATGTACCTCAACTGCGGCATGAACGCAGCGGCGAGGAGGTCGATTTAAATATGTACCAAGTATGTAAAAGCGAAATCTTGTAATGAAATCATAATAGTCTAAAATAAAGTGGACATGTATGATAACCAAAATAACGACTGATGTGCCTTGAAGTGAAAGTAATGAAAGTCGGTTTACCTTTTTAAAGACTATTTCAACACATGAACAATAGTCACACGTGCCTATGGACACAAGCCCTCAAATATCATCACACAATCCGATGGGGTCTCAAGCCCACAAATATCAAAGCGTGCGTGGAATCCCCATCACCGAAGCGATCGTAAGTGTAAAATATAACCGTGACGCGCCGTGGCATCCTACCTCACCGTCGCTACATATGCAATACATATATATATCTCCTTCCGTGGAATCCCCAATCATCGCCGATAGTAAGTGTAAAATATAACCATGTGACGCGCCCGTGGCATCCTACCTCACTGTCGGCGTACATATATGCAATACATATATATATATATATATATATATATATATATATCATGCCCGTGGAATCCCTCATCTCGGGTACATGACTTCATGGAGAGCTAATCCATGGGGTAATAATCGTATATAACATGTCTGTGGAATCCCTCATCTCGGGTACATGTCTTCATGGAGAGCTAGTCCATGGAGTAATAGCATATAACATGGTCGCATACCCCGGAATCCCTCATCGTATAAGCATGGCCATGGAGTAATAATAGCATCCGGGAATTTAACCCGCATCCTGGTTGCATGCCCCGAAATCCCTCATCGTATAAGTATGTCCAAGGATCAATCACAATGGAAGCATACCCGTGGAATCCTCCGTCACTGTCGGTACGTCCAAGTAAATTTACAACAAGACGACCGACCCTCCAACTTAGAGTCACGACAGCGTAAAAATATAATACTTGCACTCAAAGGCTATCACAACATAGGCAAGTTCATAAAATCTTTAGACTTTCATTTTATCAACTCAAGGCACTTCCACATCACATAAAAATCCGGGAATTTAACCCAAAGTACTACGTACTTCCATTCTTTTCAAAAGACTCTTTTTTATATAAAACCCCAAGATACTAACACCCGTAGTATCAAGGCATGTCTATTTTTCAAATTAAGTTACTAAACCTTTAGAAATTCATTTCAAGACTTTGAAACCAAGTAACTTCTAATTTCACAACCTAGGCAACTCATGCCTATCAATCAAAATAGACAACTCTCTTAACCTTCCATAAAGCCGTTATAACTAACTTCCCATAAAGTCGTTATAACTCTTTATGGTTAAGACAAATTCATTCTTTTTATAACCAAGAGACTTATACTTTCAAATCAAGTTGCATAACTTTCAAAATCAAGTCTCTTATCTTTAGAAATCAAGTTTCTTATCTTTAGAAATCAAGAAATCAATACTTTCCAAATCAAGTATTCTATACTTTTTGTTACACCCCGTATCTACAGGACATGTTTTAAGAACGTACGTGAGAATCCCAAATGTTAAGATTAGAGACTTGTAAAAATTTATCGGAATTATGAAATTGTCGGAAAACGTAATATTGTGACGAATGGGAGGGCGACACGTGTCACCCCCCCTTATGTTGTCTTGGACGAAAATTACATGGACAAAAGGGTCATTTGACCATTGTTTAGATGACCAAGTCTTGCAAGTAGTAAAACTTGATATATTTGACTTAGTCAATGGGACCACTAGCTTGATATTTTAAAAGAACTTCATCCAAACCACACAATTGTGCTAATCTCAACCCTCCATTGAACTATATAGTAGTACTAGTAGCAAGACAAGAGTTCTACACTTAGAAATTTTTCAAGAAAACTTGTTCTTGCCATTGCAAGCTCTCGGGTTCTACATGAATGAAAAAAAAATTGTTTGTTGTCCAATAAGCCCCACACTTTAAACCAAGGTTCATGAGGGTATTGTAAGGGTATCTCAATAGAAAAATCCCGGAAAAGGATAGTTTTCGTATTAGTCGCAAGGTGAAAACCTAGTTGTTTTTCTAGGTTTTGATTGGAAGATTTAAGGGAAGTGGTTTGTGATATTCTAAGGGTCTCAAGTGGTGGATTGAAGTGTCAAGAAGAGGCTCTAAGTGCTAAGGAGCGACTTTGGATTTGAAGTTGGACTAAGAATCGTTGAGGTAATAATCTTGTCTCTTAAGTTGTCACGACCCGATCCGGGGACCGTGACTGGTGCCTTACCCGGGCACCCAAGTAGTCATACATCAGAGTAATCAGCGGAATATAAAAACAAGACATGAAACAAATGTAAAATGAGACACAGTTTATCTGAGAAAAGTCGCCTTTCGGCATATATATATAAACCAAGTCTGGCAGTTACATCCCAACTGTACAATAGGACTACAGACCTCTAAGAAAGTGAACAACTATGGCGGGACAGGGCCCCGCCATACCCTGAATGTACATATATCTACAACACCAGGGAGAACCATACCAAAAGTCGAGCCTCCGGAGAAGATGGAGCTCCTGACACCAAAGCAAAGATCCTAAGGATGCGGATCTAGCACCTGCGGCATGAACGCAGCCCCCCGAAGGAGGTCAGTACAACAGGTACCAAGTATGTGAAACTGTAAAGTACTTTTAAATGAAATCATATCATTTTAAAACCAATTTTTACAAATATATGCAAACAACCAATGTAATCGCACATAGTGCCACATCACAAATAAGAGCAATAATAGGTAAAGCATGTGAGTCTTTTCTAGGTGCGAATGATCGAGCAAGGCAATCGCCCATAGTATCATTATGCATGCCTAATCTCGACTCCGTAGTCCGCATAGGCCACAGGCGCGTGAGGTATTCCGCATCGAGGGTAGCTACTCCTCGGCATCGCCCCGACTCTCGTAGTCCGCGTGGCCACATAGACCGCGTGAGGTATTCCCCGCACACACGGAACTCTCGTAGCTCCGCATAGGTCCCCGGACCCGCGTGAGGCATCCTCGCGTGGGGCGACAACCCCGGTATATCATGTCAAGAGGTGAGTGGTATAATACTAACATAACGGCTTATCGTTAAACAACATAAGCACAATAAGAATAGCCTCTTTATACAAACGTTTACAAGACACTAACACACATAGCATCATAATATGTCTACTCATCAAACCATCTTACTATACTTTCCAGAAATCAATACAAGTCTTTCATAAACACATAAGTAAACCGTTCCTTTTATCTTTCTTAAGTCGTTATACCTAACTTCCCATAAAGCTAGTATAACTCTTAAGCTTTTTGTTTAAAAACCAAGTATTACTCTTCTTTCAAAAATGATTCATAATTCTTTTGAATACTTCAAGATTCTTTATTATTTAGACTCAAGTCAAAAGACGTCAAGTAAAACCATGTTCAGTTAACACACGTACGTCTACCGTACTATATATATATTTTAAAATATCATGCTCAAGAGGATAGGAAGAATCACATACCTCCTTGGCGAAATCCACCTGCCAAGTCGAATATGTCGCGCGCAGAGTATCAACCTATAATAGTCAAATACGTCTATCAACGTCTAGACTACTCTGTAGAAAGTTCTAAGCAGAGGGTTCTCTATTCTACGGAAAATTGGGCAGCATTTCCCTACCCGTCAAACTACTCAAGTCTACTGTAAATACAGTCCTATGTAAGTACAGTTCAATTCTTCTTTTATATTCTTCTGATGTGATTTCAGTTCAATTCTATTCTTTAATGAATTACAGTTCAATTCTCTTCTTTAATATCCTTCTATGTATCTTATACTTATTTCTATACTACTACAGTATGTAATCTCCAATTACAATAGAAGGATAAGATTATTTACCTCGATAAGCCCAAAATTATCCAAGATATAAGTCGATCCTGAGCAAGGTTTAGCTCCTAATCTGTACGCTCCAATCCGCTCCAAGAAACCCTTAGAAGTTTCTACACAACTTCTTCTTACTACTCCAACCAACTATGAAGTTTCTCCTAGGGTTTCGTTTAGTGACTAATGGATATAAGATAGTATTTTCCGGGCTCTAAGTATAGAGGTAACTTTGGAAATACTACAAGGGATTGACTAAGGTATTTGGGAAATAGTAACAATACTTTGGAGACAATTTTTCTACCAAGTGAGGGGGGGTATGTTTCGGCTAGAACACAAGGAAGGGGGGGGGGGGGGCAAGAGCTTGGACGAAAGCTCACTAGGGGAGAAGGGAGTTTTTAAGACTTGGAAAAATATTTGTGGATGAAGAATTCTTCCAACTTAGGGGGGGTATTTATAGGACTTTCAAGGGCCAAGATTAAGGCAAGTGGAGGGCAAGTGGAGGGTGTAGATTTGCACATGTGTACCTTATCCATCTACTACAAAAATATCACAAAATATCCTACCTAACCTTGACCAATGTTTAAGGTCTTTTTCTTGACAAAAACGTGCCAAGAAATCGTCCACAATGCCGTCCACTTTGAGGGTGACACATGTCGCCCTCTCGTTGGTCCAAAATATTTCATCTCTCGGAAAAATCCGCAAAAATAATAAATGTCGCAACCGTAATTTTCCTTTCGCAAGGTTTGGAAAACTTTTCGTCGGAAAATAATTCTTTTCGTTAGTTGTGCACAAATTTTCGTCCCTTATGCCTACTTAAGGCTTAAACTTTTTTACGTACGCCCTCACGTACATACTCGGGAAATATGGGGTATAACATTCTCCCCTCCTTAGAAACATTCGTCCCGAATGTTCCTTCCCAAGACAGATAACGATAAAGTTCCTCATAACTTAAACAGTTTGCAAATGCCACACATGGCCACAAATACAACACTTAAGCAAAAATGTCAAAGAAAATTTACAAGTAGGAAAGTGAGTTACCTGGAGGTGTGGGGAATAGGTGAGGATACTTCTGTCTCATGTCCTCTTCTGCATCCCACGTCATCTCCTCTCTGTGCTCGTTCCGCCATAAGACTTTGACAGAAGCCACGTCCTTTGTCCGCAGACGCCTAACCTGACGATCGATTATCGCTATGGGAATCTCCTCATACGATAACCCCTCGGTCACCTGGACATCGTCAATCGGGTGCACCCTAGATGGATCCCCGATACATCTCCTCAGCATAGAAACATGAAAAACCGGATGTACTGCCTCAAGCTCGGACGGCAGATCCAACTCATAGGCAACCTTGCCTACCCTGCGGACAATCTGATAAGGCCCAATGTACCTTGGGCTGAGCTTTCCTTTCCTGCCAAATCTCATCACACCCTTCATGGGTGACACCTTCAGGAAAACCCAATCATCAACCTCAAACTCCAGATGCCGACGACGATGATCTGCATCGACACATGCGACTCTGAAATGTCGATGCGCTCTGGATAAGCTTTACCTTATCCACTGCCTGCTGAACCAGGTGTGGTCCCACTAACTGCACCTCACCCACATCAAACCAGCCTATCGGTGATCTGCACTTCCTCCCATACAAAGCCTCATAAGGCGCCATCAGAATACTGGAATGGTAGCTATTATTATACGCAAACTCAACTAGAGGCAAATGATCCTCCCAGCTACCCCTGAAGTCAATAACACAGGCTCGCAGCATATCCTCGAGTGCGGATAGTGCGCTCTGCTGTCGTCATGCGAGGATGGAATGCGATCGAGGTTCACTGCGTCCTAATCGCTTCAAAAGATCTCGAAGTTAGCGTAAACCGGGCTCCTCATGGATATGATAGAAATAGGGACTCCATGCAGTCTTACGATCTCTCGGATGTAAAGTCTGGCATAATCCTCAGCCGAAAAAGTCGTCCTGACGGGAAGAAAGTGGGCTGATTTCGTCAGCCTGTCGACGATAACCCAGATAGAATCATGCTTCCTCTGAGTGCAAGGTAATCCTATGATAAAGTCCATGTTGATCACCTCCCACTTCCAGGTCGGGATCTCTATCGTCTGCAATAATCCACCAGGCCTCTAGTGCTCTACCTTCACCTGCTGACAACACGGGCACTGAGCCACAAACTCTGCAACGTCCCTCTTCAAGCCATCCCACCAATACACAGATCTGAGGTCGTGGTACATCTTGGTCGACCCCGGATGGATAGAGTAACGTGCGCTGTGTGCTTCCCCTAGAACCTGCTGCCGAAGTCCTGCAATATCTGGAACACACAACCTGCCCTCAAACCTTAGCACCCCATCCGGTGTTACCTCAAAAGGACCCTTCCCCTAACGAAGAGCCGTATCACGATACCGCGTCAAAACCGGATCCTCAAACTGTTGCCTCTTCACCTCCTCGACGATGGAAGACTCGACAACCTCTCGAACTCGAACCCCACTACTATCAGAATCAATCAATCGGACTCCAAGGCTCGCTAGCTGATGCAACTCGCGGACCATTCCCCTCCTCTCTGGCTGCACATCTGATAGACTCCCCATCGACCTACGACTAAGAGCATCTGCCACAACATTGGCCTTCCCCGGGTGGTACAGGATATCGACATCATAATCCTTGAGTAACTCTAACCACCGTCTGTATCGTAAGTTCAACTCCCTCTGGCTGAAGATATACTGGAGGCTCTTGTGGTCTGTGTAAATATCCACATGAACTCCATACAAATAGTGCCTCCAGATCTTCAAGGCGTGAATCACTGCTGCCAACTCCAAATCATGGGTGGGGTAGTTCCTCTCATGCTTCTTAAGTCGCCGGGATAAATGCGCTATAACTTAGCCTGCTGCATCAACACACATCCAAGCCCGATGCTCGACGTCACAATACGACATAGCCGTCGACCCTGGAAGAGTAGAACGGGCGGTCGTCGATCTCTCGCCGATCGGAAACCACGCTCACAAGCATCACCATCAAACTTAGCGCCTTACGAGTCAGCCTAGTCAATGGTGCGAGAGATAGAAGCAAACTTCTCCACGAACCGCCGATAATAACTGCGAGGCCCGAAATCTGCGCGCCTGCAGCCGATTGTAGTAGGTCAAGGCCAAGTCTGATGCCTCGATCTTGGCCGTATCCACGAATCCCATCGGCCCCTGGCGTGCCCAAGAAAAGCCACGAAGTCAACGGAACTAACACTTCAAAACTTGGCGTAAATCGCTGGTCTGGAGAACTCTCGGCCAGATCGCCAATGCTCGCGCGCTCTGCTCCTCTGGCGAAATAAACCAAGATGTCATCAATGAATACTATCACAAACGTATCCAAAAATGGCTTGAACACTCGGTTCATCAAATCCATAAATACCGCCGAGCATTGGTCAAACCGAAAGACATAACCTGAACTCATAGTGCGTCACGGGTCCGAATGTAGTCTAGGGACATCGCCTCTATGACACGTGCACGATGATAGCGATCGCAGATCAATCTTGGAGAAACATCTCGCACCTGAATCGGTCGAACAAATTATCAATGCAGGAAGGGGTATTCGTTCTTAATAGTCACCTTATTCACCGCTGTAATCAACACATGCGCGCGGCGTCCGCCCTTCTTCTTACGAACAATACCGGCGCTCGCCGGGGAGAAACACTAGGTCCGATGAAGCCGCTTCTCCAAGAAATCTCTCGGTGGTCCTTCACTCTCTCAACTCGGCGGTGCCGTTACGTATGGCGGAATGGAAATAGCCGAGTGTCGCAAAGACATCGATACAAAACTCTATCTCCTCTCGGGAGAGGATACGGGAGGTCATGCAAACACATCCGGGAACTCTCGACTCGAATCGATCAAAATCTGTACGCACCTCGATATCAAGCACCGAATGAGATGGTAGATATACCTTCGCACCATCTTCCTAGCCTTGAGGTAGGAAATAAACCTACCCCTCGGCGATACAGTGTTCCCCTCCCACTCAATAACCGGCTCCCCAAGAAACCGGAACCGTACCACTCTCTCCCTGCAGTCTACACTGGCGTAGCAAGAAGCTAACCAATCCATGCCCATGATCACATCGAAATCAGTCATGTCCAACTCTATCAAGTCGGCTAGGGTCGACGATCGCATAAAGACACCGGGCAAGCCCTATATACCCGCCGAGCTACCACCGAATCACCCACTGGCGTAGCTACCTCGAAAGGGTCTATGGACTCAGGCTCTATCCCTATCTTACTAGCAATAAGGGGAGATATATAGGACAGAGTAGAACCCGGATCTATCAAGGCATATACGTCACAACAAGAAACTGATAAGGTACCTGTGACGACATCCGGCGACGCCTCCTAGTCCTGCCGGCTGGACAAGGCATATATGCGGTTCTGAGGACCTGGGCTGAATCGACCGCGCCACGACCTCTGCCGCGACCTGCTGGCCATGAGTACCACGCCTCGGGCGAGTAAGCTATAAGAGATGAAGAAGACCGGCGAAAGACCTGAGGTGACCCACACTATATGCGGCGCCGCTTGGTGGACGATTCCTCGCAAAGTGACCTGCTGGCGCAAGTGAAACAAACTCCGTAGCGATACCACAATTCCGTAATGGGATCTACCGCATCGGCCCACCGGCGAGGTGGTCTCGATCGGTTAGCACCTCGCTACCTGGACGTCCAAGTCACGGGGCCACGTCTGCTCTCGAATACCCTGGCTGTCTTGAAGACGGTGTAGGAGTGCTCTGAGCTGGCTGTGGTGCAAATCTAGACTGCTGCTGAGGCCGTCCACCCCGAGAGCTACCAAAAGGCCCTGCCGTCCTGGCCTTCTTCTGCTGCCGCCAACCGTCGGCTCTACGCTCGCCGCGTCAAGTGCATGAGCCTGCATGCGGGCAATGTCCATGCCCGGCTGAAGAGCTACACCTGCGCAAGACTCTGCCATATAATCATCTAGCCCGGTGACGTAGCGGTGCACCCTGTCCTCCATATCTGCTACCAACGCAGGGACATATCGAGCCAACGAGTCGAACTCCACGTTGTACTCCTGGCGTGCGCCTCTGTCTCAAAGATCAAAAACTTGTCGGCCCGTGCCCTCCTCATCTGCGGAGGCAAGAAGTGAGTGAGAAAAGCCTCCGAGAACTCGTCCCAAATAGCTGGAGGCGCGTGCTCTCCCCGGGATAGCTCCCACGAATCAAACCAGTCGACTGCGGTATCACGCAGCCGATGCGAACCGAAGATCACGGACTCGGTCTCCGAAGCCTTGATCACTCGCATGATCCTCTGTAACTGACGGATGAACTCCTGCGGATCATCCTCAGGCCTCGACCCGTAGAACTCTGGCGGGCTACAACTCAGAAAATCCCGTAGCCTCAAACTATCCGACCTCGGGTGAACCACGGGTACTGCTGGAGCTGGAACTGCTGCATCCAGCCTATCCTCATGTCTGGCCACAATCCTGGCTAGCAACTGGGCCATCTCTCTGTAACCCATCTCCTCTGCTCCAGGCTGTGGGACTGGAGGCGCAGGTACTGTGGTCTCATCGACCCATCTGCGGCTCTAAACCTCTTTGGGGCAGACGTCGTGGAACTCGCCGTCCCGAGGTATCGCCTCGGGTATAGGCCCGGGCACAGGCCTCGTGGACCTCTGTGTCTCTACTAGCGCTCCTCGCCGCCTTGCCCATACAGGCCGGGTTGCCTTGCGTGGAGGCATAACTGTTAAAAAGGAAATACGTTAGAGGGGTCCAACTTATAACACAGCTCTAAGGCACGATCTCAGAGTGAGAAGAATGGAAACCAATCCTAAATATCCTATAGCCTCCTGATTATTGGTGTGGTGCACAACACACCGATAATCAAGACTCTACTAGATACGGTCTGTAGACACTTTCCGAGGATTAACTGCTCTGATACCACTTTTGTCACGACCCGATCCGGGGCCCGTGACTGGTGCCTTACCCGGGCACCCAAGTAGTCATACATCAGAGTAATCAGCGGAATATAAAAACAAGACATGAAACAAATGTAAAATGAGACACAGTTTATCTGAGAAAAGTCGTCTTTCGGCATATATATATAAACCAAGTCTGGCAGTTACATCCCAACTGTACAATAGGACTACAGACCTCTAAGAAAGTGAACAACTATGGCGGGACAGGGCCCCGCCATACCCTGAATGTACATATATCTACAACACCAGGGAGAACCATACCAAAAGTCGAGCCTCCGGAGAAGATGGAGCTCCTGACACCAAAGCAAAGATCCTAAGGATGCGGATCTAGCACCTGCGGCATGAACGCAGCCCCCCGAAGGAGGTCAGTACAACAGGTACCAAGTATGTGAAACTGTAAAGTACTTTTAAATGAAATCATATCATTTTAAAACCAATTTTTACAAATATGTACGAAACAACCAATGTAACTGCACATAGTGCCACATCACAAACAAGAGCAATAATAGGTAAACTGTAACAGGTCTTTTCTAGGCTGCGAATGATCGAAGCAAGGCCAATCGCCCATAGTATCATTATGCATGCCTAATCCTGGACTCCCGTAGTCCGCATAGGCCACCTAGGTCCGCATGAGGTATTCCCCGCATCGAGGGTAGCTACTCCTCGGCGTAATCGCCCCGACTCTCGTGATCCGCATGGCCACATAGACCGCATGAGGTATTCCCCGCACACTAACATGGAACTCTCGTAGCTCCGCATAGGTCCCCTGGACCCGCATGAGGCATCCCTCGCATCGGGGGGCAGCTTAACCCCCGGTATATCATGTCAAGAGGTGAGTGGTATAATACTAACATAACGGCTTATCGTTAAACAACATAAGCACAATAAGAATAGCCTCTTTATACAAACGTTTACAAGACACTAACACACATAGCATCATAATATGTCTACTCATCAAACCATCTTACTATACTTTCCAGAAATCAATACAAGTCTTTCATAAACACATAAGTAAACCGTTCCTTTTATCTTTCTTAAGTCGTTATACCTAACTTCCCATAAAGCTAGTATAACTCTTAAGCTTTTTGTTTAAAAAACAAGTATTACTCTTCTTTCAAAAATGATTCATAATTCTTTTGAATACTTCAAGATTCTTTATTATTTAGACTCAAGTCAAAAGACGTCAAGTAAAACCATGTTCAGTTAACACATGTACGTCTACCGTACTATATATATATTTTAAAATATCATGCTCAAGAGGATAGGAAGAATCACATACCTCCTTGGCGAAATCCACCTGCCAAGTCGAATATGTCGCGCGCAGAGTATCAACTTATAATAGTCAAATACGTCTATCAACGTCTAGACTACTCTTTAGAAAGTTCTAAGCAGAGGGTTCTCTATTCTACGGAAAATTGGGCAGCATTTCCCTACCCGTCAAACTATTCAAGTCTTCTGTAAATACAATCACATGTAAATCTGATTCAATTCTTCTTTATATTCTTCTGATGTGATTTCAGTTCAATTCTATTCTTTAATGAATTACAGTTCAATTCTCTTCTTTAATATCCTTCTATGTATCTTATACTTATTTCTATACTACTACAGTATGTAATCTCCAATTACAATAGAAGGATAAGATTATTTACCTCGATAAGCCCAAAATTATCCAAGATATAAGTCGATCCTGAGCAAGGTTTATCTGTACGCTCCAATCCGCTCCAAGAAACCCTTAGAAGTTTCTACACAACTTCTTCTTACTACTCCAACCAACTATGAAGTTTCTCCTAGGGTTTCGTTTAGTGACTAATGGATATAAGATAGTATTTTCCGGGCTCTAAGTATAGAGGTAACTTTGGAAATACTACAAGGGATTGGCTAAGGTATTTGGGAAATAGTAACAATACTTTGGAGATAATTTTTCTACCAAGGGAGGGGGGGTATGTTTCGGCTAGAACACAAAGAAGGGGGGGAAAAAGCTTGGACGAAAGCTCACTAGGGGAGAAGGGAGTTTTTAAGACTTGGAAAAATATTTGTGGATGAAGAATTCTTCCAACTTAGGGGGGGGGGGGGGTATTTATAGGACTTTCAAGGGCCAAGATTAAGGCAAGTGGAGGGCAAGTGGAGGGTGTAGATTTGCACATGTGTACCTTATCCATCTACTACACAAATATCACAAAATATCCTACCTAACCTTGACCAATGTTTAAGGTCTTTTCCTTGACAAAAACGTGCCAAGAAATTATCCACAATGCCGTCCACTTTGAGGGTGACACATGTCGCCCTCTCGTTGGTCCAAAATATTTCATCTCTTGGAAAAATCCGCAAAAATAATAAATGTCGCAACCGTAATTTTCCATTCGCAAGGTTTGGAAAACTTTTCGTCGGAAAACAATTCTTTTCGTTAGTTGTGCACAAATTTTCGTCCCTTATGCCTACTTAAGGCTTAAACTTTTGTACGTACGCCCTCACGTACATACTCGGGAAATACGGGGTATAACATAAGTGTTACAAGATTATATATTGTTGTTAGCTTTACATGTTTGCTAGCATGAAGTATATGTGTTGAAGTTTCTTAAGTATTATGGATTGATTGTAGCCTTAAATCTGAAATGTCATTTAAGCCTTGTGAAGTTGGATTACAATTTGGTCTTTTATTAGAATCGTCGCATGTTACTTACTTGAAGATTATAGTGGTTATAATCAATTGCGACTTGATATCATGTTATGCTAACAACTTGGATTGAAATGGAAATTGGATAAGAATTGGTGTTATTGTACTCAATGTGGCCGAATTGGACTAGTAGTTTGTATTAGTTTGATATCTTTTGTGGGGCGGAATTTTACACGTCTAGTAGGAGTGTAATCCCCTATTGATTAATTGCATTGTTGGGCCTTAAATGTGGCGTGTTTGGTTATTGAATTCGGCCTTGAAAAAGGTGACAAAGTATGTAGAAACAAAGGAGGTGCTGTCCGATTTTCCGTAGAATTTAGTGACTTAGCACCTAGAATATTCTACGTTTGAAGTAAGAGGTTAATGGACGTATTGTGGCCATTATAGGTTGAAGTACTAAGTATAGCGTATTCTACTTGGAGGATGGAATATCTATCAAGGTTGAAGTACTTTGGAGCATTTTGCTATTTGTCGATAATCGTCGCGAGGTATGTGAACCTCATCCTTCCTTTGGCATGATTCTATGTATGGAATATACATGTAGTATTATTTCATGTTTCCTTCTACTCTTAGAAGTTAAGAGGTATGTGTGTGATTTACTCTATGTAAAGTTTATGTCAAAGTTATCCTAAGTCCTTACCGAGTCTTATGGGGGATGTTGGTAAGAGTCGTTAGGAGGTACTTTGGAGCCAAGTTGACTTGGCTAATTTATGGCACGAATGAGAATAAGTATCGAGCAAGCCATTGCAGCGTTAATAAAGGAAAATGTAATGACAATTGTTTATATTAAAATGAGTAGAATTCTCCATCTGCATAGAAGCTAAGATAAGACAAAATTGTATTACATTTTCTAGATCATGGCTGCTTTAATAAGATCGTTATAATCAAGTATAATCTACTCACACTCATAAGGCATATGTGCTTAACTTAAAGAATTTACGTTATGAAATTTTAAGACTGTGAACCTTAGACTCATAAAAGGTTGAAAGACTTTATTTTCAGGTAATGAAACTTGATTCTTAAAGGAAGAATTGACTTGATTTAAGGGAAGTAACTTGTTTTAAAAGGTGTGAGTACTTGAGTTTTAAAAGTTAAGAAACTTGATTTCTAAAAGTTAAGAGACTAATTGTATTTGGAAAGTTAAGAGAATTGATTTGAAAGTATAAGTCTCTTGGTTATAAAAGGAATGAGTTTGTCTAAAACCATAAAGGGTTATAACGACTTTATGGGAAGTTGGTTATAACGGCTTTATGGAAGGTTAAGAGAATGGTTTTCTCTAATAAGGTAAACAAAGAAATAACTTGAATTAAGGAAGGGCAATTTGATTTAAAGGTATCACTTGCTTAAAGCTTTAAAGTAAGGGTCACTTGATTTAGAAGCCGAGAAATGTATTTCTAAAAGTATAGTGACTTATGTGAAATGTACACAAGCCTTGATACTACGGGTATTAGTATCTTGGGGTTTTATATGAAAAGGAATCTTTTGAAAAGAATGGAAGTACGTAGTACTTGGGGTTAAATTCCCGGATTTTTATGTGTGAAACGAAAGTGCCATGAGTTTATAAAAATGGAAGTCTAAAGGTTTAATGAACTTGCCTATGTTTGCTTGTGATAGCTTTGAGTGCAAGTATTATATGTTTACGTTGTCGTGACTCTCAGTTGGAGAATTGGTGTCTTGTTGTAAGTTTACTTGGGCGTCACAAGCGGTGATGTGGGATTCCACGGGTATGCTTCCATTATGATTGATCCTTGGACATGCTTATACGATGTGGGATTCCGGCATGTGACCGTGAGGCGGGTTAGATTCGGTTGTTTTATTACCCGTGGCCATGCTTATCGATGAGGATTCCGGCATGCGACCATGCTATTACGACTATTACTTCATGGGCTAGCTCCCGGTGAAGACATGTACCACGATGAGGATTAGGGGCATGTTATATTCTTATTCCATGGGCTAGCTCCCATGAAGACTGCACCTACGATGAGGATCCGAGGGCACGTTATGGCCATGCTTATACGATGAGGATTAGGGGCATGCAATCGTTATATATATATATATATATATATATATATATATATATATATATATATATATATATATATATATATATATATATATATGTATGTATTGTATATGTGTCTGTGAGGTAGGATGTCACGAGCGTGTCACACAGTTATATGTTACACCTACAGTGCCGGATGATGGAGATTCCACGGGCGGGAGGTATATATATATGTGTATTGTATATGTATGCAGACGGTGAGGTAGGATGCCACGGGCGCGTCACATGAGTATGATTTATGTCATAGACTGCCGGCAGTGAGGAAGGAATTCCACGGGCACGCTTTGATATTTGTGTGACTTGATCGCGTCCCAGATTGGGTCGGGTAGTATATGCGTCCCTCCATAAAGGGCCGGATTATGTTATGAAAGATAAGTAAGTTATATGGTAATGAACTTGACGATTTTTCCTAAGTATGTAAGTAAGAAAGTGACTATAACTTTTATTGAAAATGGGAAAAGATAATAAGGTACGATTAATTTCGCGAGATGGTAATGACACGGTAGGATCTGGTATGTACCCTTTTTATACTTGCCCCTGTCATTATTTTGTACAGTTATGATTTGATTACTGTACCTTATTTTTTCCGTTCCATATTAAATTTTTGTACTGACCCCCGCCGAAGTGCGTTCATGCCCGCAGGTTTTAGGTACACAGGTTGGTGATCCTTGCTCTTAGGATCTCGGTTCAGTTTTTGGGAAAAAGCTCCATTTGCTCCGGAGGCTTATATCTTGGTACGGTTTTCCCTGAGGTTGTAGATTCATGTATATTCAGGGGTATTGCGGGGCCCTGTCCCGCCACTGTTGTTATGTTAAAACTCTTAGAGGTCTGTAGTCACATATTGTGGGTCAGTTTGTAAAGGAAATGAGGCAACTGCTTCGGTTGTATATATATATGTCCAGGAAGGTAGCCCTATCGGCTAACCTGTTGTTTTACTTCTGTTGTTTTATTTTATAAGTTTCATGTATGTTCCTCTGATTTTCTCTGATGTATACCTGTAAGGGTGCCCAGGTAGGGCACCAGTCGCGGGCCCGGGGTCGGGTCGTGACACTTTTAAATCAAGTCATCCCTTCCTTTAAGAATCAAGTCCCATAACTTGAAAAATAAAGTCTCTTAACCTTTTAAGAACTCAAGGTTCATAGTCTTAAAACTTCATAACGTAAACTCTTTAAATTAAGTAACATGTACTTTTATGAGTTGTGAATAGGTTATACTCGTTTATAACGATCTTATTAAAGCAGCCATGATCTAGAAAATGTAATATAATTTTGTCTTATCTTAGCTTCTATGCAGATGGAGAATTCTACTCATTTTAATATAATTGACTGTCGATACATTTTCTTTTATTAACGCTGCAATGGCTTGTTCGATACTTATTCTCATTCGTGCAGTAAATTAACAAAGTCAACTCGACTCCAAATACTTCCTAACGACTCTTACCAACATCCCCCATAAGACTTGGTAAGAGCTTAGGATTACTTAGACATACCTTTTACACATAATAAGTCAACATACGTACCTCTTAACTTCTAAGAGTAGAATGAATCATAAAATAATACCACATGTATATTTCATACGTAGAATCATGCCAAAAGAAGGAAGAAGTTCACATACCTCGCGACGATTATCGACAAGTAGCAAAATGCTCCAAAGTACTTCAACCTTGATAGTTATTCCATCTTTTAAGTAGAATACGTTATACGTAGTACTCCAACCTATAATGGACATAATACGTCTATTAACCTCTAGCTTCACACGTAGAATATTCTAAGTGTAAAGTCACCAAATTCTACGGAAAATCGGACAGCACTTCCTTTGTTTCTACGTACTTTTCCACCTTTTTCAAGGTCCGAATTTAACAACCAAACATGCCACATTTAAGGCCCAACAATTCAGCTATCCAAAGGGGATTACACGCCTTAACAGGACGTGTAAAATTCTGCCCCACAATAATACAAAACAATCCAATAATTCCATGCCATTCTCGGCTATAATGTATCATACCACAAAGTCTTATCCAATTCCTTTTCAATCCAAGTTGTTACGTCTAACATGTTATATAGCCTCAATCGACTATAACAACAACAATCTTCAATTAGATAACATGCGACGATTCTAACTATCGACCAAATTGTATTTCAATTTCAAATGGCTAACAAGGTCATTTCGTATTTAGGCTTCTAATATCCATAACACTTATTAATCTCCAATACATATATCTCATGCTTGTTAAAATGTATAACTACAACAATATATAATCTTATAACACTAAGAGAACAAGATTGTTACCTTGACAAGCCTTAATTCAACTTCAAAATTCAAAGTCGCTCCTTAGAAACTTAGCTCCTTTCCTTTACGCTCCAATCCGCTATTTGAAGCCCTTAGAAGTTCACAACAACTTTCCTTCAATTTCCAATCAAAACTATGAAAACGACTTAGGTTTTCACCTTGCGACTAATGCAAAAATGACACTTTTCCGGGATCTTTCTATTGAGATATCCTTACAATACCCTTAGGAACCTTGGTTTAAAGTGTTGGGATTATTGAACCACAAACAAAAAAAATTCTTGTTCTTTTATGCACAAACCCGAGAGCTTCCATATCTCCCTCTAAGTTTTCTAGTTTTTTTTCTAAGTGTTAGAGACAAGTCTTGCTACATGGATGATTATATAAAACATTGGAGGGTCTAGATTACAACACATGTTGGGTTTGGATGAATGAGATTAAAATATCAAGCCAAGTGGCTCTTTGACTTAGTCAATAAACTCAAGCTCTAGCTTGCAAGACTTATTCATCTTTGTTTTGGTCAAATGACCATTCTATCCTTGGTCTAATTCGACCAAGACCATCCAAGGGGTGACACGTGTCACCCTCCCATTCGTCGTAATATTTCATTTCATCGTGGGTACATGTCTTCATGGGGAGCTAGCCTATGGAGTAATAATCGTACATAGCATGGTCGCATGCCCCGGAATGCCTCATCGTATAAGCATGGCCATGGGTAATAAAACAAATCCGGGAATCTAACCCGCCTCCTGGTCACATGCCCCGGAATCCCACATCGTATAAGCATGTACAAGGATTAATCATAATGGAAGCATACCCGTGGAATCCCACATCACTGTCGGTACGTCCAAGCAAACTTACAACAAGACAGTCGGCCCTCCAACTGAGAGTCACGACAACGTAAACATATAATACTTGCACTCAAGGCTATCACAAGCAAACATAGGCAAGTTCATTAAACCTTTAGACTTCCATTTTTATAAACTCATGGCACTTTCGTTTCACACATAAAAATCCGGGAAATTAACCCAAAGTAATACGCACCTCTACTCCTTTAGAAAGACTCTTTTTCAAATAAAACTTCCAAGATACTAACAACCGTAGTATCAAGTCATATCTACTTTTCAAGACAAGTCACAATACCTTTTTAGAAATACATTTGCCGACTTCTAAATCAAGTGACTTCTTTCTTAAAAACCTTAAGCAATTGGTACCTTTAAAACAATTTGCCCTTCTTTATTTCAAATCATTTCTTTGCTTACATTACTGAAGAAAACCATTCTTTTAATCTTCCATAAAGTTGTTATAACCAACTTCCCATAAAGCCGTTATAACTCTTTATGTCTTAGACAAATTCATTCATTTTATAACCAAGAGACTTATACTTTCAAAATACTTCAAATCTCTTAACTTTTAAGAAAACAAGTTTCTTAACTTTAGAAATCAAGTCTTTCCAAATCGAGTATTCTATACTTGTAAATCAATTCATTTCTTCCTTTAAGAATCAAGTCTCATAACTTAGAAAAATAAAGTCTCTTAACTTTTAAGAACTTGAGATCCATAGCCTTAAAACTTCATACGTAAATTCTTATAAGTTAAGTAACATATACTTTGGTGCGTTGTGAATAAGTTATACTTATTTATAACGATCTTATTCAAGTAGCCATGATCTAGAAAATGTAATACAATTTTGTCTTATCTTAGTTTCTATGCAGATGGAGAATTCTACTCATTTTAATATAATCAATTGTCATTACATTTTCCTTTATTAACGCTGCAATGGCTTGCTCGATACTTATTCTCATTCGTGCCATAAATTAGCCAAGTCAACTTGGCTCCAAAGTACCTCCTAACGACTCTTACCAATATCCCCCATAAGACTCGGTAAGGACTTAGGATAACTTTGACATAAACTTTACATAGAGTAAATCACACACATACCTCTTAACTTCTAAGAGTAGAAGGAAACATGAAATAATACCACATGTATATTCCATACATAGAATCATGCCAAAGGAAGGAAGAGGTTCACATACCTCGCGACGATTATCGACAAGTAGCAAAATGCTCCAAAGTACTTCAACCTTGATAGTTATTCCATCCTTCAAGTAGAATACGCTATACTTAGTACTTCAACCTCTAATGGCCACAATACGTCCATTAATCTCTTACTTCAAACGTAGAATATTCTAAGTACTAAGTCACTAAATTCTACGGAAAATCGGACAGCACCTCCTTTGTTTCTACATACTTTGCCACCTTTTTCAAGGCCGAATTCAATAACCAAACACGCCACATTTAAGGCCCAACAATACAATTAATCAATAGGGGATTACACGCCTACTAGACGTGTAAAATTCCGCCCCACAATTGATATACAACTAATACAACTACAAGTGCAATTCCGGCAACTTGAGATACAACAACACCAATTCTTATCCAATTTCCTTTTTAATCCAAATTGTTAGTATAACATGATATCAAGTCGCAATTGATTATAACTACTATAATCTTCAAGTAAGTAACATGCGACGATTCTAATTAACAACCAATTTGTAATCCAACTTCAAATGGCTTACATTACATTTCGGATTTAAGGCTACCATCAATCCATAATACTTATAAAACTTCAACACATAAACTTCATGCTAGCAAACATGTAAAGCTAACAACAATATATATAATCTTGTAACACTTTAAGAGACAAGATTATTACCTCAACGAATCTTAATCCAACTCCAAATCCGAAGTCGCTCCTTAGCAACTTAGAGCCTCTTCTAGACACTTCAATCCGCCACTTGAGACCCTTAGAACAACCCCAACAAATTTCCTTCAATCTTCCATACAAAACCTAGAAAGAAACTAGGTTTTCACCTTGCGACTAATACGAAAACTATCTTTTTCCGGGATTTTTCTATTGAGATATCCTTACAATACACTCATGAACCTTGGTTTAAAGTGTGGAGCTTAAAGGACAAGAAACAAAAAAAAATTCTTCTCTTTGAAAGTGAACCCGAGAGCAACCTAGTTGAGTTCTTGAAATTCTTGAAAATTTGGCTAAGTGTTGAGCTTGTCTTGCTACTAGTAGTATTATATAGTAACATGGAGGGTCAAGATGTGTACAAATGGGTGGCTTGGATGAAGCTCTTCTAAATATCAAGCTAGTGGTCCCATTGACTAAGTCAAATATATCAAGCTTTACTACTTGCAAGACTTGTCTTCCTAACAAGGGTCAAATGACCCTTGTGCCCATGTAATTTCGTCCAAGACATCACTAAGGGGGGGTGACACGTATCGCCCTCCCATTCGTCACAATATTACGTTTTCCGAAAATTCCATAATTCCGGTAAATTTTTTACAAGTCTCTAATCTTAACATTTGGGATTCTCACGTACGTTCTTTAACACATGCCTGCAAATACGGGGTGTAACATGAGCATATGTGTGTTTTATGCTCCTTGAGTCTTCCTCATCTAGTTTTCCTATTGAACCTAAACCATGGGATCTCCAATTATGATATGTTAGGTTTCCACCAGTTAACGACTTATTGTATTGGCTTTAAGTCCATTCCCCTCTATGTAAATACGACTTGCTCTCTTGTAAGGCCTTTTGTCAAAGAATCCGCTATATTATCCTTTGACTTTACATAATCAATGGAAATCATTCCATTCTTAAGCAAGCTTCGTATTGTATTATGACGTCGTCTTATATGTCTTGACTTGCCATTATATATTTGATTCTTTGCCCTCGTCAGGGCAGTCATACTATTACTATGTATGCAAATGGCTGTCACAGGCTTTGTCCACAATGGAATACCTTCTAGGAAGTTTCTTAGCCATTCTGCCTCTTCGGCAGCTTTATCCAAGGCTACAAAATCTGCTTCCATAGTTGATCTCGTATTTACCGTTTGCTTTGATGATTTCCAAGATACCGACGCTCCACCAAGTGTAAATACATACCCACTTGTGGACTTACTTTCTGAATGGTTGGAAATCCAATTAGCATCATAATACCCTTTTAACATAGGAGGATATTTTGTATAATGCAACCCATAGTTCATTATATGTTTTAGATATCGTAGTGCCCTTATTAGTGCTACCCAATGATTATTTCCAGGATTGTGTGACCATCGACTAAGTCGACTCACTATATATGCCAAATCCGGTCTCGTACAATTCATTATGTATATCATGCTTCCAATAACCTGCGTATACTTCAATTGAGACACACTATCTCTTTCATTCTTCTTAAGGTGACTAGCGGGATCAAATGGGGTAGCAACCGGTCTATCATCATAGCGTCCAATTTTTCTAAGGACCTTCTCAATATAATGGGATTGTGTAAGTATATAACCCTCAGAATTCCTTTGAATTCTAATACCAAGAATGACATCCGCTATTCCTATATCTTTCATATCGAAAGCGGCATGCAACATCTTCTTAGTTTGGTTAATTACATATTTACTCTTCTCATAATTAGCATATCATCCACATACAAGCATATAATGACATATGCATTATTACACTCCTTAATGTAGACACATTTTGTTACACCTCGTAGTTTCAAGACATGTATTTGAGAACGTAGGTAAGGAAGTAAGACTTGAACGTGAGAAGAAAGTATAAATACTTTTTCTTAAGGAAAAAGTTCGAAGATTTTGTGAAGGAATTAACGACTTGGAATTTGATTCCCAAAATTGGTATATGGGATTAGTATATGATTATGAAGGTTTGAATTTTTAAGTCTCGGATTTGGTCATGTGGGGCCCACATGAAATTTTATGATTTTGTGGGGCCCACGAGATTTTGAGATATTTTGGCCAAGTATAGAATGTTTTTGGGAAGAAATAATTTTGGACTAATCGGAGGGCGACACGTGTCACACCCCCTGTCTTGCCTTGACTTGGACTTTTAGATATTTTTGAGACAAGTGGCCCACTCCACATTTCAAGACTTGGCTTGTCTTGGACACTTGGCTAGATATTATATATACAAGGGCTTGCAAGACTTAGCCAACACTTAACATATTTTCATACATCACAAGTTCTATACCTCTCTCCATCTCTCGGTTTTGGCCAAGATTTCAAGAGCAAAATTTCATAATTCTTCCAAGCTTAGTTCACTAATACAAGATTAAGGTCCTTAAACCAAGTTTTAAGCCAAGATATTATTCCAAGAGCAAAGATCATGGTGTTGGCCGAAAATGAGGTTTGAGACCCTAGGGTTCCGTCGACTTTTTGGAAGCGAAACGTGAAATTTAGGGTTTAGGGTTTAGGGTTTAGGCTCATAGGGGTCACGTATATGTGATTGGAACTTGAAGAAGTAGAGCGAAATAAAAACTGCAGACTTATATAGTAGGGGCTGTTTTGGACGATTTTGGGCACAAAAATGAGGTAATAGTTCATCTTAAATTAAATTAATTGGATATTACTTATTGTTATGTTTAAGGGATGAACTTATGTTAAGGAAGAAATGGAAAATAAGAGGTGTATGTGATAGATATGTTGTTGGCCGATTGGAGGCAGTTTTGTGCCATTGGTTTCGTTGGTTATATTGTTGTTGTTATCCACACTTGTCGCATGTAAAATGAGGTAATATGGTTGTTGATAAGTTGGTATGTCATATATGGAAGTGTTGGAACTTGAATTGGAATAAAATGAATTAAGGAAAGAGTTATCAGATTGTAGTTATTTGGCCGTGGAATCTATAAAACTGTTGGACGTTATTATACAGTTTTAGGGACTCTTTTAGGGCGTTGGAATTCTGGAAATTCATCCCTCATTGTGGGAAAATGACTAATGAAAGTCCTAAGGAATAAGGGTGAAAAAGGCTTCACATTGTACCCTTAATGTTGGTTATTTATGGAATGTTTTATAGACTGCTTTTATATCGTTGTGGGGCAGAATTTTACACGTCAAGTTGGCATGTAATCCCCTTGGTTGTTGCTTTGGTTGTGAACTGTTTATTTAAGTTAAGGGGCTGAATTTTGCACATAAGATATGCGTCTGATCCCCTTTAGTTAACTGTTGGTTGTGCCCTTAATTGTGGCTTGGTTGTTGTTGAATTTGGGCCTTGGAAAAGGTGGAAAAGTACGTAGAAACAAAGGAAGTGCTGCCCAAATTCCCGTAGAATAAGAGGGCCATTATTTGGTATAAGTCTTACACTTGGAAGCTTGAAGTTGATAGAAGTGTTATTGTCATTTTAGGTTGAAGTACTACGTGTGGCATATTCTACTTGGCATGTGGAATAGCCGACAAGGTTGAAGTACATTGGGGCGTATTCTACTTGTCGTGTTGGTTAGTCGTCAACGAGGTATGTGAACTTCTTCCTTCTATCAGCATGATTGATTATTGGAGAGTACATGACTTGTTTCTTGAAGTATACTTGCCTCGTTATTAGAGTATTCATGTTATTGATTTTGTTATACCCCGTAGTTGCAGGGTATGTATGTGAGGACGTACGTACGAGAGTACGGCAGAAATTTTGAAAAGAAAGAAAGATGTGAGTTTTCGACGGAAAAGTTTCCGGTTATTTGTGAAGAAAAAGGTTCGTTAATGGGAATTGGATTCCCAGATTTGGTATTTGGACTTCATAGATTATATTAGAATTTTGAGATTTTATTTTCGGAAATGGTCACGTGGGGCCCACGGGAGAAATTTACGGTTTTGTGGGGCCCACTTTGTTTTCGAGATTTTGGCCATTGTGGATATTTTTCTAAGACGTTTTTGAGGGCCAATAGGAGGGTGACACGTATCACCCCGCCTAGGTGGCTTGGCCGAATGACATTTTGCACAACACCTTGGTTAGAGTCGTTTTTTTAAAGCGTTTACATAACTGCGAAGGAAAATTCCGGCTATGTCGTTTTGTATTTTGCGGATTTTTCCGAGACGAAACATTCTCGACCAACGGAGGGTGGCGTGTGTCACCTCACAACGGAAGATGTGGGCGTGAATTGAGGGCAAGTTGTGGTAGATATTTGTGTAGATATTTGTGAGGGTTTTAAGGAGTAGGGTCTAGGGTGCACTTGGCTTGATCTTGGCCTTACACTTGCCTTGCACATGGCTTGATCTTGGCCATTGGTTGGCTTTTGGTTTTGCTATAAATACCCCATGTTGATGAACTCCTCATCCACAAAGGCAACCTTCCAAGCCTCCAACGCCCTCCATCCTCTAGTGTTGAGTTCGTCCAACTCCTCCCCCCCCGCGTCTGAGAGTCTTGGCCGAGGGCCTCCTCCCTCCCCCTTTGTGGTGCCTTGGCCGTGGGGTACCCCCCCCCCTAGCCTAGTTGTTTTCGTATAATACCCCTTGTTGTGGTATAGAAATACTTCTCCTAGTATTGTTATAATGCCCAAAATACCTTAGCCTTGTACCTTGTAGTATTCCAAAGCTACCTCCTTACGTAGAGTCCTAAATACTACCTTTTGTCCTTTTAGTCTCAAACCGAAACCCAAGGAAATCTTCATAGTTGGTTGAAGTATTTGAGTAGAAGTTGGTTAGAACTTCTAAGGGTTGTTTGGAGTGGTTTGGAGCGCACGGTGAGCTAAACCTTGCTCAGGATCGACATTATAACTTGGATAATTTTGGGCTTATCGAGGTAATTATCTTGTCCCTCTATTGTAATTGGAAATTACATGTTTGTTTGAATATATAGTTGAAGTATACTATATATGGAACTATACTTAGTATTCGGCAATGTCTTTTGACTTAAGCCTGAAGAATAAAGAATCGAATCGAATCAGTATTTACATAGGGTCGTATTGCGAGAGACTTGTGTAGAATTGTACACGTCCGGTTAGACGTGTAAACCCCCCCCCCCCCCTGGTTGGCTTGGTAGCCGGCCTCGATAGAGGAGGAGATTTACGCTGTCATGTTGCGGGGAGGTCTTATTTTTCTATAGAAAGATAGAAACTTGTGTTTTGGGGTTAATAGACGTTTGTGACCTTTATAAGTGAAAGTACTAAGAGTAGCGTATTCTACTCGAGGAGTGGAAAGGGCTAGCAAGGTTGTAGTACTTGGAGCATTTTGCTTATTGTCGATAAATCGTCGCGAGGTATGTGAACCTCTTCCTATCTTTTCTAGCATGATTGTTGTGAACTATGTAGTACGGTGAGCGTACATGTGCTAAGTGATTTGGTTGGTTTAAAACATAGGGTGTTATAATAGCTTTATGGGAAGTTAGTTATAACGACCTTATGTAAGTGAAAATGGTTTACTGATGTTAGAAGTTAAGAGACTTGATCTTATAAGATAAGAGACTTAACTTATTTGTTTTAATGTGGATGTTTGTGTGAAACCTCATTCGTGAGTAATGAGTACTTGGTTTTAAAGGGATAATGTTTCTCGATTTCGAATCGAATGTGTATCGGCAGCACCAACTGCAGCGTTAATAAAGGAAAATGTATTGAATAATGATGTGTTGTATTAAAACCAGTAGAAACCTCCATCCGCATGAAGCTAAGATGAGACAAAATGATATTACATTTTCTAGATCATGGTCTGTAATAAGATCGTTATAAACAAGAATAAACTACTCACATATATGACATATGTTACTCAATTGTTCTAAAAGGAATCAAGTGATTAAGTTTGGGAACTATGAAACCATTTGAAAATGAGAAGCTTGAGTAATTGAAACTAGGCAAACCGAACTTAGGAAAAGAATGTTGTTACTTGATTTTGAAAAGGAAGGTGGGTTGGTCATTCTAATACTACGTATCGGGTGACTTTTATAAAAGTAATGGATCTCTTTTAAAGAACTTAACGATGTAGTACTTTGGGGTTAAAAACTCGGACTTTGGCATAAAATGAAAGTACTTTGAGTTGTGTGAAACTTGCCTATGCTTGTTGTTGTGAAACTTGCCTATGCTTGTTGTTGTGAAACTTGCCTATGCTTGTGATGATAGCCTTTGTTGTGCAAGTGTGGTATTTACGTTACCGCCTCTCGATAGAGGCGGTCGACTTGTTGAGAACTTACTTGGACGTCTTTGGCGGTGATGGAGAATTCCACGTATGTTTCCATTTTGATTCTTGTCTTGTTGTTGATGTCACATGGACATGTCTGCCGTCACGAATTCGGGGCATGCGGCCATGCGGTCGGGTTGATTACCCGATATATTGTTATTGTGGTTACATGGACATGTCTACACCGAGGTAGAATTCCGGGGGCATGTGGCCATGCGGCAGGGTTGATCACCCAGTATATTATTGTTGATGTCACATGGACGTGTCTACACCGAGGTAGAATTAGGGGCATGTGGCCACGGGCATTGGTATTATTGTTGCATCATGGACATGTCTACACCGATGCAGATTCCGGCACGCGCCATGATGCGAACATGATTGATGTTGTGGGCGTGAGACCCATAGTTATATTTAGTGATGACTTGAGGCGTGAGTCACTCGATATATCGCTTTTATGTTGTGAATCGTAGTTTGGTTATCATACATGTCTCCGCTTTATATAGACTAGTATGATTTCATTACGATATTTTTCTGATTTCACATACTTGGTACTGTTATCGACCTCGCCGGTGCGTTCATCCGCAGTGAGGTACATCGATCGTGGATCCCGCTCTTAGGATCACGATTCACGTATTGGGAAGCTCCGTTTCTTGGAGGCTTATCTTTTGGTATGTGTTCCACGAGTTGTAGGTTCTTGTACATTCGTGGTATGGCGGGGCCCCTGTCGTCATAGTCGTTGTAAATCTTAAGTGCAGTAGTCTGTTGTGGGCGGGGTTGTAAAGGATTAAACTGCTCGTGTTTTATGATATATCGAAGGCAACCGTTTTGGTTGCTTTGTTTATGTTCATATATCTTGTTTCTTGTGTAAAGTTTTATTTTCCATTGGTTTTCTCGATGTTGTATCACTAGGGTGCCTGGTAAGGCACCGATGCTTGAGGCCGGCAGTCGTTCTGATTTTATGCTAAAGACACATCTAAATTATTCCTAAGTCCTTACCAAGTCTTATGGGAGATGTTAGTAAGAGTGTTTAGTAAGCATTGGAGTCGAGTTGATCTTGCTAAGTTATAACACTAATGAGACTTGATTTATTTGAAAGTCATGAGACTAAATTTATTTGAAAGTTATGAGACTTGATTTATTTGAAAGTCATGAGACTAGATTTATTTGAAAGTTATGAGACTTAGTTGAAAGTATATGAGACTTTACTTGAAGGTATATGAGACCTTACTTGAAAGTATATGAGATTTGATTAGATGAAGTATAAGAGACTTGATTTATATGAAGTATAAATGACTTGATTTTGGGAAAGAATAAGTAACTTGATTTAAAGGTATAGGTTACTTGATTAGAAAATAATAAGTTACTTGAGTTTAAAAGTGTAAGTAACTTGTTTTTAATAGTGAGAGTGCCTTGATGCTACAAGTGCTAGTATCTTGGGGTTTTATAAAGGAAAGAATAGATGTACATAGTACTTTTGGGTTCAACTCCCTTATATGACATGATATGATTTTTTTATAAGATTAGATGTACATAGTACTTTGGGTTCATTTTCCTAATGTTACATCACATGATAATGTCTTGGTTTTATTAAAAGAAAAGAGGTGATAGTGCCTTGGTTTGTTTAAAAAGAAAGATGTGGTAGTGCTTTAGTTTCTAAAATGAAAGTTTGTTATAATGGTTTTATGGGAAGTTTGTTATAACGATTTTATGGAAAGTCAATAGATGGTTTAAAATGTCATATGGTTGCATTGATACACCGAGTCCCATGGAGGGCCGGGACACGTTGCATGTACACACATGAGGATTATATGGATAATCATGATTACACCGAGTCCCCTAATAGGCCGGGATACATTATAGGTACATATGTGAGGAAGATGGCCACACTGAGTCCCATAATGGGTCGGGACATGTTATACGACTTATATGACTTTACACCAAGACCCAGAAAGGGTCGGGACATGTTATGACTTTACACCGAGACCCAGAAAGGGTCGGGACATGTTATACCTTATATGAATTTACACCGAGACCCAGAAAGGGCCGGGACATGTTATACCTTATATGACTTTACACCGAGACCCAGAAAGGGCCGGGACATGTTATACCTTATATGACTTTACACCGAGACCCAGAATGGAAAGGGTCGGGACATGTTATACCTTATATGACTTCACACCGAGTCCCAGAATGGGCCGGGACATGTTATACCTTATACAACCTTACACCGAGCCCCAATATGGGCTGGGACATGTTAGATACAGAGTATGAGGACCGAGTCCCAATATTGGATGGGACAGGTTATAGGTACGGAGTATGATACGTTATATATAAGTGTATGAACATGATGATTCTATGAGTCGACATCCATGAGGCGAGTAAGGTGGTACAGGGGTACAGTGATACAAGGTACAATTGACTCTTATTTTATATGACACGGTTGGATCTGGTATTTGATTATTTTACTTGTCCCTGTCATTTCTTGGCCAGCCATGACTTTAATACTGTACTTTATTTCCGTTCCATACTTAGTACTTGTTGAACGTACCCCCTTCGGGGGGCTGCGTTCATGCCCGCAAGTGTAGGTTCGCAGTTGGGTGATCCGCGTGTGTGGGATCTTGTTCAGCTGTTGAGGTAGCTTCATTGTTCCGGAGCTTACCATTGGTACGGTTGGTTTAGACTGTTGTGTATTTCAGGGTACGGCAGGGCCTTGTCCCGTCATAATTGTTGTCAAACTCTTAGAGGTCTGTATTCATATGTGGGCTGGACTTGCGTGAGTTGTATTTATATTGTTGTACGGTTGTAGTCCTATTCGGGTGTTATATATTATGGCAGCCTTGTCGGCTTTGCCTTTGGGAAAAAAAGAGTGTTATTTATCTTCCGCGAGTTACATGTGTTGTACGGGTAGATGGGTGCCCAGGTAGGGTACCAGTCGCGGGGCCGGGGTTCGGGGTGTGTCGCATTTGTCACATTCATTTATTTGAAAACCATTTGATAATAATATATTATCAAACTTTTCATGCCACTGTTTTGGAGCCTGTTTAAGTCCATATAAAGACATAATCAATTTACAGACTTTCTTCTCTTGACCTTTAACAAAAAACCCTTCGGGTTGTTCCATGTAAATTTCTTCATCTAGTTCACCATTCAAGAATGCAGTTTTCACATCCATTTGGTGGATTTCCAACTTGTGAATCACTGCTATAGCAATTAACATTCTTATAGACGTAATTCTAGATACTGGTGAGTAGGTATCAAAGAAATCTACACATTCCTTTTGTCTAAACCCTTTGGCTACTATACATGTTTTATATTTTTCTATAGTACCATCAGGCCTTAGTTTCCGTTTGAAAATCCAGTTATGGCTTATTGGTTTTGTCCCGAAGGGAGATCAACCAATTTCCATGTATCATTTTGTACGATGGATTCAACCTCACTTTGGATAGCCTCCTTCTAATAAGGTGCTTCGGATGATTCCATAGCAGCCCTATATGTTTGAGGTTCTCCTTTATGGAAAAGGTCATAAAGTCCGGTCCCAAAATCTTTGGCGACTTTTCCACGTTTACTTCTCCTTGGTTCAGGATTTTCTACTTGAACCGATGAAGTAAGATTATCATCATTTTGGTTTGGCTCATCTTGAGGCAGTGTCCTCTTTTTATTATTAGAAACACTTTTATCATTGTCTTTGTAAGGAAAAATCTCCTTAAAAAATTCTGCTTCTGTAGTTTCCATAAGTATGTTTTTGTGAATACCTTCCACCTCGGAGTGAAACACCAAAAACTTATATGCTGCACTATTATTGACATGACCAATATATATACAATCCACCATTTTTGTCCAAGTTTAGTTCTCTTTGGTAAGGGAACTTGAATTTTCGCTAGACAACTCCACACTTTCATCCTTTTGAAAGTAGGCAATCTTCCTTTCCACAATTCATAAGGAGATTGATCATTTTTCTTTTGAGTAATTTTGTTCAATATCATATTTTCAGTCATTAATGCTCACCCCATAGACTAAGGAGTGCCCCCGAACTAATCAACATAGAATTTATCATATTTTTCAATGTTCTATTCTTACGTTCGGCAACTCTATTTTGTTTTGGAGTATATGGCGCAGTGGTTTGATGAACTATACCATGAGTAAAACAGAATTTTTTGAACTCATTCGACTGATATTCACCACCTCTGTCTGACCTTAGAATCTTAATTTTTTTGTCAAGTTGGTTTTCCACTTCTGCTTTGTATGTTTTAAACATGTTCAAAGTCTCATCTTTGGTATGTATTATGTATACATAACAAAATTTACTGCAATCATCGATAAATGATATGTAATAATTATTTCCTCCACGCGAAGGGGTTGTTTGGTAATCACACAAAATCACTATGAATTAAACCAAGCACTTCATTTGATTTCACAACAGATTTATGAGGATGACTTGTATATTTTGACTCTATGCAAACCCCACATTTAGTCATTTTGTTCATGGAACATTTTGGCAACATGTCTATCTTTACCATTCTTTGTAAGGAACGATAATTAACATGGCCTAATCGAGAATGACATACAGAAGGGGAATCAACCATATACATAGAAACAGATCTAGTGCCTGCATTTTCATTAATAACGACAATTGCCTGAGTAGGTACAATACTTAGTTTGAAGAGTCCCTCATTGAGGTAACCCTTTCCTACATACACCCCACCTTTGGTGAGTACAACTTTGTCAGATTCTATTATAATTTTGAAGCCTTTGTTACTAAGAACAGGCACAAAAATCAGATTCTTACAAATTTCATGCACGTGCAACACATTTGTGAGCACAAGATCATTCCCGGAAGTGAGCCTCAAAGTCACATTCCTTTTCCCTTCTACCTTCACAGCAGCGGAATTTCCCACGAACAGTGGTTCTCCATCCTTGATGGCTTGGTAAGATGAAAACATGTCCTTCTCTGAACATACATTCCTTGTACCACCCGTGTCCATCCACCAATCGGTGGAATTAGTAACCAGATTTGCATGAGCAGCCACAACCCCAATGAATTGGTTCTTAGTTTCATCCCGGTTGGTTTGGTTGACATTACTCGAACCTCCAACACCACCACCACCACCTTGACTCTTGCGAAGGCGACAATCTTTTGCCCTGTGCCCAGGTTTTCCACATACCCAACATAGTCCTGGTTGTGGTTTCTTGAATGCATTGGTCCTTTGTGGGGCTAGTGCATTCCTCTCGGTTGCAAAAGATGGCTTGGCACCAGCAAATTTGCCCTTGCCTTTCTGAAACTTGGCCTTGGAAGCATTGCCTTCTACCATGTTGGCATTAGGCTCCAATGAAACAGCATCAACCCTTTCATTCTTCCGGTTGTCCTCTTCAACACGAATTTTCAGAACCAGTTGCTCAAAACTCATCTCCTCCGTTAGATGCTTCAAATAAACCTTAAAATCCTTCCAAGAATGAGGTAATTTTTCAATAATAGCACCAACAAGGAAATATTGGTTAAGGCCCATACCTTCAACCTCTAGTTCATGAATAATGACTTGGAGTTCCTCCACTTGCTTGACAACATGCTTTGCATCGCTCATCTTGAAGTTTAAGAACTTGCCGACGATGAACTTCTTCGAATAAGCAACCTTAGTTTTGTACTTGTTCTCCAATGACTTCCATAACTCCCATGCTGATCCTAACGTGGAGTATATGTCATAGAGAGTATCATCCAAGGCGTTGCGAATGTAGTTATTGCAAAGAAACTCTTAGCTCCACCAAGTCTCAATAGCCCTCAGCCTTTCGGCTCTCTCCGTATCAGTAGGACATTCTCCCCTTCTCCTTCCGGAAATGCCGTTGCAGCCTCAGCAGTCAAAACATTTGTCACATGAAGAGTGGTCAAATAAAACAACATCTTTTGTTGCCAGCGTTTGAAATCAGAATCCTTGAATTTCTCAGGTTTCTCTACATGGTTTTTCACCATTGATCATCCAGATTGATCCATATTTGCAAATCAGGAAATAATATTCTCTAAAAATTTGCAAACTCAACAAATCATAAAAGTAAATTTTCTGAGAATTTTTGTCTTAGATTGTTAGTGTCAATCTAGACTCATCAATGAATAAGCACAATAAAATTCAAGTAATTCAAGATAACTTTAAATCATCAACAATAAGTACTAGAAATACTTAAACACATACTAATTTGGTGTAGATAGAGGCTTGCTTGATGTAGTGTCCTAAGACAAAAGTCCGTCCCCACTTGTGTTGTAGTTCTACAGACGTCTGCCTTGAGGATACAACTATCTAAGTGAGAGTTCTAGCACAAGAAATTCACTTCTGGCGAATTTAATTTATGTGGTTTTTCATAAATGTTCTTGAGGAAGAAGATGAAGATCAAGCAACAATCTTAGATCATTAATTGAGTTTAATGATTGATTGTTAAATATATTATGTTGTATATCTTCTAACAAGTGATCAACATGCTTTTATAGCATTGATTTTTGTCCATGGCATCTTTCCACTCCAAAGGTTGTGTCTCTAGTGAAGAGATACAACTTTTCCATTTTCTGGAAATGTTATCGTTGCGAAGCGCCTCTATCCTTGACCTGGCGCCGCGGCCCTAATTCTATCTGGGCCACTGTTGCCTTTCTCATAGCTACAACCACAATAATACATTAGGGAAAGACTACCCTAACAACACATCTCTATCGCACGATCTCAGAGTGAGAAGAAGGGAAACCAATCCTAAATGTACTATAGCCGCCTGTTCATGGATGTGGTGTACAACACACCGATCAACAAGACTCTACTATACACGGTCTGTAGATATTCCGAGGACTAACTGCCCTGATACCACTCTGTCACGACCCGAACCCCGGGCCCGCGACTGGTGTCCTACCTGGGCACCCTTCTATCCATACAACACAAGTAATCCGCGGAAGCTAAATAACACTCATCATTTTTTTTTCAAGCAAAGGCAAAGCCGACAAGGCTGTCATAATATATAACACCCGAATGAGACTACAACTGTACAACAATGTAAATACAACTCACGCCAGTCCAACCCACATATGAATACAGACCTCTAAGAGTTTTGACAACAACTATGACGGGACAAGGCCCCGCCGTATCCTGAAATACACAACATTCTAAACCAACCGTACCAATGGTAAGCTCCGGAACAAGAAAGCTACCTCAACAGCTGAACAAGATCCCACACACGCGGATCACCCAACTGCGAACCTAAACCTACGGGCATGAACGCATCCCCCCGAAGGAGGTCAGTACAACAAGTATTAAGTATGTAAATATAAAGTGCAACACTTCCTTTGTTTCTACGTACTTTTTCACCTTTTCCAAGGCCCGATTTCAACAACCATCAAGCCATACTTAAGGGCACAATCAACAGTTAACCAAAGGAGATTACACTCCTAACTTGATGTGTAAAATTACGCCCCTTAATCTACCAAACAGCCCACTAAAATCAGTTCATAGTCCAATGTAAAAACAGTCCTTTAGTCCGCTAAAATTGTCCACTAGTACAGTCCATTAGTACAGTCCACTAATACAGTCCATTAGTACAGTCTACAAATACAGTGCATTAGTACAGTCCACTAATACAGTCCATTAGTACAGTCCTTTAGTTGGTGTTCTCGGCCAACTACTACAACCAAAACTGTTTCCATAACTTCTTATAATCCAATTTATATTCCAACACTTTATATAATTTACATTAACTTGTTAACAACAAGATTCCTTCATGTCAACATGTAATAGGTAATGTTTAACAACAATAATATCCAATGAATCTGACAACGCCAAAACTGGCCACAATCGGCTAACATGCCAAGATTGTGACATGTACTTCTTATTCTTCATTCTTTTTAATCACAAGTTCATCCATTAATTACTACAACATGTAATATCCAATTACTTTCAGAGGACAACGATCCTTACCTCAAATATGCCCAAAATAATCCAAGTATTAAAGTCGATTCTTAGCATATCCTAGCTCTTATTCTTCAAGTTCCAATCCACAATATGTAACCCTTAGAAGCTTATAACCAACTTCTCTTCAAGTTCAACACCTAAAAAGTTGAAGAACACCCTATAGTTTCAACCCTTCAAGTCACGACCAAGAGGCTTTTTAGGGTTAGGGGTGATTAATCTTGCTAATCACTTGGTTAGGGACCTTAATCTTGTATCAATGAACTTGGAAGTTTAAGGACTTTTTGGTCTCCAAAATAGGCCTTGGCCGAGAGAACCATAAAATGAGGAGCTAGGATTCTTGAAATAATTCTAAGTGTTGGCTAAGTGTAGAATGAAGTCTTGCACTCCCTCTATGTATATATAATGTATCCCAAGTTGTTATACCCCGTAGCTCCGTAGTATGTATGTAAGGACGTACGTACGAATGTACAAACCCTAATTAGGGTAAGAATGAAAGAATTGTTTTCCGACGGAAAATATTCTGAACCTTGTGAAGGAAATTTTACGTTTTCAATATTTTAACCAACTATGGAATTTTTCCGAGAGGTAAAATATTTTGGACCAATAGGAGGGCGACATGTGTCACCCCAAGTGGACATGGGTGGACGTTTTTCAAGACTAGTGGGCAAGACAAGTGGCCAAAGTCTTGCATGGCATTTGCATGGCATAGTGGACGGTTTTTGCAAGGTTAGTGGGCAAGTCAAATGGTCAAAGTCTTGCATGGCATTTGTGGGACAAGTGGACAAAGGAACCTACACAAACATCTATACCATACACATGTTTCAATCCTAACCCTTGGTTGTCCTATATAAACCCCTCTAGTTGATGAAAATCTTCCACACTTAGAATATTTCAAGACTTGAAAATATTTTCTCTTTCTTTCCTAGTGTTCTCGTCCAAAGCCCCAATTTTTGAGCAATTGTTGTCCAATAATTCTTAAACTTCTAAGTGTTCTTCCTTGATGTATTAGGAAGATTAGTAACCAAGAGTTAGACAAAATTTCACACCCTAGCCTCTAAAAACCCCCTTTGGCCGAGAGCATGCCAAAAATGGAGCCTTAGTGTTCTTCACTTTTTTGGAGTTAATTCTTGAATAGAGGTTGGTTAGGAACTTCTAAAGGTGACTTGTGGTGGTTTGGAACACAAAGATTTGGAGCTAAAACTTGCTTAGGAACGACTTTAAGTTCTTGGATATTTTTGGGCTAAATTGAGGTAATGAACCTTAACCTATTTGTGAAGTTGATTACTATGTATATTGAATATTATACATATATTGGAAGTATATTATGGAGTATGAGATATAAGGAAAGATTTGGATCTTGTTAACTTGTTAAAAGGAGAATTGGCATATTAGTCATTAAAATGGTAAAAATGTATCCATTACTTACTAAGAAGTTAACAACAAAGAAACTATAACTTATATTAAGATTGGAATATAAGTTGGAAGACTAATGAAGTAATTGGATAAGTAAAATTGTAAAAGTTGGCCAAGGACCCCAACTTAAGGACTGTATTTACTTTGGACTGTATTTACTTTGGACTGTATTTACATTGTTGTTAAGGGGAAGATTGTTAATCGCGTTTCGTTTGGGCGTGTGATCCCCTTCTTTAATTATTGTTGTTGTTAAGGGGAAGATTGTTAATCGCGTTCCGTTTGGGCGTGTGATTCCCTTCTTTAATTATTGTTGTTGTTAAGGGGAAGATTGTTAATCGCGTTCCGTTTGGGCGTGTGATACCCTTCTTTAATTATTGTTGTTGTTAAGGGGAAAATTGTTAATCGCGTTCCGTTTGGGCGTGTGATCCCCTTTTTTAATTTCGGAATTATTGCGCCTTATTTATGGCATGTTGGTTACTGTTATCGGGCCTTGAAAAAGGTGGAGAATTGAGTAGAAACGGGGGAGGTGCTGCCCAAATTTTCGTAGACTAAGAGAAATCTTACTTAGAAGAATCCCACGTAAAACTAGAAGTTGATAGGCGTGTTTTAACTATTATAGGTTGACACTCTGCGCGCGACATATCCGACTTGGCAAGTGGATTTAGCCGAGGAGGTATGTGATTCTTCCTATTCCTTTGAGCATGATATTTGTGAAATATATATAGTACGGTAGACGTACGTGTGTTAAACTAAATCCGGCTTTACTTTGATGTCTTTGGACTTGAGTTCTAATTAATAAGAATCTTGAATATTTCAAAAAGAGTTATGAATCACTTTGGAAGAAAGTAATACTTGGTTTTCATAAAAAGTTTAAGTGTTATACTAGCTTTATGGGAAGTTAGCTATAACGACTTAAGAAAGATAAGAAACGGTTTAATTATTTGTTTATCAAATGCTTGAAATGATGTTTGAAGGTATGGTAAGTTGGTTTGATAAACATGTTGTGATGCTACGTGTGTTAGTATCTTGTGACGCTTGTGTAAGGAGGTTATTCTTGTTGTGCTTATGTTGTTTAACGATAAGTCGTTGTGTTAGTATTATACCACTCACCTTCCTGACTTGTTACGATGCCGTGGGTTAGCCGCCACCGATGCGAGGAATACCTCATGCGGGTCCATGGGACCTATGCGGAGCTGCGGGAGTTCCAGGATGATCACTCCGGGTGTGTTACCGTCGAGGAATACCTCACGCGTCTATGTGGCCACGCGGATCGGGAGTCGGGACGATGCCAGGGTTAGCTACCCCGATGCGAGAATACCTCATGCGGGCCTAGGGGCCTATGCGGTGCGGGAGTTCGATTAGGCTCGCATAATGATACTATGGGCGATTGGTCTTGCTCGATCATTAGCGGCCTAGAAAAGACCGATTACATTATATCTATTTTTGCTCTTGTTTATGATGTGGCACTATATGCGGTTAACTTCGTTGTTTCGTACATATTTGTGAATTGGTTTTAAAATGTTATAATTATATATATCGATGCTACGATTTCACATACTTGGTACTGTTATCGACCTCCTTCGGGGGGCTGCGTTCATGCCGCATGTAAGGGAAAGCAGGTGGTGGATCCTCATTCTTAGGATCATTACTCAGGTTTCAGGAGCTCCATTTCTCCGGAGGCTCGACTTTTGGTACGGTTCTCCCTGGTGTTATAGATGTTTTGTACATTCAGGGGTATGACGGGGCCCTGTCCCGTCATAGTGTTTACACCTTCTTAGAGGTCTGTAGTCCTGTTGTAAAGTTAGGATGTAACTGTTCACTTTTGGTATTTATATACATGCCGAAAGGCAACTTTTCTTTGGATAGACTGTTCTTATTTTACACTGTTTCATGTTTGCGAGTTTATATTCTGTTGTTTACTCTGATGTATGTCTACTTGGGTGCCCGAGTAAGGCACCAGTCACGGGCCCGGGAATGGGTCGTGACAAAAGTGGTATCAGAGCAGTTAAATCCTCGGAAAGTGTCTACAGACCGTATCTAGTAGAGTCTTGATTATCGGTGTGTTGTGCACCACACCAATAATCAGGAGGTTGCAGGATATTTAGGATTGGTTTCCATTCTTCTCATTCTGAGATCGTGCCTTAGAGCTGTGTTATAAGTTGGACCCCTCTGACGATTTCTTTTGTTTACCAGTTATGCCTCCACACAAGACAACCCGGGCTCAGAAGGGCAAGGCAGCCGAGGGAGCTGCTAGTAGGACACAGAGGGTCACGAGGGCCCAGGCCCAGCCTTTACCCGAGGTGATACCCCAGACGGCGAGTTCCACGACGCCGCCGCCAGCGAGTTTAGAGCGAGAACGGTGGCTCACGAGGCCACGGCACTGAGCCTCGGTCCACATCCCGGAGCGGAGAGATGGGTTACAAGAGATGACCCGATTATTAGCGTGGTCGTGGCGAGCACGAGATAGGTTGGATGCATCGATTCCATTCGATAGTACCGTGGTTCACGAGGTCGGATAGTTTGAGACTTCGGACTTTACGAGTTGCAGCCGCGAGTTCTATGGGTCGAGGCCCGAGGATGATCCGCAGGAGTTCATCCAAGCGATTCTGATGGATCGCGAGTGATCAAGGCTTGGAGACCGAGTCGGTGGTCTTAGGTTCACATCGTGCGTGATCTGCGATGATGGTTTGATTCATGGGAGCCGTCACGGGGAGCATGCGCCTCACTGTTTGGGGAAGTTCTCGAGGCATTTCTCACTCACTTGCCTCTGCAGAATGAGAGCACGGCCAGATTTTTGATCTTGGCGAAGCAGGCGCCGATTGGGAGTACAACGTGGAGTTCGACTCGTTGGCTCGGTATGTCCCGCGTTAGTGGCGGATATGCGGGGCGAGTGCACCGCTACGTCACGAGGCTTGATGACTACTTGGCGAGTCTTGCTCGGGTGTAGCTCTTCACCGTGCATGGACATTGCCGCACGCAGCTCGTACGCACAGGTGTGAGGCGTAGAGGCGGCGGGTTGTGATATCAGCGAGAAGAAGGTCGGGGGCAGCGGTCTTTTGGTAGCTCTCGGGGCGGGCGACCTCGGCAGACTAGATTTGCACCGCGGCAGCTCGAGCACTCCTACACCGCCTTGAGCGGCGGGGTATTCGGTAGGTCAAGGCCTCGTGACTTGGACTTCCAGTAGCGAGGTGCTAACGATCGAGACCACCTTCCTCTCGGTGTGTTCGATGTGGTAGATCCCTACGGAGTTGTGGTACTCTGCGGGAGCTTGTTACACTTGCGGCGGCCAGGTCACTTTGCGAGGCCCATCAGAGCCAAGGCGGCGCAGATGGTAGGGTTCACCTCTGTGGTCTTTAGCCTGGTCTTCATCTCCTCGATTTACTCGCCCGGGCGAGGTGCTCATGGGCCAGCAGTCGCGGCAGGTCGTGGCAAGGGTCCTAGTTCAGCGGTCCTCGAACGCATTTATGCCATGTCGGCCGCCGGGACTGGGGGCGTCACGGATGTCATCACAGGTACTTTATCAGTTTCTTGTTGTGACGTATATGCCTTGATAGATCCAGGTTCTACCTTGTCCTATATATCTCCCCATATTGCTAGTAGGATAGGGATAGAGCCTGAGTCCATAGACCTTTTGAGGTAGCTACGCCGATGGGGATTCGATGGTAGGCGGCGGGTATATAGGGCTTGCCCAGTGACTATATGCAGTCGTCAGACCCTAGCCGACTTGATAGAGTTGGATATGACCGATTTTGATGTGATCATGGGTATGGATTGGTTAGCTTCTTGCTACGCCAATGTAGACTGTAGGGAGAGATTGGTACGGTTCCAGTTTCCTGGGGAGCCGGTTATTGAGTGGGAGGGGAACACTGTGTCGCCGAGGGGTAAGTTTATTTCTTACCTCAAGGCCAGGAAGATGGTGCAGAAGGGGTATATCTACCATCTCATTCGAGTATTTGATACTGAGGCCGAGATACCAGACCTTCAGTCAGTTCCAGTAGTCAGAGAGTTCCCAGATGTGTTCCCAGACGACCTCCCGGGTATCCCTCCTGAGAGGGAGATTGAGTTTTGCATCGATGTGTTGCCAGACACTCGGCCTATATCCATTCCTCCATACAGGATGGCACCTGCCGAGTTGAGAGAGTTTAAGGACCAGCTGAGAGATTTGCTGGAGAAGGGCTTTATCAGGCCTAGTGTTTCTCCCTGGGGAGCGCCGGTATTGTTTGTGAAGAAGAAGGATGGGACGCTGCGCATGTGTGTCGATTATAGGAAGTTGAACAAGGTGACTATTAAGAACAGATACCCTCTTCCCAGGATTGATGACTTGTTCGACCAGTTGCAGGGTGCGAGGTGTTTCTCCAAGATAGACCTACGATCTGGTTACCATCAGGTGCGAGTTAGGGAGAAGGATGTCCCTAGGACTGCATTCCGGACCCGGTACGGGCACTATGAGTTCAGGGTCATGTCTTTCGGTTTGACCAATGCTCCGACAGTATTTATGGATTTAATGAACCGAGTATTCAAGCCATTTTTGGATACGTTTGTGATAGTATTCATTGATGACATCTTGGTTTATTCTCGCTCGGAGCAGGAGCATGCGGAGCATTTGAGGACGGTCCTGAGAGTTCTCCGGGATCAGCGGTTGTATGCCAAGTTTTCGAAGTGTGAGTTTTGGTTGGCTTCGGTGGCGTTTCTGGGGCACATTGTCGGGGCCGATGGTATTCGGGTGGATACGACAAAGATCGAGCGATCGAGTTGGCCTGCACCTACTATCCCGGCAGTGCGCGACTTTTGGGCCTTGCGGGTTACTCAGGAGGTTTGTGGAGAAGTTTGCTTCTATTTCAAAGACTTTGACCAAGCCGACTCGAGCGGCTAAGTTTCAGTGGACGGATGCTTGTGAGGAGGGCTTCCAGTTACTGAAGGAGAGATTGACGACCGCTTCAGTTCTTATTCTTCCAGAGGGTCCAGACGGCTATGTGGTTTATTGTGATGCGTCGGGCATCGGGCTTGGATGTGTGTTGATGCAGCAGGGCAAGGTTATAGCTTACGCATCTCGACAGCTCAAGAAGCATGAGAAGAACTACCCCACACATAACTTAGAGTTGGCAGCAGTGATTCACGCCTTGAAGATCTGGAGACATTATTTTTATGGAGTTCATGTGGATATTTACACAGACCACAAGATCCTCCAGTATATCTTCAGCCAGAGGGAGCTGAACTTGCGACAAAGACGGTGGTTAGAGCTACTCAAGGATTATGATGTCGATATCCTATACCACTCAGGGAAGGCCAATGTAGTGGCAGATGTCCTTAGTCGTAGATCGATGGGTAGTCTATCAGATGTGCAGCCAGAGAGGAGGGGCATGGTCCGCGAGTTACATCAGCTAGCGAGCCTTGGAGTCCGATTAATTGATTTTGATAGTAGTGGGGTTCGGGTTCGAGAGGTTGCCGAATCTTCCATCGTCGAGGAGGTGAAGAGGCGACAGTATGAGGATCCGACTATGACACGATATCGAGATACGGCTCTTCGTGAGGGGAAGGGTCCTTTTGAGGTAGCACCTGATGGGGTGCTAAGGTTTGAGGGCAGGTTGTGTGTTCCAGATATTGCAGGACTTCGACAGCAGGTTCTAGGGGAAGCACACAGCGCGTGTTACTCTATCCATCCGGGGTCGACAAAGACGTACCACGACCTCAGATCTGTGTATTGGTGGGACGGCCTGAAAAGGGACGTTGCAGAGTTTGTTGCTCGATGCGGTGCGAGTTGTCGGTCAAGGTGGAGCACCAGAGGCCTGGTGGGTTGTTGCAGGCTATAGAGATTCCGACATGGAAGTGGGAGGTGATCAATATGGACTTTATTATAGGGTTACCTCGCACTCAGAGGAAGCATGATTCCATCTGGGTTATCGTCGACAGGCTGACGAAATCCGCCCACTTTCTTCCGTCGGGCGACTTTTCGGCCGAGATTACGCTAGACTTTACATCCGAGAGATCGTGAGGCGCATGGGGTCCCTATATCTATCATATCGGATGAGGAGCCCGGTTCTGGCTAACTTCGGAGGTCTTTCGAGAAGGATTAGGGACGAGTGAGCCTCACATCTGCATTCCATCCTCGGACCGACGGACAGAGAGCGTACTATCCGAACACGAGGATATGTTGCGAGCTGTGTTATTGATTTCGAGTAGTAGGAGGATCATTTGCGCTAGTAGAGTTTGCGTATAACAACGGCTACCACTCCGGTATCGGATGGCGCCTTATAAGGCCTTATATGGGAGGAAGTGCAGTCACCGATAGCTGGTTTGATGTGGGTGAGTGCGATTAGTCGGGCGCACTTGGTTCGTGACGGTGGATAAGGTGAAGCTTATCCAGAGCGGTTATTAATGACTGAGTCGGCGAAGTCGTATGCAGATTATCGGTGTCGACATTTGGAGTTTGAGGTTGCTGATTGGGTTTTCCTAAAGGTGTCACCCATGAAGGGTGTGATGAGGTTTGGGAAGAAAGGAAAGCTCAGCCCAAGGTACATTGGGCCTTATCAGATTGTCCGTAGGGTAGGCAAGGTTGCCTATGAGTTGGATCTGCCGTCCGATCCGGAGGCGAGACATCCGGTTTTTCATGTTCTATCTTTGAGAGATGTATCGGAGATCCATATAGAGTGCACCGATTGATGATGTCCAGTGTGAGAGGATTATCATATGAGGAGATTCCCATAGCGATACTCGATCGTCAGGTTAGGCGACTGCGGACAAAGGATGTGGCTTCCGTCAAAGTCTTATGGCGGAACGAGAACAGAGAGGAGATGACGTGGGAAGCAGAGGAGGACATGAGGCAGAAGTATCCTCACTTATTCCCCACACCTCCAGGTAACTCACTTTTTCTACTTGTTAAAACTTAATTGTCATATGTACTTAAGTGTTCTATTGTGGCCATATGTGGCATTTGCAAATTGTTCAAGTTATGAGGGACTATGTCGTTATCTGATTTAATTGAATCTTGAAGGAACATTCGGGATGAATGTTTCTAAGGGGGGGAGAATGTTATACCCCGTAGCTCCGGAGTATGTATGTAAGGACGTACGTACGAATGTACAAACCCTAATTAGGGTAAGAATGAAAGAATTGTTTTCCGACGGAAAATATTCCGAACCTTGTGAAGGAAATTTTACGTTTTCAATATTTTAACCAACTATGGAATTTTTCCGAGAGGTAAAATATTTTGGACCAATAGGAGGGCGACATGTGTCACCCCAAGTGGACATGGGTGGACGTTTTTCAAGACTAGTGGGCAAGACAAGTGGCCAAAGTCTTGCATGGCATTTGCATGGCATAGTGGACGGTTTTTGCAAGGTTAGTGGGCAAGTTAAATGGTCAAAGTATTGCATGACATTTGTGGGACAAGTGGACAAAGGAACCTACACAAACATCTATACCATACACATGTTTTAATCCTAACCCTTGGTTGTCCTATATAAACCACTCTAGTTGATGAAAATCTTCCACACTTAGAATATTTTAAGACTTGAAAATATTTTCTCTCCCTTTCCTAGTGTTCTCGTCCAAAGCCCCAATTTTTGAGCAATTGTTGTCCAATAATTCTTAAACTTCTAAGTGTTCTTCCTTAATGTATTAGGAAGATTAGTAACCAAGAGTTAGACAAAATTTCACACCCTATCCTCTAAAAACCCCCCTTGGCCGAGAGCATGCCAAAAATGGAGCCTTAGTGTTCTTCACTTTTTGGAGTTAATTCTTGAATAGAAGTTGGTTAGGAACTTCTAAAGGTGACTTGTGGTGGTTTGGAACACAAAGATTTGGAGTTAAAACTTGCTTAGGAACGACTTTAAGTTCTTGGATATTTTTGGGCTAAATTGAGGCCATGAACCTTAACCTCTTTGTGAAGTTGATTACTATGTATATTGGATATTATACATATATTGGACGTATATTATGGAGTATGAGATATAAGGAAAGATTTGGATCTTGTTAACTTGTTAAAAGGAGAATTGGCATATTAGCCATTAAAATGGTAAAAATGTATTCATTACTTACTAAGAAGTTAACAACAAAGAAACTATAACTTATATTAAGATTGGAATATAAGTTGGAAGACTAATGAAGTAATTGGATAAGTAAAATTGTAAATGTTGGCCAAGGACCCCAACTTAAGGACTGTATTTACTTTGGACTGTATTTACATTGTTGTTAAGGGGAAGATTGTTAATCGCGTTCCGTTTGGGCGTGTGATCCCCTTCTTTAATTATTGTTGTTGTTAAGGGGAAGATTGTTAATCGCGTTCAGTTTGGGCGTTTGATCCTCGTCTTTAATTATTTTTTTTGTTAAGGTGAAGATTGTTAATCGCGTTCCGTTTGGGCGTGTGATCCCCTTCTTTAATTATTGTTGTTGTTAAGGGGAAGATTGTTAATCGCGTTCCATTTGGGCGTGTGATCCCCTTCTTTAATTTCGGAATTATTGCGCCTTATTTATGGCATGTTGGTTACTGTTATCGGGCCTTGAAAAAGGTGGAGAATTGAGTAGAAACGGGGGAGGTGCTGCCCAATTTTTCGTAGACTAAGAGAAATCTTACTTTGAAGAATCCCACGTAAAACTAGAAGTTGATAGGGGTGTTTTGACTATTATAGGTTGACACTCTGCGCGCGACATATCCGACTTGGCAAGTGGATTTAGCCGAGGAGGTATGTGATTCTTCCTATTCCTTTGAGCATGATATTTGTGAAATATATATAGTACGGTAGACGTACGTGTGTTAAACTAAATTCGGCTTTACTTTGATGTCTTTGGACTTGAGTTCTAATTAATAAGAATCTTGAATATTTCAAAAAGAGTTATGAATCACTTTGGAAGAAAGTAATACTTGGTTTTCATAAAAAGTTTAAGTGTTATACTAGCTTTATGGGAAGTTAGCTATAACGACTTAAGAAAGATAAGAAACGGTTTAATTATTTGTTTATCAAATGCTTGAAATGATGTTTGAAGGTATGGTAAGTTGGTTTGATAAACATGTTGTGATGCTACGTGTGTTAGTATCTTGTGACACTTGTGTAAGGAGGTTGTTCTTGTTGTGCTTATGTTGTTTAACGATAAGTCGTTGTGTTAGTATTATATCACTCACCCTCCTGACTTGTTACGATGTTGTGGGTTAGCCGCCCCCGATGCGAGGAATACCTCATGCGGGTCCATGGGACCTATGCGGAGCTGCGGGAGTTCCAGGATGATCACTCCGGGTGTGTTACGCCGATGCGAGGAATACCTCATGCGGTCTATGTGGCCATGCAGACTGCGGGAGTCCAGGACGATGTCGCGGGTTAGCTACCCCCTGTTACACCCCGTAAGTCCAGGACATGTAAAAGAGAATGTACGTAAGGAAACAAGACTTGGAAATTGGTACGAAAGGGAGAATTGTTTTTCCCGACGGAAAATCTTCCGAACGTCGGTAAGGAAAAAAATGTTCGTTGTTGAGAATTGGATTCTCAAAATGCATTATTTGAAAAGTATGGAACTTATTAACGCTATGGAAATTTATTTTTACGGATTTGGTCATGTGGGGCCTACCCGAGGAATTTTACATTTTTGTGGGGCCCACGAGGGTTGCGGAATTTTATGGACGAATGAGAGGGCGACACGTGGCACCCCCACACTTGGTCTTGGTCGAAATTTGTAAGGGTAAAATGGTCATTGACCACCTTGGAAGATTAGTCTTGCTAGCATGACATTGTTGACTTGTCAACTTGTCCACATGGGCTTGATCCTAGTGAAACTCATCCAAGCCACACATTTGTTGTAATCTAAGCCCTCCAATGTGTTATAAATACATACTAGTAGCAAGACAAGGTCTTGAACACTTAGAAAAATTTAGAGTTCATCTTGTGCACTATAGAGACCTCTCGGGTTTGGCTAAGCTCTCACAAGAAATTTTTGTAGTTTTGATCCATTAGCCACAAGACTTTAACCCAATGTCCCTAAGGGTATTATAAGGTTATCTCAATAGAAAGATTTTGGAAAAACGACGTTTTCGTATTAGTCGCAAGGCGGAAACTAAAGGAGCTCTTCAACTTTGAAGTTGGAACTTGAAGATGGGTTCTTCATAGGCCTCTAAGGAGTGCTTGGAGCGGATTGGAACCTAAGGAAAGGAGCTAAGAATTGCTAAGGCGCGACTTTGAATCTTGGAAATTTTAAGGGCTTGGAAAGGTATAAATTTTGTCGTTTTAGCATTTAAGATTTACTTATTGTTGTAGCTATGGATATTAGCAAGCATGAGATGTTTAGTATGAAGTTTGATAACTATATTGGCTATTGGAACCCTAATTCGAAAACTAGCATGTTTAGCCTTAAGATTACAATTCAAGTCGATTATTAGTTTAAGTCGTCGCATGTTGTATAAAGAAGGAAATTGTAGTTGTTGAAGTTGTTTATAACTATATAACATGTTAGACCTTAGAACTTGAAATTGGAAAAGGGTTGGAAAAGACTTTGAATTGTTGGTTGTAGTTGGCCGAGAATGGCTAGTGAGCATTAAACTACTTCGTATGAATTGTGGGGCGAAATTTTACACGTATTGTAAGGCATGTAATCCCCTTTGTTTGGTTGTTGTTTTGAGCCTTAAATGTGGCGTGTTGGTTATTGTATTCGGCCTTGAAAAAGGTGGCAAAATGAGTAGAAACAAAGGAAGTGCTGCCCGATTTTCTGTAGAATTAGAGACCGTATACTTAGTATTATTCTACTTTAGAGACTAGAAGTTGATAGTCTTGTTGTGACCATTATAGGTTGACACTTCTAAATGCAGCGTATTCGGCAGCTTGTGGATTTAGCCGAAAAGGTATGTGAACTATCTCCTCTTCTAGCATGATTCCTTAAGATAAAGAAAGTATTTCCTACTCCTTAAATGATCCATTCCTTGGTTGTATTTGGATTGCCTAAAGTAGAATTTGTTCTATGTACTTCCTTGATTGTACTTTGATGTTTAAATTGTAAGTTGTATAATCTATTTTCTTAGTGAAGTTTGGATTCTTAAAAGTGAAAGTATTTTACTTAAAGTACATAGAGTCTTGAAAAGGAAGTGGTTTCTAAACCTTTTGGCTAGTGCCTTAGTTCCAAAACCTAAAGGTCATTATAATGACTTTAGGGGAGTCAAAGGAGTGATTTACTTAATTGTTTTAAAAGAGGAGAAATGACATGATTTAAGAGAAGTAACTTGTTTTGAAAGGTGTGAGTTACTTGAGGTTTAAAAGTAGAAGAAACTTGTTTTCTATATATTAAGAGACTCGAAGTGTTTTGAAAGTTAAGAGACTTGATTTGAAAGTTAAGAGACTTGATTTGAAAGTTTGTGATACTTGGTTTTAAGTATAAGTCTCTTAGTTATAAAAAGAATGAAATTGTATAAAAACCATAAAGGGTTATAACGGCTTTATGGGAAGTTGGTTATAACGGTTTTATGGAAAGTTTAGAAAGTTGTCTATTTTGATTAATGGGCATAAGTTGCCTAGATTGTGAAAATTTGAAGTTACTTGGTTTCAAGCTTTGAAATGAGTTTCTAAAAGTATAGTAACTTACTTTGAAAAATAGACACACCTTGATACTACGGGTGTTATTATCTTGGGGTTTTACACAAAAAGGAGTCTCTTGAAAAGAATGTACGTACGTAGTACTTTGGCTTGATTAATTGAGAATTATTCCATGTGATGCCTTGATAAGTACTTTGGCTTGATTAATTGAGAATTATTCCATGTGATGCCTTGATAAGTACTTTGGCTTGATTAATTGAGAATTATTCCATGTGATGCCTTGATAAGTACTTTGGCTTGATTAATTGAGAATTATTCCATGTGATGCCTTGATAAGTATTTTGGCTTGATTAATTGAGAATTATTCCATGTGATGCCTTGATAAGTACTTTGGCTTGATTAATTGAGAATTATTCCATGTGATGCCTTGATAAGTACTTTGGCTTGATTAATTGAGAATTATTCCATGTGTGCCTTGATAAGTACTTTGGCTTGATTAATTGAGAATTAGTCTAAGTGTGCCTTGATAAGTACTTTGGCTTGATTAATTGAGAATTATTTCATGTGATGCCTTGATAAGTACTTTGGCTTGATTAATTGAGAATTATTCTATGTGTGCCTTGATAAGTACTTTGGCTTGCTTAATTGAGAATTGCCTATGTGTGCTGGTACTAGCCGGTTTTGTGCTAGTGGTATATCATTCATTTCGGGGTCATTCCCCGGGTTTGTGGCATTTGCATATTCCGTGGATTTGCTACCCACGATCACGAGGAATACCTCACGCGGTCCGTAAGCACTTATGCGGGTGAAATAGTCCCGTGCGGGCGGGTCCGACCTATGCGAGGAATACCTCACGCGAGTCCGTAAGGGCTTATGCGGGTGAAATAGTCTATCACGAGGAATACCTCACGGGTCCACGCGACCTATGCGGGTGAAATAGTCCCGAGTAGGATTGCTCAATGATCTGCGCGGCGGGTGGTCTGCTTGATCGTGAGCTTCCTATTTTCTAGTGGAGGTATACTACTGTTTACTCTCATGGTTAGTACGGCACGAGTCTTTGTAACTTGATTATCATACTTGTCTTCGGATTTGTTTGTGTTACCCTAGGGTCATGCTTTTACGATGTGGGATTCCGGGGCATGAGACCACGAGGTATTTAGGACACAGGTGGGACTTGGTGTTCATGTATCCTTATTGGTGTTATTATATCATGGATCGCCAAGGTGAGGAAGGATTCCACGGGCATGACTGATATCATGGGCGTGAGACCCATAGTTATATTTGAGTAGTGGCTTTGAGGGCCTGCGTCCCTGACTTGATATGACTGCTTACGTATTGTGTACTGTAGGTTGGATATCATACATGTCTCCTGTTTTGTTTAGACTGTTATGATTTCATTACAGTACTTACAGTTCACATACTTGGTACATTCTTGTCTTGACCTCCTTGAAGTGCGTTAAATGCCGCAGTTTAGGTCTGCATTCGGTGATCGGCAGTGTAGGACCGCCGTAGTTTTGGATAGCTCCTTACATTGGAGTTTATCTTTTTGGTATGAGTCCTTTCGATGCGATTTTGTACGATTATGGGTACGGCGGGGCCTTGTCGTCATAGTTGATATAACTCTTAAGTGCGTATTCATATGTAGGATTGGACTCGTATGCGGTGTAGTGTCTTTTGTTTATGTATATATGGCGGCCTTGTCGGCTTTGCCGCTTGCGTCGTTTGTTTTAAGAAAAAAAAATGAGGTGTTATTTAATTTCCGCATTTACTTGTGTTGTTAAGGTAGAAGGGTGCGTGTAGGGCACCGATCCGCACGCGAGGTTCGGGGTGTGACAGTGGTATCGAGCGATCGGTCCTCGGAATGTCTACAGCACGTGTCTAGTAGAGTCTTGATTATCGGTGTGTTGCGCCACACCCATAAACAAGAGGCTACGGGGCGTTTAGGAGTTGGTTTCTATTCTTCTCACTCTAACATCGTGCCATAGAAATGTTAGTAAGATAATTCCTCTCGACGTACTTTTGTGTATTCTGATTATGCCTCGAGGAGAGAACAGCCGCCCGAAGGGCAAAGGAGTAGCGAGCTACTAGTCGGACTCGAGAGTTGATAGGGCTTATGCCCGAGGTATCTGGATGTTGTTCGCGATGGCGAATTCTTCTGCGCGAGTTTTGAGGCCCAGCACGAGCCTCGGTTCTCGATTAAGAAGACTTTAGGGTCATGAAGGAAGCCATTATGTTATTGGCCGAGATAAGCGATGCTACGCTTTCATCAACAGAGGTTATTCGGCGGTCAGCACAGTGTCTGAGGGGTAGAGGGCGGCGGAGATCGGCGTAAGAGGCGAGACCGGTTGGTTATTCCGATGAGTTTATGGACGAGCAGCCTCAGCAGCGAGTGAGATATTCGTCCCAGCCTACCCAGTACATACCCTCGCAGCTCACAGGTGGGATATTGGACCCCACAAGGTATTTAGGAGCCGGTCCAAGCTCAGGTCGAGGTTCTCGAGAAGCGAGGATTTTCTCGATCGAGGCCACTTTTTCCTCGGTGTTTAGATGTAGTAAGCGTCATTTGGGAAATGTCGTTATGGCAGTCTTTGTTTTTATTGTGGCCGTCGGCCATATCACGAGGGTATGTCCTTTTAGAAGAGGCACCGGTGAGGTGGCTCGGCTATGAGCCGTGGTTGGTTCCTTTCCCCACATGTCGTCCCGTGACAGGTGTTGGATGTCGGCCGATCGTGGTAGAGGTCAGGGTGGAGTTTATAGTTTTGGCGGTCCTTCGAACCGCATAGATGACGTGACTACTGGGCAGGATCAGGAGGCGACATCGCACGGGGTTACATGTATATTTCGATTCTTTTGAATCATACGTGCGTTGATAGATTCAGATTTTACCCTAACGTACATGTTTTCCCTTTATTGCTAGAGTTGTAAAGTGATAGTACCCCAGAGGTAGGGATACTTTGATTAGTAAAGTGAGAAGTTAAGAATATTGACAAGAATGGTAAGTGAGCTGAGACTAGAGTTGTGTAGAGTTCACACGTAGAAATTGCCCATGTGATGTAAGACCAATAGGGAAGATTGTACAGTAGGAATACTTTGGCTTATGTGACGAACCTCTAAGTGAATAGGGGATAGGGTAAGAAGTACCTTGAGATAAGAGAGAGATTTATTCCAGACTAAGAATGAGAAGTCAAGTGTGACGATGGGTCGGGTTATAGACTCATTTCGGGTCAACCGATAGTATGGAATGGGGTGATGTCAGTTAGAAATGGTCCCGTTATGTGATAGGGTCCCGAGGATTCCAGGCCCAAGTTTAGTTAATCGTTGTACGAGTTTGTGGATGCGTTCCACCGGAACTAGGTCGTAAGGACCGAGATGAGCCTTAGCAGGAAATTCAAGTAGCATAATGGCCAAGTTTGGTTAGTAACTCCAAGGATTGGAGGACAGAAACAATATTTGAGATTTGGTACGTGTACTAGATAAGTTTGAAAGTACGAGAAAGTATGATAAGTAAGGAAATAAAGGAACCTCTACGGATCCCGTGTTTGAGGAAACTGTAACCTTCAAGTTTTGTGAGAAGGGACCACGGATGGAAGGTCCATTGTTATGTTTACGTATGTTGTGGTGGCCATGTGTGGCATCATTGGTCTTGTGCAGTTTTGATTGATAGGCATAGTATAGAGTTTATGCCGGAGTTTGTATAGCTTGACAACCGACTAAGAACATTCGGGGACGAATGTTTCTAAGAGGGGAAGAATGTTACACCCCGTAAGTCCAGGACATGTAAAAGAGAATGTACGTAAGGAAACAAGACTTGGAAATTGGTACGAAAGGGAGAATTGTTTTTTCCGACGGAAAATCTTCCGAACGTCGGTAAGGAAAAAAATGTTCGTTGTTGAGAATTGGATTCTAAAAATGCATTATTTGAATAGTATGGAACTTATTAACGCTATGGAAATTTATTTTTACGGATTTGGTCATGTGGGGCCCACCCGAGGAATTTTACATTTTTGTGGGGCCCACGAGGGTTGCGGAATTTTATGGACGAATGAGAGGGCGACACGTGGCACCCCCACACTTGGTCTTGGTCGAAATTTGTAAGGGTAAAATGGTCATTGACCACCTTGGAAGATTAGTCTTGCTAGCATGACATTGTTGACTTGTCAACTTGTCCACATGGGCTTGATCCTAGTGAAACTCATCCAAGCCACACATTTGTTGTAATCTAAGCCCTCCAATGTGTTATAAATACATACTAGTAGCAAGACAAGGTCTTGAACACTTAGAAAAATTTAGAGTTCATCTTGTGCACTATAGAGACCTCTCGGGTTTGGCTAAGCTCTCACAAGAAATTTTTGTAGTTTTGATCCATTAGCCACAAGACTTTAACTCAATGTCCCTAAGGGTATTATAAGGTTATCTCAATAGAAAGATTTCGGAAAAACGACGTTTTCGTATTAGTCGCAAGGCGGAAACTAAAGGAGTTCTTCAACTTTGAAGTTGGAACTTGAAGATGGGTTCTTCATAGTCCTCTAAGGAGTGCTTGGAGCGGATTGGAACCTAAGGAAAGGAGCTAAGAATTGCTAAGTATTATACCCCGTATTTCCAGAGTATGTACGTAAGGGAATACATACAAAAAGTTTGGCTTTAAAGTTAGCCTTGGACGTTTTTTTTGTGCACAACTCACTAAAAGAATCGTTTTCCGACGAAACGTTTCCACAGCTTTCGTAGGGAAAATTCCGGCTATGCCATTACTAATTTTTGCGGATTTTTCCGAGAGACGAAACATTTTGGACCAACGGGAGGGCGACACTTGGCACCCTCCCATTGATGGACTTGAATCGTCCACTGGACGAAATTGGAGAGGAAGTGCACGTTTTTTGTGCCTTGTGCACAAGTCAAAGAGTTGGTAGGATATTTGTGTGGAGTAAATCTTCACCCTACACTTGCCTTGCACTTGTCTTAATCTTGGCCATTGGTTGGCCACTTCTTGACCTATAAATACCCCCTTAAAGATGAAGAGTTCTTCATCCACAAAGTTATCTTCCAAGTCTAAAAATCCTCTCCTCTCCAGCCTTTCGTCCAACACCTCCCCTTTGAGTGAGTTTGGTAGAGGCCTACCCACTAGCCTAGCCGAAATCTACCCCTCCTTGGTAGAAAAGTTGTCTTCTAGTATTGTTATAATGCCCAAAATACCACAGCCCAAATCCTTAGTCCTTTGTAGAAGTTGTGAAGAACTTCTGGTTTCTTAGACTCTGGGCGTACAACTTAGGAGCTAAACCTTGCTCAGCGACTTTATCTAGGATATTATTGGGCTTACCGAGGTAACTAATCCTAACCTCTTGTGAATTAGAGAATACTTCTGTAGTAGTATAAGAATAAGTATAAATACTTAGAAGAATATTGCAGAATAGAATTGACTGTTATCACGATGAAGGGTTTAAAGAAGAATAATTAAACTATGCTTATATAGAATTTGTTTTCACTGATGACTTATATAGCTCACCGGTAGGGAAGTGCTGCCCGACTTTCCGTAAATTGTGAACCCTCTGCTTAGAATGACCTTGAGTAGTCCTTGATAGATGTGCGTGACTATTATAGGTGACTCTGCGCGACATATTGACTTGGCGGTGGTTTTATTTGAGAAGGTATGTGATTCTTCCTAAAGCATGATATTTTACAATATATAGTACGGTGAAGCGTCATGTGTTAACTGAATAATAACTACGGCAATGTCTTTGACTTAAGCTGAATAATACTTATGGCAATGCCTCACGGCTTAAGCACGAATAATACTTATGGCGATGCCTCAAGCTTTGAATAATACTTACGGCAATGCCTCACGGCTTAAGCCTGAATAACAAAGAACTGAAAGCATTTCAAAAGAATACTGAATCATTTTTAATAGAAGATAGATATTTGGTTTTTAAAACAAAAGCTTAAGAGTTATACTAGCTTTATGGGAAGTTAAGTATAACAACTTAAGAAAGATAAAAAGGCATTTACTTGTTTGTTTATAAAAGCCTTGTATTGATTTACATTAAGTGTAGTAAGATTTGTGTGATAAGTAGACATATTATGATGCTACAGGTTAGTGTCTTGAAATCTTGTGTAAGGGGTCATTCTTGCGTGCTTACGTTGCTAACAGGTAAGTCCGTTATCTTGTTATTGTATCACCTACCCACTTGTTATATCTGAGGGCTTGCCCCTTGATGCGGTCTATCGGCTATGCGGTCTGTGAGACTATGCGGAGCAGCGGTATGCTCCAGGATTGATCATTCCGGGTGTTTAGCCTGATGCGGGGGATTCCCTATGCGATCTGTTGAGACTATGCGGTCTTTTGAGGCTATGCGGGCTGCGGGAGCCTAGGCGGATGCCGGGGGTTGGCTGCCCCCGATGCGGGGAATACCTCATGCGGGTCTGTGTGTGACCTATGCGGGCTGCGGTTGTGGTGGACTAGGCACGCAGAATGATACTATGGGCGATTGGCCTTGCGATCATTCGCGGCCTAGAATGGACTCGTTCGATTTTCTATTCTGTTGTTGTTTGTGATGTGGCACTATGTGCAATTGAGCGGTGTATTTGTGAAAAGGTTTTAAATACTTTGATTTCATTTCAGTTCTTTATAGTTTCACATACTTGGTACTGTTATCTTGACCTCGCCCGAGGCTGCGTTCATCTGCAGGTAAGAAGCGGCGAGTGCTAGATCGCATCCTTAGGATCTACGTTGGTGTCGGGAGCTCCATCTCTTAGGAGGCTACTCTTTGGTATGATCTCACTGTTGTAGATAGTTTTGTCTGATCGGTATGGCGGAACCCTGTCCGCCATAGTTGTATTTTTCCTTAAGTGCAGTAGTCATGTTATGCGATGTCGGATGTAGCTGCTAAACCTTGTTTATATATATATGCCGAAAGCGACGTTTATTCACATAAATTGTGTCTTATTTTATAAAGCGTTTCATGTCTTGTTTTATATTTCATTGATTACTCGATGTATGACTACTTGGGTGCCCGGTAAGGCACGATTCTGAGCCCCGAATGGGTCGTGACAAAAGTGGTATCGAGCGATTAATCCTCGGAAAGTGTCTACAGGCCGTATCTAGTAAGTCTTGATTATCGGTATGTTGTGCACCACACCAATAATCGTGAGGCTATAGGATATTTAGGATTGGTTTCCATTCTTCATTCGAGATCGTGCTTTAGAAATGTTATAGGTTGGACCCTCTAACGTATTCCTTTCTATGATTATGCCTCCACGTAAGGCAACCGGGCCCAGAAGGGCAAGGCGAGGAGGCTGCTAGCGAGACACCCGAGTCACGAGGCTCGGGCCGTCTATACGAGAGGCGAGTTCTATGGCCGCCCGGCCCAGAGATCGCGGTACCACCTCGCATCCCGCGGCACAGGGCGGAGAGTTAGGGTACAAGAGATGGCCCGGCTATTGGCTAGAGTTGTGGCCCGATACGAGAGAAAGGCTGGATGCGGCGATTCGGCTCGGCTCGGGCGCGCACCGTAGTGCACCGAGGCGAATAGTTTGAGACTACGGATTTCCTTAGTTGTAGCCGCGAGTTTTACTGGTCGGCGGAGGATGATCGCAGGAGTTCATCCGTCACCGCGAAGGATTATCACGGGTGATCGTGGCTTGAGAGGCGAGTCTGTGACATTCGGTTCGCATCGGCTGCGTGATACCATGATCGATTGGTTTGATCATAGGAGCTTTCGGGAGAGCATGCACCTCCAGCGATATGGGATGAGTTTTGAGGCTTTTCTCACACACTTCTTGCCTCCGCGGATGAGAGGGCACGAGTGATAGATTCTTGTTCTTTGAGACAGGAGGGCCTTGCAGTGAGGGAGTACAATGTCGAGTTTGATTCTTTGGCTCGATATGTCCCTGCACTGGTAGCAGAGATGGAGGACCGAGTGCATCGCTATGTCACTGGGCTAGATGATTACATGGCCGAGTCTTGTGCGGGTGTGTCCCTTGACCGCATGGACATAACCGTATGCAGCTCATGCCCGGGATGCGAGGCGTAGAGACCGCCGGGTAGAGCGATATCAGCGCGAGAAGAAGGCCAAGACGGCGGTTCTTTTGGTGGTCCTCGGGGTGGCGGCATCGAAGTCCGATTTGCACCACGGCGGCGCAGCGCTCTACCTCATTTCGGTACAGCCCGGGCGGTCGAGGCGGTCGGGGCCCGGGACTTGGATTTCGAGTAGCGAAGGGTGCTAACCGTTCGAGGTTCTCTCAGTGTGCCTCCTTAGGATCTCTACGTTGGTGTCGGGAGCTCCATCTCTTCCGGAGGCTCTACTCTTTGGTATGATCTCCCTGTTGTAGATAGTTTTGTATGATCGAGGTATGGCGGGCCTGTCGCCATAGTTAGTTGTATTTTCCTTAAGTGCAGTAGTCATGTTATGCGATGTCGGATGTAGCGCTAAACCTTGTTTATATATATATGCCGAAAGGCGACGTTTGTTCACATAAACTGTGTCTTATTTTATAAACTGTTTCATGTCTTGTTTTATATTTCCGCTGATTACTCTGATGTATGACTACTTGGGTGCCCCGGTAAGGCACCAGTTACGGGCCCCGGAATGGGTCGTGACACTAAGGCGCGACTTTGAATCTTGGAAATTTTAAGGGCTTGGAAAGGTATAAATTTTGTCGTTTTAGCATTTAAGATTTACTTATTGTTGTAGCTATGGATATTAGCAAGCATGAGATGTTTAGTATGAAGTTTGATAATTATATTGGCTATTGGAACCCTAATCCGAAAACTAGCATGTTTAGCCTTAAGATTACAATTCAAGTCGATTATTAGTTTAAGTCGTCGCATGTTGTATAAAGAAGGAAATTGTAGTTGTTGAAGTTGTTTATAACTATATAACATGTTAGACCTTAGAACTTGGAATTGGAAAAGGGTTGGAAAAGACTTTGAATTGTTGGTTGTAGTTGGCCGAGAATGGCTAGTGAGCATTAAACTCGCCATTATGAATTGTGGGGCGGAATTTTACGTATTGTAAGGCGTGTAATCCCTTTGTTTGGTTGTTGTTTTGAGCCTTAAATGTGGCGTGTTGGTTATTGTATTCGGCCTTGAAAAAGGTGGCAAAGTGAGTAGAAACAAAGGAAGTCTTTGCCCGATTTTCCGTAGAATTAGAGACCGTATACTTAGTATTATTCGTTAGAGACTAGAAGTTGATAGTCTTGTTGTGACCATTATAGGTTGACACTTCTACGTACGGCGTATTCGGCTTAGCTTGTGGATTTAGCCGAAAAGGTATGTGAACTATCTCCTCTTCTAGCATAATTCCTTAAGATAAAGAAAGTATTTCCTACTCCTTAAATGATCCATTCCTTGGTTGTATTTGGATTGCCTAAAGTAGAATTTGTTCTATGTACTTCCTTGATTGTACTTTGATGTTTAAATTGTAAGTTGTATAATCCATTTTCTTAGTGAAGTTTGGATTCTTAAAAGTGAAAGTATTTTACTTAAAGTACATAGAGTCTTGAAAAGGAAGTGGTTTCTAAACCTTTTGGCTAGTGCCTTAGTTCCAAAACCTAAAGGTCATTATAATGACTTTAGGGGAGTCAAAGGAGTGATTTACTTAATTGTTTTAAAAGAGGAGAAATGACATGATTTAAGAAGTAACTTGTTTTGAAAGGTGTGAGTTACTTGAGGTTTAAAAGTAGAAGAAACTTGTTTTCTATATATTAAGAGACTCGAAGTATTTTGAAAGTTAAGAGACTTGATTTGAAAGTTTGTGATACTTGGTTTTAAGTATAAGTCTCTTAGTTATAAAAAGAATGAAATTGTATAAAAACCATAAAGGGTTATAACGGCTTTATGGGAAGTTGGTTATAACGGCTTTATGGAAGGTTTAGAAAGTTGTCTATTTTGATTAATGGGCATAAGTTGCCTAGATTGTGAAAATTTGAAGTTACTTGGTTTCAAGCTTTGAAATGAGTTTCTAAAAGTATAGTAACTTACTTTGAAAAATAGACACACCTTGATACTACGGGTGTTAGTATCTTGGGGTTTTACACAAAAAGGAGTCTCTTGAAAAGAATGTACGTACGTAGTACTTTGGCTTGATTAATTGAGAATTATTCCATGTGATGCCTTGATAAGTACTTTGGCTTGATTAATTGAGAATTATTCCATGTGATGCCTTGATAAGTACTTTGGCTTGATTAATTGAGAATTATTCCATGTGATGCCTTGATAAGTACTTTGGCTTGATTAATTGAGAATTATTCCATGTGATGCCTTGATAAGTACTTTGGCTTGATTAATTGAGAATTATTCCATGTGATGCCTTGATAAGTACTTTGGCTTGATTAATTGAGAATTATTCCATGTGATGCCTTGATAAGTACTTTGGCTTGATTAATTGAGAATTATTCCATGTGATGCCTTGATAAGTACTTTGGCTTGATTAATTGAGAATTATTCCATGTGTGCCTTGATAAGTACTTTGGCTTGATTAATTGAGAATTAGTCTAAGTGTGCCTTGATAAGTACTTTGGCTTGATTAATTGAGAATTATTTCATGTGATGCCTTGATAAGTACTTTGGCTTGATTAATTGAGAATTATTCTATGTGTGCCTTGATAAGTACTTTGGCTTGCTTAATTGAGAATTGCCTATGTGTGCTGGTACTAGCCGGTTTTGTGCTAGTGGTATATCATTCATTTCGGGCTCATTCCCCGGGTTTGTGGCATTTGCATATTCCGTGGATTTGCTACCCACGATGCGAGGAATACCTCATGCGGGTCCGTAAGGACTTATGCGGGTGAAATAGTCCCATACGGGCAGGTCCAGCCTATGCGAGGAATACCTCATGCGAGTCCGTAAGGGCTTATGCGGGTGAAATAGTCCTATGCGAGGAATACCTCACGCGGGTCCACGCGACCTATGCGGGTGA